>ULGT01000001.1:2167909-2449692 GCA_900519025.1 Yarrowia porcina
GGACAAGACCCTAAGCAGGAAGACCAAGGGAAATTATTATGACCAAAAGAGGTCGTTCTGATGAGTATTTTAATGGGTACCCTGGTCATGAGAACATTACTGGGACGGTTAAAGTCATTTTTGAGCTTTTTAAAACAGGTTATGACCTAAATCATATGGAAAAGATGACCGGAAGGGCTGATTCTGTTTTTTTGAACTCGCTTCTGGTGTTTCAGGGGGCAATACAACTTCACATGGGTTCTCTTCTTATTCTGACCTTTTTCTGTTGGACATGAGATGGTACAGGGTCCGGCTAGAATGACGAATACGACTTATATTTCGGAAATTCTTCTTTTAATCAACTCACCTCACCCGCCTGATTCCAACAGTACCTTTCCCAGATTTCCATCTCTTCTCTTACACCCTCTTCTTCTTGTTCTAATCACTTCTCTTCTTTCCCAAACTCTATAACCCACCTCCTAAAAACACCCTCCAAACATCACCACTTTACTTGCCATGACCATCACGTTTCTGGACGTGTCTTATGACGGCCAGCGCATCGGACGCATCAAATTCAAGCTGTATTCCGACGATTTGCCCAAAACATGCGAAAATTTCCGCCAGTTTTGCACAGGAGAATACAGAATCGACAATGTGCCCCAGGGTTATAAAGAGAGCACTTTCCATCGAGTAGTCAAGGGATTTATGATCCAAGGAGGCGACTTTGTGCGTGGGAATGGACTGGGAACGGTATCTATCTTTGGAAGTGCCAGTTTCCCGGACGAACAGGCTCTTTCAGGCAAAACATACCCCCATATTGAAGGAGCTCTTTCAATGGCCAATTCCGGCAAAGATACCAACGGATGTCAGTTTTTTATCACCACGAGAAAATGCCCGGAATTGGACGGCTCGCATGTGGTGTTTGGTCACGTGATTGAGGGCATGGACGTGGTCAAGTTTGTGGAAAATGTTCCTACCGTTGAAGAAAAGCCGAAACGAGATGTGGTTGTGAGTGAGTGTGGGGAGTATTAGGAGGGTTTAGCATGGAAAAAAAAAAGAAGCGTTTAGCATGGTATTTGAGGAGGATTGGAATGCATTATAGACTTGTGAAACATTAGATGGAATTGTATTGATAACTTGTAATTGGTGTTTGTTGTATACTTGTATGTCTGATGGAGGTCATGTTCTTAGGCTACAATGTAAAATGGAGCTTCTTTTATCGTTGTTGACTTGGTCTATCAACTTGAGAGCTCTACAAAGTGTACCATTTGGCTAAGTGATGCTACGATGGCTGTCTCTATAATTGACTGATCATCCCTCTAGACTTCTCCTCTAAATAGGAGATGAATGTTTGAGCAAAGAAGTCTGAAGGACTACTTGGTACATGTCATGTCCTTAGACTATGAGATAGAGCCTCTTGACTTTGGTGACTGTAAACATTAGGTCATGTTCGACAACTTTCATCTGGTTTGCTCAAGTTGATAGAGGCTGTTCAAGGATCCACTATGAGACTACTATGCTATTAAATTGTTCAAGTTCAAGGCTGTTACATACAATTGACTGTACAGTAGTTCATATTGCAATGTGCCGTCTTTTTGAGCTCATTATAACATCATCTAAACGATCTGTACTCTCAACCAATATACTGTACTGTTCCCGTGGCCACGACTTACACCCCTAGCTCTGAGTACTGTACAGTACAATGATGTGTAACATATTGGCACCCTCTATAGAAAAAAATCAACAGGGAAAAGCAGATATGAACGGGACTGCTGTGATCTAGCAGCTAGACCAAACCCAGCAGTCTTTTCTACAGAATTTTTCAAGATAATCGAGGTACCATTTTGACATAGGGGTCTAAGTCGTAAGTCGTGGCCATGGTGACAGTATGTACCTTGAGAGCTCGGCATGTAGGCTACAAGTACCAGTAGTCAAGCTTAGGGCAATATTGTTTATGAACTGTCTATGTATCAGTCAAGTGAGTCACTGTAAAGATTCAAAAATGAAACTGATTAATGAAATACCAAACGACAATCCAACTGCTTTTATTTTTATTTTCTAACAGCTCTTAGATCACCAACAGTTGATCTTCAAAAAGACTTGTTGCCTAAGAACAAAGGTTGGATAGTATCCTGTTGAAGTTCATTATACGACTACTTGTAATTTATTCCAGTGTAAGGATAAGTTGTAACTAAGAAGTATCTTTTTATTCCTCCCCTCCTGCAACCCTCCTCTTCTATTGCTCCCGTTCTCACCTGTTTAGATAGCAACCTCCGAACCTAACTCTCTGGAGTCCAATCTCAAACAGTCGTATCTCACTTCCCCAGAGTCACCCAGAGTTAGTGACCGGTGAGACATCGTTATCTGTCAAACGAATAAAAAACGTGACGTCAAGCCGTTTACTACCTGTACTCGAACACAATATTACTGTTGAAGTACTTATGTACTCGTACTCGTACTCGACTCGTACAACACTTCACTTCAGTACTCTTTTCTCAGGTACCCGCAGTCGCGTGAACTTGCATTGATCTCCCTCTCTTTTATTACGGGACTCTCTTTCTACTCTATCTCTCTTCGTATACTCTCCCGAACTTCAAAGTAACAATACAACCCTATTATTACTCAATTTTGAACCACTTTTGACTCATTTTTTCTGCTGTTCTTCCTCCCGCACTCCCATCAATCACGTGACCCAACATCCACCACCCCCAATACCATTTTCCGGAGCTGCACAGGCTCCTTCTAGGTTCATGGCAAGCTGCAAATGAAAGTCAGATGTGTTTTGGCTTGGCCATGTAGATTGCTATCACGTGAAGATATCGTGTGACCGGGCCTTATAGAGAGCATGTTGTTTTCCCGCACTCATAACCTGTTTTTACCGGTTTTCAAAGTTCATCTTATCCATCTCATTTCCTAACCTCTTGCTTAGCGCAGTCTCATGTTTGCAGTTAGGCCTCGCTTGTCTTTATCGTACTCGCTATATTCTAATGTTAAGCTTACCCTACAGTCGCAGAGCTCAACCGAGAACCAATATTAGGGGCAGTTGGAGGGTAAAAAAATCTATAAAATAGTAGAAATGCACGTGTTGCACCTTGGTCATGTGACAACACCTACTAAGCAATTTACCGGCATATTCCACCCTGCTCAGTGCATCTCCGACATCTCCAGACCAACCTAAAGTCGGTTCGCGATTACGTAAGCATGTGGGAAAAAAGAACACTGTAGAAGGTGCGAGATTTTTCCAAAAAGAAAAAATGCGATTTTTTCAAGGAAAAAGAGGACGAAAAGAGGGACTCTAAGCAAATTCATTTCTCAGCCACTCCCTCTCATCTCGCCACCACTCCACAATTTTGAGAGTGCCAAACGCAGCAATGTTTTCTGAAACCTAAATTTTAATGCTAATAATGTGAATGAAGATATTGAGGGAGTAGATGTAGTGACAAGAGCCATTAGAAATGGTCAAAAAGTGGTTTAAATTACTCCTGCTACCTGATTGAACATTTCTACGTTTTTATTTTTCTTTTTTTCTTATTTTCCCCCCCTCCAATCACCTCCCATCAATACATGGTTGGACCACACCTAATATGCTCTCATTACTCAGTTCAAGTGTAGCAAGCTAATTATCTCTTGCAACCCAGAATCTCCAACTTTTGAAGCGTCAGTCAGATCATCCAGACCACGCCCAAAGACAGATTTCGCCACCGTTACACACGCACTCCAGCCAATATGGGCGACGCCGACCACACCGTACCCGCAGGTCACGTGAGCCCCGCACCACCCGCGCTTTCGCCTAAACCCGTGGAGGCAAGTCCAGCAGCCACTTCGAAAGAGGCATCTACAGCGACCATGACTCCTCTCGAGGTCCCTCCGGTGACAGACACGCCTCCGCAGACGTCTCCTGAGGTGACGGAAAGCACTGTTCCTCCTCCAGCTTCTCAGACGCCTCCAAAGTCTCCTGAGAAGGGGGAGACCAGAGATAATGTGAAGAAGGAAAATGAGAATGAAGTGAAGAAGGGAAATGAGAAGGGTGAGAAGGAAAATGAGAAGGATGAGAAGGATACGACCACCGACAAAACTAATGAAAATGATACTACCAGAGATATCCAACCTGATACTTCTAACGGCTCCAAGGATAGTATCAAGGACAAGGATACGGGTGCAGGTGCTACAAGTACGGGTACTACAGGTACCCCAAGTACAGGTACAGGTGCTGCTAACACAAGTACAAGTGCCACAGTCACATCTACGGCCACTACTGCTCTCCCAAGCAAACCCATCCCTGGACTCACTTACCACAGTGACACGGGCAGTGTAGGATCCACGTCTGGGGCCACTTCTGGAGGAGGCTCGGTCGCAATAGCTACATGTGGCGGCCGGGAAATCAACCCGCACGTGCTCTACGTTGCTGGAGTCGATGCCTCCGTCAAAGAGTCCATTCTTCTGGATCTCTTCAAAGTGACGGGACCCATCAAGTCCATCAAAATCTTTCCGGACCGTCAGAAAGCAAACGTCAACTTTGCCTTTGTTGAATACGAAGACAAGGAGGCTGCTCAGCTGGCCATGCAGACGCTCAACAACCGCCAGATCCACGGCCACGAGATTTCCATTTCGTTTGCGTTCCAAACCAAGGTGGAACGAGATTATAATCTCTTTGTGGGCGATCTAGGAGCAGACGTGAATGACGAAATGTTACATAAGCACTTTTCGCATATTCCTGGCCTGCTGGACGCCCGAGTAATGTGGGATATGACCACTGGACGGTCTAGAGGCTACGGATTTGTGTCCTTTGAAACCAAACAAGGAGCCGAACGAGGACTCATTGAAAACGGAAGTGTGCTTGGAAGCAGAGTCATTCGAGCCAACTGGGCCAGCTCACGAAGAGGCAACTCGCCCGGACAAATGAACCAGCATGGAAGAAATAATATGGGAGGTCATATGGGAGGACACATGGGAGGACACATGGGAGGCCATATGGGCGGAGCCATGGGCATGGGAGGACATATGGGCGGCATGGGCGGCATGGGAGGACATATGGGAGGATTCAATAACGGCATGGGCAACTTTGGTCCGTATGGAAACCAAGGAATGGGGGGACCAGGACCAGGACCAGGAGGGCATAATAACAACCATGGACATATGATGGGCAACAATAATCGCAACTACCGAGATCGAAGTGACCGCAACAGTGACAGAGGAGGAGGAGGAGGGCCAGGAGGAGACAAGATGGGATTACCAAAGACCGTTTATATTGGTAACTTGCCCAATATGCATCCCTCAGAGCTCATTCCTCTATTACAAAACTTTGGCTACGTGGTCGAGTTCAAACATCATTCGAATTACGCGTTTGTCAGCTACGACTCGCATAAACGGGCCCAAATTGCCATGATGCAGTTGAATGGGTATAATATCCATGGAAGAACGTTGAAATGTGGATGGGGGAGGGATAGAAGATAACCTAACGAGGGTACGAACTAGGTGGAGTGGGAGACCTATGGTTAGGGTGCTCCTAAGAAGGCTCTTGGAGCTAGGAGAGAACGGGATGTCTATGGAAGAGTCTCGTTCAGGGAGATGTTCCTTTTAAAGGGTACCTCTCCATGGCCTGTGTATATACTGCCTAGACGCCAAAAAACAGGACGATATCTATAAAAATGTATTTATTTTCATGAGCCGAGGCTGGAAACGGGGCGGAGCTGTGGGGAAGAGTCTCGGAAGAGTCTCAGAAGGTCGTATTCGTGTGTTGTACGGCTCTTTCAGACTGAACGTTAAGGTGATTAGGAGTTGGAGAAGAGAAGGAGTAATTGGGTAATTCAGACTCTGGAACGGGCTCAAACTACAGCACGAAAAAGATGTAGGCGTGAATCGTCCAAATTTCAAGTCCGTTTGTTTTTACGACGTATATTCGTCGAGTTATCCTTCCTCTCGTATAGTCGGTGAAACCCTACCAACCTTGACCAAGAAAGAGAGACAGGGTACGCGTTTAAAAAAGTGTGGAGATGCGGAAGAAGACGGAAGAAGACGGACGAAAAGTGGGTCTGACAAAAGATGAGCGAAGTTGGGGGTTTCTCTGATTGGAGGTGAGTGATAAACGGAGTACTGAGAAACAAGTCAGATGGACAACGACACTAGAAAAATGAATCAAAGAGGATGCTTTGGAAGTCTATGAAGTGTTTGATGAGTTATTTTGGCTTACAAATGTTCTTCGAGGTCTCATTAGAAGTGTATACGGAGTGGTTGAAGTTAAGAACAAGAATCAGGCTAACATCGCCCTGAACTCTTGCTTGGGTAAGAAAGGTATTCATAAGCAACAGAAATGAAAGACCGGACAACACGGACTTATAAGATATCATTTGAGGTTCATTTTTTGGTCTTTAAAAACTGGTTACTCTGGATTCGGCGTGATTACTTGATTGATACACTGATGCTATCTCTAACATTGCGTGGATGAGAATAAGCCCCCGACAGGAGTCATTCAGAGAGATATAGTCTAAGAGAGTCAAGACTATCAATCAGTGAGTCCTTCATTACAGAATAAGGAAGTATCCGCGGCTCAGACCGAATCAAAGAAGAGTGTTTGAGTGGTAGACGAACTTCAATTCTTGAGTACTGTACCGGTACATGTACTGGTATGGAGAATGATCATCAAATCATTCAGGTAGGATCTTTGAATGGTGCTCTCAGAGAGGAACATTAGAGGTGTGATCAGTAAGAGCACCTTTAAAGCTAATAAAGAAGAGATAGCTATAGAAAGATCTCTCAATAATCTTTGGAACGTTTTCATCATCCAAAGTGTGTCTATTTCTCTCAACTGAGTCTCTAAGCTACTTGACTGAGATGCTGAACTACAGACAGACATATAAGACAGTTAATAGAGCTATTGGGGAGGTAGAAGAGAACAAAAGTGGTAGGAGAAAACAGAAAGTCTACATCAACAAGTTTGGGAGAGCACCATTAGATCAAAGAGTCCATTATATGTCCTATTGAGTACGAGTACCCCCAAACCAGCTTTCTACGGCTACTATCTTATGTCCAACCAGAGATATGAGCAGATGTAATGGATGTAACATACTGTCCTTCGTTTACTGCAGATGTATTATCACTTTGAGAGAAGTCGTATCTAAGAAATATCTCCACAATTCTACCCGTACACCATTGCTACGAGTTATCCTTGTTCTGCTTCAGAAGAAGTACGAGTACTGGTACCTACATCATAGGACTTTATAAAGCTGCAAAATGACGTAATAGAGTCCCAAGGAGAGCTCCAAATGGCGTATTGGAGCTCTCAACTGACGTATTAAGATCCTTGAGTCTCCTTTCCACCTCAAAATTGACCTGGCTATATCCATCTAGTACGAGTAACTCCCTCCCAACCCCAGTCCAGCTTACTCAGCTCAATACACTCAACCACACCTCAACCTACACCTTTTTCATAAATAAAACATTTATTCCTGTTCCCTCATGTCCGTTATAACGTCAGTCACGTGACCACCTCACTCCCCCTCCTCTAAGCCTCACTCTCATCCAACAGGGCAAAAGCATTCTTGGCAGCTCTCTCTCTCTCAGCCTTTTCTCGGGCGTCTTTCATTTTGTGTCGCTTTTCGGCCTCCAGCTTCTCATTGGTCTCTTCCCAAGTAGCCTTTCTGTTCTTGTTCACCTTTTTGAATCGCATTTTCGAAATCTCCGTCTTATGGGCCAGCTGTTCCTGGGTCTCAAAAGCTCGCTCCATGGCCTGTTTTCGACGAAGTTTTTGCTTGGAAGACTTGTGGCCCCGCTTGGTGACCCCACCGCCGCTCAGAGTCGTCTTTTGAGCAATGATATCGTCCAGATCATCGTGGTCTCCTTCTCGGACCTTCATTTTGGCAATGGCTTCGGCTACAATGGCTTTTCCAGAGTCTCGCTCGGTTTTGGCGGGGGAATCCACGGTGATATCCTCGGGCATGGCCCGTCGATCGGCCCGCTTATTACTTTTGACAGTTTTGGCCATTTTGGGATGTTTTGAAAGATGTTAGAATAGTTGAAAACAAACATCCAATTTTTTTTCCCTGATAAGAGGCTATCGGGGATAGGGTTTGGACGTAGTTGGGGCTAAGTAATGTGGTTGACGAAATGAAGGGGGTAGTTTTAGTTGAGATATTGGAGAGGTATGACAGTAAGAGATAAATCGAGTGACTACAGAGTCTACGGCGAGCATTTCAGTTTTTTCAAATTTCGAATTTATGTCTTATCGACAGAGTTAGACGGACATTATCTAGGCCGAAAGCGGTCATTTTGAAGAGTACGAAATAGGGTAATTAACTTGAAAATATAACAGTATAAAGCGTCATAAATACTGGGAAAGATGTCAAATATCTTTCAAGATTTTTCTCAGATTTTTTGCTGTTTTTCCGAGCGCGCTATGGCTCCCTAAAGAATGACCCAAATTTTCCCCATCTTTAACCACTTCTTACTCATCCAATTCCTCACGTGACCATAATTTAACCAGTCTATTTGAATGTAAGGACCCCAATTTACCATATAAAGCTCTTACCGAGTCACCAAAATGGCTGTATCAAATTTTAGGGTCACGTGACTCAGTTCTCAGAGTGCACGGAGCATGTTTTTCGAAAAATCAAGAAAATTGGGACTTTGGCCGAGCGGTCTAAGGCGCCAGGTTTAGGTGTAACACACCCAAACATAAAATCCCTGGTATCGCAAGATGCGCGAGTTCGAATCTCGCAGGTCTCATTTTTTTCCACCAGCAACCTGCGTTTGTCTATGTTGGGAGGGACGACTCAGCGCTGACTGTTGGGAGGTATGTTTTTGCCCACATCTGGTATGAACGATCTTGGTTATCTTTCTATTGGATAAAAGTAGATTAGGAAATAGACTGTTAGGAGAAGGTACCTTTTATTGAGCGATTGAGAGGAGATATAACAATAATAATTATACTGTTTTGTAGAGAATCGTTCGGAGAGCTGAAATCCACTTTTAAAAATGAAATTCGTTCACTTCTTCACGACTTACTAATCACCTTGATTCCCCAACTGAGTCACAAACCTTATGCTTGAATGAGTCAATTTATGGGTCTAATATAAAACATTCAGATCATTCAACCTCTATCAACAAAAAAAAAATCCCAAGAATTCGAAAAAAATGCCCTCAATCCACGTGATCAACGTCGAGTCGGGTAACCTGCGGTCGCTGGAAAACGCCCTCAATGTCCTGGGGTACACCGTTGAGTGGGTGTCCAAGCCTGAGCAAATCACCTCTTCTATTGAAAAGCTCATTTTTCCTGGAGTAGGCAACTTTGGCCACTTTGTCAAGGAAATTGATGCGAGAGGGTTCATTGAGCCGCTCAAACAGTACATTGCCAGCAAACGGCCGCTGTTTGGAATCTGTGTGGGTCTTCAGGCGTTTTTCGAGGGCTCTGAAGAGTCCAGTACGGTAGCTGGTCTAGGATTAGTTCCTGGAGTGCTTTCCAAGTTTGACGATAAAGACAAGGCTGTTCCTCAGATTGGCTGGAATTCCGTGGAATGCCGCGATTTCGCCCAGAACAAGTCTTTGTATGGAATGGTCCCCTCTTCCAAGTACTACTTTGTGCATTCTTATGCGTGTATTTTGGACGATTCTGTGCGATCCAAGATTGAAGCTGCTGGCTGGGATATCGCCACCTCTCAGTATGGCGACCAGCAGTTTGTGGCTGCCATTTCCAAGGATAATGTGGTGGCTACGCAGTTTCATCCCGAAAAGTCTGGAGCAGCCGGTCTGCGGGTGATTGACGCCTTTCTCAAGGGCAAAAAGTACGTGGAGGACGCATCGATTGCTCCCCAGACGGCGTTTGGGCTGACTAAGCGAGTCATTGCTTGTTTGGACGTCCGAACCAACGATCAGGGCGATCTGGTGGTCACCAAGGGAGACCAGTATGATGTTCGAGAAAAGACGGGAGAAGGACATGTTCGAAACCTTGGAAAGCCCGTTTCCATGGCCGAGAAGTACTACAAGGACGGAGCTGATGAGGTTACCTTTTTGAATATCACCTCTTTCAGAGACTGTCCTGTTCAGGATCTTCCCATGCTTGAGGTTCTTCGTCAGACCTCCAAGACTGTTTTTGTGCCCCTTACAGTTGGAGGAGGTATCCGAGACGTGACCGACTCGTCTGGAAACGTCACCACTGCTCTTCAAGTCGCTACTCAGTACTTTATGTCTGGAGCTGACAAGGTGAGTATTGGAAGTGATGCTGTTTTTGCAGCGGAGGAGTACTACAAGAACGGCAAGTCCAACTCTGGAAAGACTCCCATGGAGACCATTTCTGCTGCTTATGGAGTTCAGGCAGTCGTTGTGTCTGTGGACCCTAAACGAGTCTATGTTGATGCTCCTCTAGATGATAGAGTGTGTATTGAGACCAAATACCCTTCTGCTGATGGAAAGAAATACTGCTGGTACCAATGTACCGTCAAGGGAGGACGAGAGGCACGTGATCTTGGCGTCTACGAGCTGGTCCAGGCCTGTGAAGCTCTAGGAGCTGGCGAAATCCTGCTCAACTGCATTGACAAGGACGGAACCAACTCCGGGTTCGATCTGGAGCTGATTGATCACGTGAAATCGGCCGTCAAGATCCCCGTCATTGCTTCCTCTGGTGCTGGAAACCCCGGCCACTTTGAGGAAGTGTTCAGAGAGACCACTGCCGATGCTGCTCTTGGAGCTGGCATGTTCCACCGAGGCGAGTACTCTGTCAAGGACGTCAAGGATCACCTAGAGTCCAAGGGAGAGGTTGTTCGAGCCTTTGAGCCCATTGAGCTTGTTCATGTTGAGTAGAGGGGATGGTGGAGTATATAGATAATGATGTTGATGAAGGTATGGGAGGGGGGAGGAAAGACTTGAGAGTAATAGTAGTAAGGATACGAAAGCAGGTTACTTTTACATAATTAGTGAAGTTATCAAATAATTGTGTGAGAGAAAAAGAACAAAGGAGGTACAAGTACCGGTACATGAAGGGTTATACATGCTCGTACAGGCACCAGGGTCATCTGTTGACGAGACAATTGACTTATTGTACCGATATTAGTCAAAAAAACCAGGGTAATAAATGGATATGAGTGTGTTACAGTCACCTATGGACGATAGTGGTATTATATTCAACCCCAGGTAGTCGTGCCGGTACTGTACCGGTACTTACACTTGCACTTGTTCTTAGGTCTTATGGTATATTATAATATCAAACTTGCTTCTCATTCTATGACCCTTATTCTTAAGATCCAATGTTATAAGTCTTAGTCTTAGACTTGGATATAAACAAGGAGGGGTCTTCCATAAAGTCATAGCCGAGCCACACTTCAGACAAACGTAGATTGAGGCTGAAAGTGATTTTGTGATGAATTAAGGAATATATAGACATGTAAGTGACTATAAGGAGGTATTAATGATGTTAGTGGTCATCTGAAGAGCTCAGATACAGTGCATTAGGTAGATGTAGTCTCATACCTTCTTTAGTTGGGGATTACTTATAAGATAATTCAGCTGGGGGTACATATGTCATGTTCCAGGCGCCTTGAGGACAAGAGAAAACCGTCATTAAATGAACATACTCAGTTATAGTCACTATTGACTTTGAAATCAGCATATTCCCTCACAATATTTCTCAATATCTTCATATTTCTTCCGCCACCTCTCTCTCATTTACTTAGACTTTAGTTGGCAGGTTTTCAGTGGAGATATGACAAGGGGTGAAGTATAGGGGCTGATGAAAAGGTCTGATCTATATAGAACTGTTTTAAGTATAGTAATAAAACATACAGAACCCCATTGGCAACTATTCTAGCGTATCAACACCCTCCTTGTTCATCTACGTTCCACTTTGAACAACAATACTAATACTTAGCTCTACTCAGGAATTACTTCACATCAACACCTATTGGACGCAGCAATATCAATATCAATATTCCAGGTAAAATAGAAGTACCTCAGCTCTATTATTGGAACGGTAGACGTCAAATATCTACTAAATCATCTCAGCAATTCATTTTTCGTCCTATCAGCTCAGAATTCTCCATCCTCCTATCTCAACCATCCTCACTTTACTTACCTCCACTGAGTCTGACTAATACGCTTGTCTTGAGATGAAGAACGAGATTTAGACTGTCAAGAACATGAACATGTACATACTGTACCCGTGGCCACAACTTACACCCCTAGCTCTGAGTAATTTGTAATATATTGGCACGATCTATAGAGATAAATTAACAGGGAAAAGCTGCTATGAGCCAGAGTGTTGTGATCTAGCAGCTAGACCAAAATCCAGCGTTCTTTTCCACAGAATATTTCGAGATAATCGAGGTTATATTTTCACTTAGGGGTGTAAGTCGTGGTCACGGTGACAGTACTGTACCAGCAGAACATAATGAGACCAAACAGAACATCATAGACCATAGAGAACATGATAAAAACCTATTAACTAGATGATCTAGCCAGAAATCGACCTTACAATGAGACCAAGAGCAAATCTAAGATCCAGAAGAGATCATTGTACATGTATATAATCCCTAATCAACTATATTCTTTTGTACGGTACTTTTAGTCGGTTCCTCACACCATTCAGTCCAAACGCACTTCACTTAAGAACATGTCCCAATGAACTTTCCATCATCTTGAGGCTGATAAGACTATCCTACAAGAACAGTAAAAGTATACCATTCCTCAAGTACAACCAACAGATCATCTGATAACTCTTTTTTACTCTCTTGCCTCATTTACCATTTTTTCTCTCTTTTTTCCTCTTTTTTCCTCTTTTTTCCTTCTTTCTCCCCCTTCTTCCCTCCTCTCCTTCCCTCTCTAACCCCCTCTGTATATCCAACTAACCTGTTACTTCCCAAATGTCACCCAACTCTATCTGGCCATCACCTCCATGACCAGTGATGCAATAACAACGATGGAAACGGGCTCTGAAGAAGCGACAGCCACCGAGGCGAGCTTTGTGAACGCTCACGTGATCAGAACGTACCTCGAACTCGCACGTGACCCGGTACAACCAACGTCAGACCTACTTCCTCTAGTCCAGGTAGAGCTGGTGGCGGACTTGACCAGAGATATAAGGAAATATGAAGCGTGTGCTGAGATCAACGAGTCACATGATCTGGGGCAGGGTACTTTTGATCACGTGACTGCTTCTTCGCCCACTACCCTTGTTCCTAACGACTCTACTCTCGAGGTCCATGTTGCCTCCAAATACACAACCAAGGACAAGAAAAAGGGCCGCAAAAAGTCGAAAAAGGACGAGGACTGGATCGTCACGTGCCTGGCGGTCGTTCAACTGGGAAATTTGGACAACAGAGACGCGATTTTGAGTGGATTGAAGCAGACCATGTCTGTAGCCAAGTTCAATCCTCGAAATCGCGTGTCGGTGTTTTCCGTGAACCCTCACGTGACCATTACTAAGCAGGACGACTCGTATTCCATGTCGGTCAAATTTGGCGTTTTTTGCAAACCTTTTGACGGACATGTCAACCCGGAGATTCATCTGGCAGGACACCTTAACATTGTTAATGTCATGCGTCAGTTTCTGGGGCTGACTAATACCAAGGAGCTGCCTGCCAGTGAGCACGTGACCCCAGAATACTTTTACCAGTGTCTAGAGGAGCAGACTGAGGAGCGAGAGGTGGATCGGGAGTTGCAGCCCGAAAAGATGAAGTCGAAATTGTTGGATTATCAGTTGGAGACTGTAGGGTGGGTTTTAGAGAGGGAGAGGGCACGTGATTTATCACGTGACCGAGAATCATCTTCACGTGACACTCAGAATGGGTCAGCCTCCTTACCGTCCCCCTGGCAACGTCATAAAGCTCATGGAATCAACTGGCTGGTTGACTTTGTAGGTCTCAATATTGGACCGGAAAAAGAAGTGTTGGAGATCCTGTCACGTGACCAAAAACCCTTGGAGAACGATGTGACCGATGTATCACGTGATCTGACCTCTGGGTACGGTCTTATTGCTGATGAAATGGGTTTGGGTAAGACTGTTGAACTACTAGCTGTAGTTTTGAACAACCCTCGCCCTCCATTTTCTGTTCAGACTCATTATGATTTGTACTCTGACAGAGACGTTTTGCCTACTAAAACCACTCTCATTTTGTGTCCCTCCTCCATTTCTCAACAGTGGGTAGCTGAGGTGACCAAACATGTTCCTAGTCTGTCTGTCTTTCTTTACACTGGCAGAAACGCTCTAGACAGCAAAAAAGATAAAGAAGGATCTGCTACTGCTACTCCTGAAGCTGAAGAGGTGGGTTCGGATACGGATTCTTCTGAAGGTCCTCTTGTTTCTAAACATGCTCAGTTTCTGGCCCAGTTTGATATTGTTATTACCAGCTATGAGGTTGCTTCAAGAGAGGTGGCTAATGCTCTTTATAACCCTTTGAGAGGAAGAGTGACTCGAACAAAGACCAAACTCAAGTCCAAAGATACCCGAGACGCGGATCTGGTCCAGGATAGATTGTCTCTACAGTCTCCTCTTAGTCAGCTGCAGTTTTGGCGGGTGATTTTGGATGAGGTTCAGATGGTCGGCAATACCGTGTCTAATGCAGCGGTAGTGGCTCGGATTATTCCTCGAGTGCATGCCTGGGGAGTCAGTGGTACTCCTATCAAAAAGGGCATGCCTGATTTGCTAGGAATGTGTGTTTTTCTAAGATGTGAACCCGGAGAGTTTTATAAGAGAGAAGGGAGGTATTGTCATGGTGAGTATGAGAGTGACGGGGCCTATTTGGTCATGGAGGAAGAGGAGATGATTTTGAGACGCTAAAGGCATGAAATTGTCTTATTGGATGCTTTGGATTGGTTTCGTTGGTTTTTTTTTTTTTTTTTTTTTTTTTTTTTTTTTTTCCCACCCGTCCTTTGACTAACCCAGATGGATACAACTACTCATTACAAAACGGATACTTGCACACCACCTCCACCGCTTCTGGATCCAGTCACCAGAAACACTGGGAAATGCTCATGCTGGATAAACCTCGGTTCAGAGACGTTATCAGAGACATGTCGATCCGTCATACTAAACGACAAGTACGGGACCAACTCGTCTTACCACCCCAAGAACGGCATCATGTGCGTCTTAGATTCAATCTTGTTGAAGAAGAAAACTATAGACACTTGCGTGAAGGAGTGGAGAGTGCTGTGAGTGAAGCAGTGGCGTCTTCCCTAATGAGAGAAGAAAGAGAAGCTACACGAGAAGCAGCCGCTGTGGTGGATAGATATGGAGTCCTTCCATCTGGAGTCACTCCTCCGGCTCCTAGAGGGACTTTCAACATGGGAGGAGACACTCCTTATGCCAGTATCATGTCTAGAGTGAGACAGTTGACTACTAGACCGGAAGTTGTGGATCCGAGTTTAGAGGAGGAAAATGGAGGCCAGCAGGTGTACACGACATGGTCTGGAGTCAGTGGTAATATGGGTCCTGTTGGTGCTGAACAGACTGGCGGTACTGAACATACTGACGGTACTGAACATACTAACGGAACTGAACAGGTTACCAATGGGGTAAATAATGACTCCACTTCTATCGAAGCAGAGTCCCGTGCCTCTTCCACCTCTGCCACCCCCTCATCCACCGCTCCAGCTGATTTAGCCACTTCTACGCTCTCTTCTTGGCTTTTACGACTCAGACAAACATGTTGTCATCCACGAGTCGGTTCAGGTAACAAGAAAGCGCTTGGAAACGGTATTTTGCAGACCGTGAGTCACGTGCTAGATGCCATGTGTGACCAGGCTCTTTCTCAGCTTTTGAACGACGAAAAGTCCTTGTTTACTGAGGAGCTGGAGAAGGCTAGGGTTCATGATGCGTTCAAGGAGCCTGCTGAGGGTCTCAAAGTGTTGGAGTCACGTGTTGCAGAGGTGGAATCGAGATCCAAAGAAGTCAAGGAAATGGCTCTAGCTGCTGCGGCTCAGTATACCCGCAAAAAGAAGGAGGTTGTAGCGGAGTGGAGGAAGATCGGAGAGGTGGATACCAAGAGAAGGCTAGAAGAAGAAGATGAGGGAAGTAATAAGAGGGTTAAAGTGGAGGAGGTGAGGGAGGGGGAGACCAACAAAGAAGTCTCCAGAGTTGAGCAGGATGTCGACATGGAAGACCAAGAGGTCCAAGTGGTCCAACCTCCTAATGCTCTATTGTCAGAGTCGGAAAGTGAAGATGTGGGACCCAGTAAAGTGACAAAGTCGTTACAACGGTACTTGAACAACTCTGAGGAACTGCAGACGGAAAAAATGCGAAAACAGGCGTTCCTGGTGAGGTACAGGAGCTGGATGGACTTGTTGCACAGGTATTATTACTTTATGGCGTCGTTCCATTATGAACTTGGGTGAGTGAGGGGGAGCATGAGAGAGACTTTGAGAAGAGAGGCTTCAAAAGATTGATTTCAAAAGAATGCCGAAGAACGATTCTTTAGAGGAGGACCCCAAAGAAAGACTTTGGACCACGGAAGCATACTAACACAGCAAAAAAGAAAAGCAGGCTAGGAAAGAAGCTGGAGATGAACAGAAGGAAGAGCAGAAAGAAGAGAGTATGGAAGAGAAAGTCGAGGTGAAGAAAGAAGAAGGAGAGGAGGAGGAGAAAATAGAGTGAGTATGACGGTGGTGAAAAAGGACCGAACAAAGAGACTATGAAGGCAGTCATGGGTAGTTCAATGAGTCCTGGACGTCTTGAGTGAACATACTTGATGAGTTTCCATGTCTAGTGTGAACTGAGGTGAGGTCTTGGGCGACCAAGTGACTTGACTGAGGTGACCTAGTAGAGTCCTATCAGAAATGGCTACTAGTGGAGTGGCATACTGGTGGATTGATTTGGCTACTGAACTTATCAGTACTGCCTGAGTGCTCAACTTGAATATTCTGAGTGTCTTTAAGACCTGAGACTTGAGCTATTTCATGTACAACTGTGCATGACATGACTGAAGTATCTATCAAGTGAGAGTCTCAGAGGTCTGCGACTCTCGCGGCTTGGCTGACTGAGTGTCCTACATGTCTTGAGTGACGGTAGATTCTTAGTGATGCACAGGACTTATGCTAAGACTTATCCCTGCACTCTGAGACTTGAGTCTCATGGTTCAGTTGCAATAGCCCCTCGAGTGACATTATTCCCCATAACATTCCTCTAACACAGCTTGGAAAACCACTACTACGTTCTTGCGGACCAGATCCGTACCCAGCGTTTGCAACGTCCTATTGATAAGATGGAGCAAGACATGGCTCGTTTGGAAGAGGCTAAAGAGCTGGAAACGGTGGAGATTGAGATTGATCCTCTGAGACCAGACCTCATGCAGGCTTCTCCTTTACTTGAAGCTCGAGTCTCGGGTCTGATTGAAGTTGTCAACAGACAGTCAGAGTACATGCAAGAATGGATGGTGAGGCTGAAGGAGTTGTTAGTAGGCAAGGATGATGAAGAAGGAGGAGAGGCGGGCGGAGAGACAGACGGAGCAAAACAAGAGGGAGAAGAGAAGCAACCAATAGAAGGAGAGCAGGTGAAAAAGAAAGAAGTTGAAGAGAAAAATGAAGAATTGAAGCCTGAAGAAGTCTCGCATAAATCCGATCACGTGGACCCCTACGCTTCTGGACTAGACAACCAACAACTTGCCAATGACTACATGGATGCTCTGTCTCATCTTCTTGTTCTCAGAGAACAGTCTCTCAGTGGAACAATCACCCAATCAGACAAGGCAAAGATGGCGTCCTGGCTCAGAGATAACTGCGAAGAAAAGCTGTCGGACATGCAAACGGCTCTAAAGGAAGCTCTGGATGAATGTCAGCCCAATGAAGTGTTTGGAGCTCTGAAACCGATCGTTGCAGCTTTGAAAACCGAGACTGGAGCTGCCTCCCTGTCCATTTACAACCCCAAATGGCCTCCCAAGATTCTAGCAAAGCTCACTCCGGTTGTAAAAGCCACTTCGACAGCTACAAAGCAGTGTAAAGAGCTTTTGGCCGCTGCTGGAAACTGTTTCAACTCAAAAGTCACCTATTACAAGCAACTGCAGCACTTTTCTGACGAAGTGACCAATCTGGAGAAACCAAATGAACCTGCAGAAGACGTGATTGGCCGTCTGGACAAGAAAATTAACCATCTAGTTCCTGCCATCAAACGAACAAAGGGAAGAATGACATATTTGCAGAGTCTCAGAGGAGAAGACGATACGACAGGAGCTTCCAATATGACCGGTATCCATAAAACCTGTGTCATTTGTCAAGATGACTATATCATTGTGGGTTCAATCACAGTGTGTGGCCACTACTTTTGTCGCAACTGTTTGGAAGAATGGTGGCAGAGTCATAACACTTGTCCCATGTGTAAAACGGAATTGTCACGTGAAGAGGTGTTTTCGTTTACTCAGCAGGATAAAGACGACAAGTCACGTGCAGGCTCGTTTGCTGCAAAGATTGGCACCGAAGACGCAATCGGAGCAATGTACCAACCAGTATCTCAAGAGACTCAAATGTTGATGAGTAAACAGAGCCTCAAGAGCGCCTACGGAACAAAAATTGATCACGTGATCAAATACATCAAAATGCTCACCCACCGACGCCCCGGAACCCAGATTGTCGTTTTTTCCCAATGGGCCGAAATTCTCACTTTGCTGGCTTCAGCTTTGACGGAAAACAAAATTGCGTATGCTGAGCCGAAATCGCTAATGAGCTTTCTTCAGTCTGAGGAAGTCACGTGTTTTTTGCTGAATGCAAAGTTCCAATCCACGGGTCTAACTCTTGTTAATGCTACTCATGTGATTCTGTGTGAACCGATTCTGAATGCTGCTTTGGAAGCTCAAGCTATCAGTCGTATTCATCGAATGGGCCAGACTCAAAAGACTCACGTGACCATTTTCACAATGGCAGATACCGTTGAAGAGGAGGTGCTACGTCTGGCCATTAACAAGAGACTGAGAAGTATGGATGGAGACGAAACGTTTGAAGAGAACGAGTCTCGTCACGTGACATCGGGTGTTGGCGCCTTAGCTGCTGATAAGTCTGGGGAGGTTGTGAATCGGCAGGATATGTGGGATGCTTTGTTCCCTAGTGAGAAGTAAAACGAGTAGTTGAATGCATTTGTATATTAGTAGGAGGGGCGGGGGATGTAGTAAGTGGTATACAATGGACGGGTAGCCCCCAAGGGACTCGATGGCGTCCGTTATGAGTAGACTTGTTTTACTGATGCTTCTCATCTTTACATTGAGCTCGTACAAGGAGATGAGAATTGAGACTTTCTCACATTACAGCAATGAAAGAAGGGATGTATGAAGTCAATCATGTTTGTTGAACGTAATCTTGTCTGCTGATAACTTGTGCTATGTCACGTTTACTCTTCTCATTCTACTTTAGTTGAAACATTAGTTGAAGAAGACTCTGTTGGTATGACAATTGAAGTGTTGGTGATGTCTGATGATGATAAAAGTAGTACCATTCGATAGAGCTAGGCTTGATTAGTATGGCTGAGTTTTTATATTTTGTTCGTTAGCTTTATTTTGAGCTCTAGATGGGTACCTCTCTGCTGTGATTTAGTTATACTTTAGTTGGTTTAGGACTTTACCAAAACATGGGTAAGTGTAAGGGGAAAATATCAAAAAAGGCTGTTTTGAATGGGGACGGGAGGCATAAGAAGGAGTTTATAAGACGCAAGAATAATCAGAAACATATGGTAATATATTCAAAATGATCGGGACGCTCCGGAGATCACTTCTATGTACTTAGTTTACCTCTACCACCCCTATTTCCGCCACCATTATCCCGTTGTGCTGCTGTAGACGTCTTTTTGGCTTGTCCCAAGAAAAGTTGGTTTTGGGAATTTCTCAAATCTGAGAAAAAATAAAATTTCTTAAAAAGTCCAAACTAAGGGTAAACTTGGAAAGGGGGATTTTGAAAGAGCGATAAAATTCCCAATAATGGTCAAATCGAGAAGAGAATAGTACAGTAGTAATGAAGAGAGCGAAAGAACTACAGTGGTGTTTTTGAAAATGAAATTGGAGCGTTTTTGCCGGATTTTATGCTTAGTCAGCAGGTATATTTTGGCCCAAAAGCTAACAAAATCGCGGGTGAGTGTAAGGGAAAAGTGGACTTTTCCGAAAGCTGCCAAATTGACTGATTTCGGTTAGATAACAAGCTGGGGATAAAATTTAGCTGATCAGGAGTATATTGGTATATTCTATTTGTCTCTATGCTCAATATTACCTCTTCTGGAGAGGTTTGAAATGAATTTTGAAAAAAACGTGGCTCTAACTAATTACCAAGTAGTTAGTTGGTCATAATGACTAAAGCCAGATCGCTGAATACCAAGTAAAATTATTACAAAGGGCTATGATGATAACAGGGAGATCGCAGGAAGTTGAATGACATATTGAATGGCTAGGTTGACGTTCATGATGTGTTAAAATGCTTTATTAAGACCTCCTGTCCAATGCTAACTTCTGTATTAACGATCATATCAGCCCCAAAAGTGGATGATTCGAGTGCTACAGCCCCATGGAATTTGATGGAGTTTGTTGTATTGTTTCAACTTATTAATATTCCCCTATATCGTTCTGCTCCCACTCAAACCATCTACTGTGATGAAGGTGACTTCAGAAAGAGATATAGAAGGTGAAGAGGAGTACATCTAACAGTTTTAGGCAGTAGAACAAGCGTTTAATTGTTGTATTACAACTTCTTAGAGTTTTAGAGTCGTTATTTGAAGTATGGGGCTCTTATATGAAGAGAACGTAGCTCCTTGGTCTCAAGATGTTATAAGTGATCATCAACTATTCTCCCAACACCATACCCTTTCGTTCGACACACTCCTACCAATATATCTCAGAATATTGTTTGACAACAAGCTGAGATGAAAGGGGAGTAGTATGAAACACTGCTTTACTAACTGAGTGATGCATTTTTCGTACTTGTAGCACCCTCCAACGTGGAAATAATTACCATCATTAGACCCTAGAGGCTTACTATTCCTAAGTATAATTCTCAACTAAAGCATACGTTAAGAAACAACCTCCAAGCAAAGAAAAAACAACCAATGAAACAATAAATGTCAAGGACAATGACCAAAAGCCCAAAATATCTATTTTTCACCCACTCCAAACCGCTTTTATGTCACGTGATTTGCTTGACATTTATTTCATCAACATTGAATAACCTTCATCAGCCTCATTCAACATGTCCCCGTAGAACGATCACATATTGTCCAAAAGGTCTGATTTTTTGATACCCGGCTCAGACACATTCAAAGACCACTCTGTCAAAGTCTCACCCCTCCAGACCGTCTCCTTCACTTCTCAGAAGCTATGTTATGATTTTTACTACTGCAAACTTTATTATCTTGATTGAAGTCAACGGAAAACAGAAGGTCAATATATGGTGGCAAATAGTGTATGAAAATGGCCAAAAGTTTGTCACGTGACTCTTGATACTATCTTAATCACTTATATGTCATTTGTCACGTGACTTCCCATACAAAAATCGCCAGATATTTTCTTCCCCATTTTCACACGCTTGCCCGTTGTTTTGGCGTGTGCGTCCTACCTGCAGCGTCTTCTGCAAGTGCAATTGTACCAAACAAAACATGCTTTATTATCACCACTTGTTCCTCACCACGGCTACCAACTGAAGGGCTGAGAAAAAAGCGGGATCTAACAGAACTGACTAAGGAGGTATTTCGGACGGCATCAGCAACACATTATCGGCTTACCTAATCAACATCAGCTTTCTACACGACAACCGCTCACTAATACTTGACTCATTTTTGCCCATCACAACTTCTCTGAAATGGCCCGAAAATCCACCCCTGAGCCGGAAACAAGACGCAAAACCCGCGTCAAGGCCAACCTTCTGCATGGTGGCAAAGAGCGCATTTTCGACGGCGCAAAAACGCCGATTTTCGATAGTGCTGGAATGCGGCCTGGGTCACAAGAGCAACTCGACAAGGAGCATCAACAACAGGAGAAGGAACAACAACCAACACAATCGCCAATGGCAAAGTTGAAACAGATGGCTCGCAGGAGTCTGGGGAAGGAGGAGGGCAGTGGTGGTGGCAACACTGCTAATGGTTTATCTGGTACCTCTAACACTGGTCAGTCTAGTTCATCGGGCTCTACTTCTGGAAACCTCACTACTAGACTATTCAACCAGAATAAAAGTCTGGCGAAACTGAATTCGTCGCTTTGCACGAAAATGTCGGTTCTGGAACAGCACGTGAGCGAGCTTCTCAGTGAGAATATCGTGTTGAGACAGCGCAACTTGGAGCTCCAGAGAAGCCACGATACTTGGCTCAAGTCACATGTCAATTACAAGATGAAAAGAGAGCTGCAAAAACACATTGACGGGATTCATCAGCTGATGAAGGGACTGGTGGCGGAAGTGGAGGGAGAGTCTGAATTGAGAGCTCAAGAGTCAGCATCCCAGGAACAGTTTGAAATGTCTGTTTCCCGCTCTCTTTCAAAGACTCCGGATTCTCGAGGGTTGCCCTTGTCACAACAATCTCCAGTTTCCGCCAGGCGTCTTTCTCTCAAAAGACAGACCATGGGTCCTGGGGACTTTGTTTCTTCTCGACGTCGTTCTTCTTCTTCGAGAAGACGGTCTTCCTTCTTTGGAGACTTGCCGTTATTGGATACCGCAGATGTGATGGATCCGTCAGCGGAACAGTTGCATTTGGAGGCACGTGATGTCGTCACTCCCATGGTGGACGACTTGGAAGGATGGGGAGAGGTGCCCGCAGATGAGGTCAACGATCATATGATGAGTAGGGAGGAACACAACGGGGAGGATATGATGGATGTGGATGGAGAGCAGGACGGAAAAGTGCATTTCAATGAAGAGGTGGAGGAGCATTATGAGGAGCCCATGGAGATGGTCACTCAGGAGATGGACACTGAGAGTTCTGACGCTAGAGAGAATGAGGGCTCTTATTCTGTTCAGGAGACTGAAAACACATACTCTTCTCCTATTAGGGAAACTTCCTTCCCCTCGCCCGTCAGAGAGACGTCATTCCCTTCTCCTGTCCGAGAAACTGTCCACGAAACATCTTTCCCATCTCCTGACCACGAGTCGTTCCCGTCTCTGATTCAGGAGAGTTCTTTCCAGGACGAGGAGGACGAGGAGTTGCCAGCTTTTGCTTCTGTGAACCAGAAGAAGCGGTTGAACAAGCAGTCGTCGAACAAAAGGTCTTCGTTTATGTCGCCTGCCAAAACGGCGTTTGTTTCACCTGCTAAACGACACTCGTTTGATTCCTCTCCTATTGACACATCTTCCTTCCCTTCTCCTTTCTCTACTTCCTTTAGACGCATCGACACTGCTCCCAGAGGAGAACCCATGGAGGAGGTGTCTACCGATGACTCGTCTTTTGCATTTATCAAGTCGCGTCCTTCGTCTTCCAGTTCAAGACCCGGCTCCAGAAACGGTTCTTCTCGACCTGGATCTCGAGAAAAGCAGATCAAGGTGTTTGCTGATCCTTCTTCTCCAGCTAAGGATCTTGGTCTGGAGGCGTCAGCTCCCGTGGAGTCTATGAGACCGGCTTTGAAGGCGGCCCCAGTGAGGGCTATGAGACCGGGTGCTTCTCCTTCTAAGAGGGCTGCGAGACCGGGTGCTTCTCCTTCTAAAAGAGCTGCTCCTGTTATCCAGCCTGCTCCCTTTAAATCACTCCCTGTCACCAACCCAGGCACTCCTCCTCGAGCTCGACCTTCACAGTTTGATACCCCCGAGAGCACCAAGGAGCGAGAAAAGGAGCGCAAGCGACGGGAGAGCATGGAGCAGGTGCTCGAACAGCCAGAGTCGCCTTGCTCGCGTCCTAGCAGTCGACGGTCGTCCAGGAGAGTGAGTGCGAGGGTGGAGCAGGAGCAGGTGGTACCAGAGCAACTAGTGAAGGCTGTGGAGGAGGCTGTTGAGCAGCAGCCTATGGAGACCGTTGAGCAGGAGACTACGAAGCCTGTCAAGAAGAGAAAGTTGACTGAGAAGCCTGTGAAGCAGAAGAAGGTTGAGAGGGCGGCAGAGAAGCCTGCTGAGAAGTCCACCGAGAAGAAGCGGAAGGTGATGGAGAAAGCCGTCAAGCCCGTTGTGGCTGTACCTCCTGAGCAGCCAGAGATTGGACCTATGGAGGAGCCTGCTGTTGAGCCTACAGTTCAGTCCACAGAGCCTGAACGCGTCAAACGCTCCCGACGAGCGTCTGCTAAGGTTGCTGAATCTCGTCTAGCTGATATCACCACCATTGAGTCGCTCGAGAAACCCGTTTCGTTCGACAAGGGTCTTGAGAAGCTCGAGAGTCTAGGTTCCAATGTGACTGCCCGAAAGAACCGTGCTCCTACAGCTACCGGAGGAGTCAAGGTGACCACCTCCAAGAAGAGTACCAAGACTACTGCCAAGCCTGCTACAACTGCCAAGCCTACCAAGACGTCTCCTTTGATGCAGAAGGATGCCAATGGAAGCAGTGGTAACGGGGCTGGAGCCAATGGTAAAGTCGAGACTGTCAAGACTACCAAACTCGCAGAGAAACCCGTCAAGAACGCCAAGAACGTCAAGGCGGTTCCAGAGCTCAAGACAGCCGTTAAATTGGAGACTCCTGAGCCTCGGTCTCGACGGTCAAGAGGAGCTCCTGTCAACTACAAGCTTCCCTCTGTGGGTTCCAAGCTGCGACGGGAGACGGACGGCTTTGTGGACGCCGTCGGAGGTCTGAAACGGACTCTGGGTGCATCCTACGACGAGAACGGTGTGAAGCGGAGGAGGATCTGAGGGAAAGGTTGGGACTAGGGTGTACACTGTAACAGCTAATATGTATTTATAGGAATGAAGAGAATGAATGAAGTGGTGAAGGCAGAGGGGAGTCAGGCGTTGGTGCCAGAATCGTAGTAAGAGTACCGGTACCTACTAATACACATGTTGGTTTCATATACAGGTTTCTTTGGAGTCTTGACCTATTATCTCTAGAGCTTTTCAGACAATGCTTGTATATACTGCTCTTTACTGAGAGAGCACTTTAACTGTAACCGAGAACGTAGATGTAGTCTTCTCGACTATATGGTCACGTCTGAGATGGTATTATCTCTGCAGTAATAGGACTACTTACGAAGATGATTTGTCTGTAGAAGTGCAACTTGTGGAGGTGCTCGATGGAATGTGTTCAGATGAAGCACCGTCACCGAGAATACGACTTCTTAATCCCAATTATCTCAAAAAAATGTATGGAGAGGACCACTGGAAATTGGTGTAGCGACTAGGTAACCGCAATCTGATTCCAATGAGCTATTTCCTACCGATTTCCTTCAACTTATGGTGTCGATTTATTCAAGACAATTCATCGCTTGAGGTGTAAGTTGTAGCTGTAGATCTACTTAGCTTTTAGTTCGAAATTAGTTGGGTTGAATTGAGGAATCCAGCACTTCCGTTGTCCATGAAAGAAAACAATAGACTGGAAAATCCTCCTAACACAACTGTTATCTCCGTCTCTCGACCCCCACAGTCTCCCCCTCAACATCTTGACTCGGGTATGACTTATGGTGCCTCTTGACTCTGGTCTCATCACAACTTTTGACTCCGATCTCTTGACTCTGATCTCTTGACTCTGGTCTTGACTCTGGTCCCTTACTCTGGTCTCCTGACTCTGTCTCTTGTCTTGCTATGACTCTATAGAAAGTTGAGCCCCATGGTTAAGTGTACAAACAAAGACGTCTCAAATGACTAATTGAGGTATTTGCGGCTCTTCTGAAACAGCAACCATTCCAAACTGTTCTTTTTATCACGTGACTGCCCACCCCTTCTTATCTGCCTTATCATACTTCTACGGTATGTTATCGAAGCTTCAGCTTCCGCGTTTCATCCTGATAAACCCCATGAGGCAAGCGCAATCTGGATCAGGAGAAGACTCAAAATGAGACTCGCAATTGCCTTTTCGGGGCTCGTTTTCCGCCGGGATATTATTAGAATAAAAAACGCCACTAATGACTAATACGAGAGAGGGGGTTATTATACACGTGTGGGTCAGACGAGTATTATACTGTAGGAGAATGTTCGTATTATAGACAGAAGTTGTTTTATTATAGTGTATATTATATTAGAGAGAAGGAAGCATCTGAACCAGTAAAAACACCAGGAACTATACAGTTAAGGCGCCTCGATCATACCCCCAGTTCACGTGACCGGCCTATCTTCCTCCGGCATCCGCTTTTTACCGGCTTTCACCGTTTTTCTGCCGTTTCTTGGCTCTCTCCCCTCTCAAATGCAGGTTGCGGAATCAGATGCTGCTATGTGTCGTACAATGCTGGATGCAGTCTTCTTGTTCTGTTTGACTCTTTCTTTGGTTCGTTTTGACTCACCCCTCTTGCTTCATTTGACTCTTTAATTAATATCCCTTCACCTCAGCCACTGAGTTTAGCAGCAGTGGAGTGAGGTGGAGAATATGTCGTTTTGCAGCCGAATAAACGGCTTAAGCCTGGGATTCAGAGCAATGAAATTGGTGTGATTAGTAACCAAAGGGGACTGTGATCAACTGCTCTATATTCTTCATCTACATCATATACAGTATGTCTTCTTTCTGTATCACGTTTAATCTCCTGTGGCTGATGATCATTGTGGCTTGCTTTTCTCGTAACTTTTTCATCACTTTTCAGCACCATTTTGGTGGCTGTTTTTTCCTTCTCCAGTGGCTTTTTCCTTCTGCAGTGGCTTTTTGCTTCTTCGGTGGCTCAAATTGCCGATCCCTTTTTTCTTTCTTTCTCTCCTCCGCCACAAGCGCCTAAAACTGCCACACTGCCAAGTCCTATTATTGCAGCGGCACACAGTGGAGCTGTATACCCCAGGTTCCCCTCTTGGAGGTGGACAGAGAAAGAGGTCTGTGTATAATGACGAATAGTAGTCCAAAATGAATTCTGAAAAGTGCATTCTAGTCAGCTGATCAAGGGCTCCATTTTGATTATCTTTTTGACCAGATTTGCTGCCTCAATCCCGGTTTCCCAAATTCCTCCCCAAATCGGTTATCAATCAACCCCCACATTCCGGAAGTGCATCGGAGAACGGACAAGGACACGGCTAGATGCTCCGGCGGGGGAGTCACGTGAACAGGTAGTAACAGGAGCGATTCCAGCCATTGACTAGTCATTATTTCCCCGGATGATCACGTGAGACACCGACTCGGCGCTATTATCTCCCTCTCTTTTCCCCGACTCGCTTCCGACTCTTGGTTCCGTCGGAGGCGTCCGATTCGGAATGACTCAGCAGCGCCGTACTAACTTTGTAGAGGAGGTGGAGGGGGAGGGGGAAGAGGGCGAATATTGGGGTCAAGGAGGGGGTTTAGAGGCGTAAAAAGTGGATATTGGTGGTGAGAAGACCTGTCTGAATATGTTGGCCCTTTTTCCGCCGCTTTTTCCGCTCATTTTCACCCTCCTTCATCCTTCTCCGTCGACCCCCACTCTTCTGCTACATGCATGCATTTAACTTCAGCCGTATGTCGCTTATAAGTATGTAGGGTCTTGCTCAGCCAAAAAGATCTTTTCCTCGAGAAATAAAATACACACACTCTCTAGTTGATGCACTCGTGACAAGTGAGTATGATACCGCGTGGAATTCCCAAGTATGGTTGAGTTCCACACAAACGGGGAAATGGAGAAATGGGGAAAACCGGATTTCTGGGTTTAAGCAGAATTTTCGTGTTCCTGAAGGCGTTTGACGGTTGTCGGACGTGTTTTAGGTCGTTTTGAAGAGGTGAAGACGTGTTTTGGAGTGGTTTCAAGTGTGTGGTTTTGATCTGACTGAAGAAGCTCTGTCTAAGGACTTTGTTCTAAGTACAGTTACAGTAGGAGCTTATACTGAGCTTGCTGAGAGGAGTGATGTGAGATCAGTTGAGTGAAGAATTCAGGTGTTTGAAGAGGTAAGAAGATTTTGAGGTGGTTGGAAAATGATTTGAGGTGGTTGGAAACAGGTTGAAGTTGTTTGACGTCACTATTCTGGTTTTTGAAGGAGTTGATGGACTAGGTAAGTATCTTTGACTGAGGTGACCTGACTACGTTATCTGACTCATATGGCGTGTCTGAGGGTGGTAGAGCTGATGTGCTATTTGTTTTTCAATTCTCTTTTGCTTCTGCTCCTGGTCTTACTGTGATGGTCTTCAGGTGATGACTACAACCCAGGAACGATGGCCACACACTCCTAGGTTCTCTTCATGCAGGCACTGACACCATCAGTTCGGTCTAGTCTAGCTCAGTTTATTGCTCCAATTCTGCAGCTTCCGATCTACTTCTCATACTATGGACCGTGCCTCAAGCCGGACACCATCACTCATAGTGGATTATGACCTTTCAGCTTTATGAGCTTCTCTTCATCTCCTCCATCTCCTTTTTCTACAATGCTTCCGCCCCATAACGAGGAGCTTCACAACTAGACTTGCCACCTGAGGTCCATGTAGACTGCCAGATGACCTTTTGCAGTCTCTCTATGAACTTCTCAAGCTCTTCTTACACCTCTTTATACTGAAAAACCTCAACCCACCTTCAAGTACCGTTTCAGTTGTTGGTTATGATCACCTCCCTCCTGTCCCGTCTCCTGTTGTCCGCTCGTGCCTTCGGCCACTCGCTTCCAGAGTGACCCGTTTCCTGTTGTCCGCTCGTGACCTTCGGTCACTCTCTTCCGGCTCCCTACTAACCCAGTGACGTCCTCAGGTCCTCTCACAGACCAACGCCCTAGCAACGACTCCGAAAAACTCACCGAGTCTCCTACTCTCACGCCATGTCCTCCTGCATTTCCGGACGGCGGTCTAGAAGCCTGGCTGCAAGTTTTTGGCGGCTTTTGCATTCTCTTCAACTCTTGGGGAGTCACTACTACCATGGGCGTGTACCAATCATACTACCGCTCTTCTCTATTGGCTGACGTGCCTCAATCGTCTACAGCCTGGATCCAATCGATCCAAATCGCATGCATTTTCTATGGAGGAACTCTTTCGGGCCGTTTCTTCGATAAGGGCTACCTCAATGTTCTTCTGGTAGGAGGCTCTATCCTTACATTCACATGTTACATGGTTCTGGCCGAATGTACAGAGTACTGGCACGTTTTGCTGTGTCAGGGACTGGGAATGGGTCTAGGAATGGGCGCCACTTTTGCTCCTTCAATGGCCTGTGTTTCGCAGTACTTTTCGAAAAAAAGAGGCCTGGCTATTGGTATCTGCAGTGCTGGAGCAGGTATTGCAGGTATTGTTCTGCCTATTATGGCCAACAATCTGCTCCCAGAAGACAAACTCGGCTTTGCAGCAACTACTAGAGCACTGGCAGGTGTTTACGCAGGTATGGCTGTCATTGCCATTTGTATTCTGAGATACAGAAAACACCCTGCTCAAGAAAGCAAGTTTCTGCAAATGTTTGATGTGGCTACCAAGCTGCAGAAACTCATCAAAAAGAACAAACCAGATCACGTGTGTCCTCTGGATCATGATCTCGAAATCGGAGAGTCGTCAGACCACCAGCCTGACTCTCCAGCTACAGAAAAGGCAGTCATCAATGTCGGAGGAGAACGAAAAAAGTCATGTGAAAGCAACGCTCCTCCTCTCAAGAAGGAATCCAAGTTCACTATCATTGATTTGGCAACTCTGAAGAACCCTGTCTACGTTCTTTTTGTCCTAGCTACCTCTCTTGCATTTCTAGTCCTCTACATTCCCTACTACTACTTGCAACAATTCTCTGTCGACCATGGAATGAGTGAACAGGCTATCAGATACACAGTGACTGTCCTCTGTGCTGGAGCTACCATTGGACGAGTAGGACCAGCAGTCATGGCTGATTATTTCGGCAAATTCAACATTCTGGTCTTTGTCAGTATGATGAATGGTATCCTCTTGTTCTGTTGGATGCACCTTGATAAACTCCCTCTCCCTGGAGGAAGTCTTCAACAAAGAAACCAGTTTTCTTCACATCAAAACATTGACTCACGTGACGCGCAGGTCATTGTCTTTGCCTTCTTCTACGGCTTCTTTTCAGGTGCTCTAGGTACTTTTCCTCCTTTTGTCTTGCCCTCTCTGGCTCCCAGTATGGACAAGGTAGGAGTGTGTCTAGGACAGGCGTTCCTTTGTCTAGGAACAGTGTCTCTAGTGGCGAATCCCGTTGCGGGCTTCATTATTGGCAAGGAAGGAAGATATCACGTGATTGCCCCTTATTGTGGAGCTGTCATGATGGCTGCTAGTGTGTTGTATGTCATCACCAGAGTCAATGTCGGAGGTTGGAAGTTGAGCAGGACTTAGTATTTAACATCAGTAATATAACATCAGGAAATCACGTGACAAGTAGAGGGCCAGAAGGATTAAACCGGTATTAAGGAGAATTGGGTAGATTGGTTTTTTGCTTGTATAACAGACATCAACAGTGGGTAAAATGAAAACTTGTAGAAACTGATACAGAAACTGCTTACATAGCACTTGACTGGAAGCCGGCCCAACTCAATATCTTTATCTCAGATGATTTCCTTCCTTGAATAGAAAACTTGTCAGTGCTTTTCCATTCAACAGTTGGTGTCTTTCAAGAGAACCACGAATATAGTAACGCATTGAAGAACACAAGAAGTCTGTAGAGCAAACAATAACAAGGCTGGACTATTCAATAGACACCTGGATCAAGATTAGTGCACCATCTGCACCCCCTTCCCGTTTTTTTTCTTCAGATAATCGGGTCATCCCTAAACATGTATCATGTCTATTTGAGGTCAAGTTCAAAATGGAACAGTTTGGAACACGATTACAACGAAAGATGACTTCCTACTCACTTCGCCCCTCGAGAGAAAGTCTGGTTCATTCCAAGACAGGTTCGCCCCTCGAGAGAAAGTTCTGGTTCATTCCGAGACAGGTAAAGTTTTTTTATAATTAATGCATCTTAAGAATAAAAAAAAAGCTTCCATCTCCCGCCACCTATCAGTAACTTTATCAAACTTCCCCATCCGAGTATTAGTCGAAATACCTCATTAATTGTAGCAAATAGAGTCCATACTTGCACTCTGAGTACATATAAATTGACATAGACTATCTACTAGCTGATCTTTGCCTGTGAATTATTTTTCCTCCCCCTTCTTTTCACTTTTCTCGAATTTTCCGCTGTGCTCTCTTTCTTTCCAATATGCAGTGATCGACATGAATATTCGCCACCAATGCAGGCATTACGAGAGATTTCAAACTCAATCCATCTTTCTCGAGAATATATAAACCCCCTCAATGTCCCTGTTTTTCAGTATCATCAGGCAATCAATCTCTCGGCTTTAGCAGAGGATCCGATTACCTTGAGAGATGTTGACGCTGCAGAGCGAAAGCTGTGAAGCAGTACTTGTCTTGCGCGAGCGGACATTCCATTCACTCCTACCATGACACAGCTTGAGACTTTTCTTTCTGTCGAGTTGGAGAGTCAACACACCTCTTTTCATGCATCTACGATTTGGAACAATGACGGGCAAAGATTCGCAATCTACCCATGAGCTCCTTTTCTCAGATGGTTCGCAACCACGGGTGAAATTCCCAGCATGAATAAAACCTGGGGGTCTGCTCTACTGGTCCTGCTGAAACGCAGTATTCCAGAAGTTGCTGAGTGAGCTGCAAAGCTGCTATGACGCAACTGCAGAGACTGATTAAAACCGTACGATGCTGAGCTCTCTTGAGCTAAGAAGCAAAGCGTATGAGCGAGTAACAAAGACGTGAAGCTGAGCGCGAGCTACGAAGCTGCCGAGTGAAAGGAAACCCTTTGGTACATGCACTTTGGACGCAGGATGATGACGAGTTGGAGACTTAGCAAGCCCCTCAAGAGTCCTGTCTCCTTGGAGTGAAGCAGTGACGGGCACGAAACATTGTCCAAGAGCTTCTCCAACTTCATGGGTAGCTCCCTAGGGTGAAATTCCCAGCATGGATAACTACTACTGAATGCTTTCGAGGAGATGGGCTGTGTATACAGTCATATGTCTCCTCCATCTGATGCTGACTTGGTACCAGCACACCAGGAATCACGGTCAAGAGATAGCTGATACATGATCCGAACCTGATCCAGCTATCCACCTGAGCATAAGCGTCTGTGAAGACCGCCATTGATCAAAGTGTTTAAGCCTAACCTGCTAAACCGCCAGAGTCAAGAGCCATAGAGCCACCGACCGACAATGCCATGAACACTACTAAAGACGCTGAAAAGCCGCCAGGAGCTGAGAAGGTGGAATTCCGTCAGCCACCTGAGCAGGAGACGTCCACAAATACGTCAAGTTATGCCAGCACAAAAGTGATACTGTGAAATGATGACGTGGTGCCAGCACATGTGACACTGTGAAACGATGACGAAGGTGACACTGTGAACTGTGAGAGCAGAATGCCAGCGCCTCTACATGGGCCAGAGCCAATCAGTAAGAGCCAGAGCCATGAGAAAGTTTTGAGAGCTAATAAGCCGCCATACGAGCAACTAAGGGCCCCAAGAGCCCTGGCAGTCGGAATGATCTTTAGATCAAAGATTCGCATTCAGCAAGGATGTAGGCAGTTGAACCTCAATGTGAGGATGTAGACTACGCCGAACCTTTACTTTATAGATGAGAGGACGTAAGCAAGACGCTGAACCTCTGGGGATAATAAATCTTGGACCATAGAGTCCCACCCAAACTATTGGTCGTAGATGTGTTGCAAGCGTAGATAGTAGATATGTATGTTAGGTGGAAGTGTAGCAGTTGATGCATTGATAGTAGTTGAGGTGAAAACGACTCCCCTCTCTCTTCATCTGGTCACAAATATCCGTGTAATACCAGACTTCTTGTAATACTTTTGTCACCCCATCAATCTGAATAAAGATTTCACATAAGATACCATATTGAGGCAAAGGGTTCATAAATGACAGACCAACTAGCTCACTACTGATCGTTAAGAGTGTTTGGGAACTTTTGGCTCTCTTATTTTCACCTTTTTTACTACAGAACGACTTTTGCCGATCATGTATTTTGGCCTTCCGCATGATGCTTACGAAAGAGAAGAAATACTGTAACAGAGACATAAGAGAGTTGAAATTTATGGGCTATTAGCCTTCAGATTGATGATTAGCTGTTTTTTGTGCTTCCTTACAGGTTTTATTCTTCAGTTTCTCAGGTTATCCAAGTCTATGATTTAACAGAACGATATACGGTTTTATAACTTACTAGGCACATTAAAAAGTACTCCATAGTATAACAGCTACCTTTTAAAGCATTAACACTCTCTAATCTTATTCTATTTCCACTTATATTTGTGAAATCATCGAGTTGAGCCTATCCATGAGTTTGTCATAACACTTCAGATACTTACAGCAGCGATTAATATAGTAATAGAGATCACCAATTGAAAAAAAGGTGATCTTCTCACATCAATCAAATCAGTAAAACAGTCTGAAAGTCTTCTCTCACTTCATTTGATCTTATATCTGCCAATACGTTGAAACATTCGAACCTGTACATTTTAGCATGTAGTACGAGTTGCTTACAGAACGGAAATAATGCGTTAGAAAGTTATACAAGGCAAGAAGAAGTTATCAGTTACCTTCTAGTAGATACTAAGTACATATTGAGCCTGTTTTACCTCTCAATTTCATCTTATTCTCTCGCAGTTATCAAGATATCATGAACCACGTATTGCGTCTCTCGTGTCAGCATGATATTTACAGGTCTTATAGTAAGATAAGTTGAAATGAAGCAAGAAAAGGTAATCATGATGTTTATATAGCATTAATAGTGCGAACAAACGCTTTTTTCTACTTGAATTACGTTTTTTTGCTACAACTACCCCTGCTATTAGTATAATTTATGGAGAGACAAAAATCATGCACAGGTAAAACTCGAGATCTAGCAAATTAAAAGCTGATACTAAATAATTAGAGATACCCTGGATGCTACTTATAAATGCTATAAGATACTCCTGTACTCATCCTGTCCCTAGCATGTATTACTCCTGTCTTTTTACTTCTGCTCTTCATTTGTGGGAGAATGCTGTTGTAGGGATAACTCGAACAAGTGATAGAGAAAAGATAATATGAGGTACAAGTAAGCTAAGATGCTTTTGGCATTTATGAAAACTCATATTATACCGCTATCCATCATTGGCTATACTTGTCTTAGAGCCCCCCACAATTATGCTGTATCGTTCTTTCAGATCAGACTATTTGCAGAGGTTGCGATAATCTGATGAATTGATGAATAAAAGCTGAAATGGAGAAATTTAAAAAGTCCTGGATTCTATTTATGGCTTATTATATACCTTTTTTATCTCACTGTTATGTCTTGAGTATTCCTACTGTCTTTCAAGTCGATCTCTGAGCATCATTGAGAGAAAGACAAAACATAGGCGTTATGGTAAGTCAAATAAGTAAACATGAAAACATGAAGCAAAGTAGGGGTTATATTTTTAGATACTCTTGCGACAGATACTTTTCAGATACCAACTCCTAATTGTTGGTACCACGACTTTTTCTCATTTATGTGATCAACCAAGGCTGAGAGGCAAAATCCAGAAGATGAGATGACCAGGTTTAAGGGATGAAAAAGTTGAAACTGAGTAAGCCAAAGCTCCCATGACACTTAAATAACTCCCATAGTGCAACATTCAACTTTTATTCCGGTCATTTCTTAGTTCTGATACATATATTTCCCTTCTCAGCATCACGAGCCGAAAGGCAAAAACCATGATCTGGTACAATTCACGAATTGAAGAAATGAAGCTGAAATAAAGAAGAAGAAGCTGGGTGGTTCGTTCATAGTTATTAGACATCGACAGCTTACTATTCCTTGTCCTTACTGTAATTTATATTACTTTCGAATCTCTCCCTGTTTTGTGAGCAGCCTGAAGTGTGGACAGAAAACTGAGAGATATAAAAGAATAATAACTACCGACCACAGAAAAAAGGAATCAGTCACAGGATGAGATCTGTGAAGGTATCTTTTTCAGCTTATTTCAGTCCATTTGATATCTTCTCTCTTAACAATGAGGAACGCTAGGTGTGAGATGTGTGTCTATAACTAAGCTCCTGACAGATGCGAGGACATATTGGACTAAAACATACTAGGTACAATAACAAGTGGCCCAGAACATTATTATAGCAGTAATAATCAGTTCTGTTAGCTTTTGTAGCTCCATTTCAGCATTATTTCTACAATTTACCAAGTTGCGATATATCGTACAGTATCTTGACCTCACATCAATGATTGTTCTAAAAGAGGTAAAACAGCTGTAAAAAAGTTACTTGCGACGAGTACAAGTTATTGATGACCTAGTAGCAAAGCTGTTTCTGTCACAAACAACTTTGTCTACTTCTTTTCCGCTGTTATCTTGCTATTCTTTGAACTTTCAGGACCCAAAGTTCTGGTCTCTCCCCAAGAAGCTTACATATTCGAGAAAATGTAGCATTGAAATGTTCTAAGTACAGAGTGCTGTGGACCATTTCTTATCAAGAGACCTAAAGAGCTGGTTTGCTACCTTACTCTACTTCTATTCATCTTTTCGCTGTCGTTTATCTTAGATATCAGTATGAGTGCATTTTGTCGTTTTATCGCTGACACTGACAGAAAAGAGAATAATGCTGAATATTACCTCAGTGAGAAATCAAGAGATGACTCAAATATGTCTAATGACTGGAAAAAACGTTTTGAGATTCTTTCCTTTCTATGTTTCAGCTTTTATTCCACTACTTACCGACTTCTACTTCTACAAGATTTCAGCTTTTTCACATATACAGTACTTACCTACAGAGAATAGCTAAACGTAGCACTAGTAGTAACAAAAGCCACCAGAGAAGCGCCTGTCGCACAAAAAATGCTTTGTAAACATCGCAGACACTTCTAATTATTTCATTTCAGGTTTCTTCCTTAGTTAGTCGAGTTCTCCCAAGGCTTGAGTCCAGGATCCCAGCCCTGATGTTCGCAGAAGAGACAATACACGAGAAATATACATTGCCGACAACAACAACTGGTTAATTGCGTAGTAGTAACCGTTTAAAATGTTTCAAGTCTTTTAACTCTGTCCATTTCAACTTTTTTTCATTGGATAGTCAACTTATTTCGAAGTCTAGTTTTATCGCCAACATTGATGCTCACAGAATAGGGAGAGTTTTAGCAATAGTGAGGCATGGGAATATACAAAAGTTCACAAATTAATTCCATTGGCTATGAAAAACGTATCTAGTCTCTTATATCTCTTCGTTTCATCTTTTTTCTCCACCGTACGAGATATATCAAGCCGATATTGATATACCCTCCCTCCACATGGCGACCTCAAAATAGCGGATAGTGTAACAGAAAAACATACTTACGGCATAAAATAGTAGTCAGTCGTAATTAGTGTGCTTGGAATAATATCTTAAGCACTTCTCTCTGCTTCTTTTCATCTTTTTGCTCTCCAATATTCAAGATATCCCTATGCCAGCATTTGTCTCTCGTTCAATGTTGAGAGAAAGTAAGGTACGCAGTAGTGAGAGATACTAGAACAAAGAAGAATTGGTATATTGCTACTTCGTAGCTGAATTAACGTCTTAAACCTTTCATCTTCCTTTGTTTCACAATTTTTTGCTGTATACCCGAGTTTACTCAACATATGAATTTTGGCCATTGTTTGAGTTGCGAATAGAACTGGGAGAAAAACAAGAATGGCATATTTTAGGGGATAGAGAAGATTGCCAGCTAACTAAACTAGTCACTCGAACTGTCATAAACTTCTTGTTCTGCTTTATTTCACCTTTCGTTCATTCCCATTCCAGGTTTTACCATCGAGTATTTTGGTTGTCCGCATGATGCTTATCGAAACGAGAAAAATACTGCTGATTTGAGATTAGATTATCAGAGCTGTGAAGTGAGCTAATAGGTACGTACTTTTAGTCATTAAAATTGATACTGGCTACTTCTTATACTTCCTACCAACTTTTATTCCTCAACTTGACAGCTTATCGAAACCCATGGCTCTTTGAGCATGTAGGGACAGAGGTAGATGTAGTGGAAATCAATACAGCGACCCAAAAGTAGTGTCTCACGCAAGAAGAACTATCACACAATTCCTTGAACCTCTTTTCTCAACTAACCTCTGCTTAAATCAGTTTTTAGTCGACTTATGGTTCTGCTGAATTGTATGTCCTTCACAAACATACTGACAGAATAGAGATATACAAAGGATTTGAAGTCCAGTAACCATATGAAGTTGCTAGAATTGTTCAAAGGGCCTCAAAATACGCTATGAGCCTTCTATCATACATATTTTCAGCTTTTATCCTTCTATTAAGCTAGTTTTGCTGGACGTTGGTTCCCGCCTCAATCAGTAATGCCTACAAAACGGTGAAATACTAGAGTATTATATACTAGATATTAGAATAAGCATTCAAGTACTTACAGTTGGTAGTGAAGACTGTCTTGAGGGTCTTTTCCTTCTGCATTTCAGCTTTTGACCTTTAGTTCGAAAAGCTGTACTAATCATGATCTTGGTCTACAGTTCGAAATGCTTACAAAACTGAGAAAAGTGTTGAGGAACATAAAATAGAGACACTATAAGTACTAAGTTACATACCAGTAGCTATTGAGAATACCTCTCACAGTTTATTTCCCTTAATTACATCTTTTCTCTTTCGTTTTTCGCAGTTTATCACAGCCCATGATTTTAGCCTCCTTTCATAGACGCTGATAGAGGTAAGGCAGCCGCAGTAGAAATAAACTGAGAGCATTCAAAACTTGTCTGTGACACACTATGGACAGTATCATGTATAATGGGTCTAATGTTCCACTTTTTTTCTAGTTTTATCAGTACCGTAGTTTCATCCACCTGTCTCTACGCATCATTATATCTCTCCATCAGCGAAGCTCACAGTAGAAGAAAATACAGTGGTAACACACAATAGAGTCACAAGAGACAGTCACCTGACAGCTAGTAGACTTTGTAGTGCTCACGGGTCTGTTTACCTGCTTCATTTCAGCTTTTCTCTATCGTTTATACGAGTTACCCCAAGTTATGATACCCCAAGTAATGATCTGTCTCTCAGGCTTGCTCTCGCAACTGAGAGAAATATAGTAAGGATACTTACCGATGACAACAAAAGATAACTGACTGTAAGCTAGTGGTCATATTACGTCTCGATGGGAGCTCTCCCCCGTCATAACTAACTTTTCTTCCTCTAAAGACGAAGTTATCCTAGCTGACTATTTTCCACCCCTACCATTCTGACAGCGCCGAGGTTAAAACAGAAGAAACAGGTAACAATGGCTACTAAATTACACTGAAAGACTTAATAGAGCACTTATGATCTCTCCACCTGTTTTTATTGCCTCATTTCAGCTTTTATCTGCCATTAAAACCACTTCTACCAGGGCAAAATCTTAGATAATATTATCTGCTAACAGAACAGAGATACATAGAAGTCTATGATATGTAATAGAGACATAAAACATGACGAGGGTCTTACTTATAGCAGTAGTAAACATTGAGAGTCTATTCTCGCTCTTCATTTCAGCTTTCATTTCTCTAATCTTCAAATTCTACCAAACGTATTTTGTATGCCATTTGTACTGCTCACAAAAGAGAACGTGGTACTGATTATAATCTCACCATAGACACAAATACTTTTTCTATTACTATTAGAAGCTACTTGTGTTCCTACCAGCTACTTATAATAAATCATTTCAGCTTTTCTTCTTCAGTTTCAATAGTTGTCCCTACCCACGTTTTATCTCTGTTATCGATGCATACGGAAAAGAGTATTTTTAGACATAATTGCGTATTAACAGCAAACAAAAGTAGTCCATAGCATATTATCGGACTCAATAATGTTCTGATTAAATTATGTTACTTCAATACTCTTTATTCGTCAATTGATCGACGTACCCCCTAGCCGTATTTATGCTGTCAGCATGCGATCCTCACAGAAGAGGAATTAACTGTATAAAGTGCTACAGAAGACAGCCAGAAGCAGATCATTATACGCTAGTAGCTATAATAATCAATATGGGACTTTTAAAGTACTCATATACAACTTTTGTACCTCAACTTGAGATATTTCTACGCCTGCAGTATTTCTGTCCAGCAACAATAATGTTACTTGTACGTAGCAGAGGTTAATGTAGCAATAATAACTACTTGCTACCCCAATAAGTTGCTTGCAGTGCTATGGGACCTTTCTGAGTGCTTTAATACTTTTGTCTTACTTCATTTCAACTTTTATCCCACCAATATTCAAGTTCTCCAGACGCCAACGTTTTGTCTCGAGCCAAGGTGCTGACTGAAATAAGATATACTGAGTATATTAGGATAGAGACAATACCAAAAGTTATGAATTGACTAATAAGGCTTATATAAATGTCCCAAGCACATCACTTTACCTGACTTGATTGTTATTTCCAAACTTCCGAGTCATTCCTTCGGGTGCGTTGCTTCTCCCCACCACATTGCTGAGAGAACCGAGAGATGGACTGCAATAGTACAAATAGTAACACAAATTAAGGCCCCTGATACCTACTTCTAGCAGCTCTGTTTAATCTGGGCCTCATATCTCTCTTCTGTCCAGCTTTTATTCATCTCCTTATCGAGTTTTATCAATCGTAACTTTGGTCATCCCAATGGTGCTTACAAAATAGAATATAACACCATTTCGATACTTACCAGAGAATTCGTAAGCCTGTCATTTAGTTACTAGTAGCCACTCTAACGCTTATGAGCCACTTTTTATACCTCTACACAGCTTTTCATCTTCATTTATCAGGCTTTCCCAAGCCTTGGTTACAATGCCTGCAGCATTGAGGTAAATGTTGCAATGTACCTAAATAGGGCAGCTAGAACCTCTCTTTAACTCACTACTGGCTTATTCAAAGTGTTTTAAGCATCTTCTCCTACTTATTTTCAGCTTTTTGATGTCATTTAACTGAGATATCCTTGTGTCTGAATTGCGTGTCATCCTAGAGGTATCACAGAATAGAGATACACTGCAGAGAAATTACCAGAGAACCTAAGGAGCTAACATTTCTGTATGCTTAGCAATAAAGAGCATTATTCTCCTTTCAATTTACTTACTTTCAGCTTTTCTTCTGCGGAAAAACAAATTTTACGATGCATTGACTTTAGTCACTTCACTAAGAGGCTCTTAGAAACGTGGGAAATCAGCATTAATACATTGCCACCGCAAACTGAAGTAGCCATTATAATAGCTGTAGCTATTTGAATCTTCTTATTATCTTCTTTTACTATCATTCCGCTTTTACTCGTGGTAACAATCGAATTACCCCAACACTTGATTTTCTTGCAATTTGCTAATGCATACTGAAAAGAGATATACGGCTTATTTAGTTGCTAGGTGACCTTTAGAAGCTAGCAAATATTCATCCTATGGTCTTAGCAAACATATTTAAGATCTCATGTTTTTTATTTTCTGCTTTTATTGCTCTGTTCATGATATATCCTGACACTTGCAGTTCTTTCTCATCAGCAAATGCCATACAGAAAATGGAAATATAGCAGTAGAAACCACAATAATCAATATGATGAAGTTTTTTATAACTATAAGCCGCACTCTCAGGCAATTTGGGGGTTCTGTTGCTACTATTTCATGCTCTACTCCTTTTTTTATGGGTTACCCCTCCTCCTGATATGGCTCACGATTTTGTTACACCAGAACTGGGATTTCAAAACACCTAAAAGATACCAGACAGTCGTAAAAGTCATTAGCTACATTTATCTAGCTCTTTGAAATGCTATAATCAACTCTCTCTAGATATAATCAACTTATTTGACATATTCATAGCGTTAAGTCTGGCCACTGACCCTCATGAAGATAACCTAGTAAACACCATAGAGTTAAAAGCACCTCCATAAGATATATATGATTCCCAAAAGCTTTTAATTAGGCATTCTGAAGCTCTATCAATACTACGGAATACTTCTTGTGTATCTTAGTAACTTTCTTTGGCAGGTAGTCCTACCCATATCCCAGATTCCGAATTGTGCTCTCTATGCAGTCATCTGAAGGCTGCACTAAATAGTCGTTCAAAGTGCCAGTTGCTAAAACTGTTGTAATTTTACTACATTTTGACCTGATAAGAAGTATCTGGCTACTCCTCTCGTCTATTTTCTACCTAAACTAGGCGCGAATGTCGAGCTGTCCGAGCATCATCATTGACTCTTCTCTGTAGCCAACAATACCAAGCAGAAAAAGAGCTATAGTATGTATCTGGGGTAATGAGAGAGTACAGACTGTGGTTATTTACCGTTAATAATGTTCTCTGTCTTTTTATTGCTTGATTCCCTTTTTCTCGTACTTAATCAAGTCAGCTCTATGACTACAATTGTCTTCCATCAATGATGCGGACAGAAAACGAGAGGCAGTAGGGAAAGACACCATCATCATGAATACTACTCCATTGGTTCATTTATAGCTATTGTATATCAATATCATCAACTACAAGTACTTGTATCATCTCATTTCAACTTTTCTCCCCCATTTAGCCGGGTTTCCTCTTCGACTGACTATGTCTGCCCAACAGAGGTAGCTGAAAGCGAGAGATAAGCATATAAAAACTGCTCAGGGACTACAAAAAGTGCTTCAATATCTAGTATTACAAGTAGTTTCAATTAATATTGCTAGCCTTTTTTATCTACGAGTTCCATCTTTTCTCTTCGTTTCATCGACTTATCCGAAGTCAATGTTTCCGTAACACCCACAAGTCAGAGGTAAGCCAACAGTAATACTTATCAAGAACAATCAAAAGGTAGTTCAACCCTGATTATTAGATATCTTGTTATTCTGCGTCTCTCTCCCTACTTAGCTCTTGTATTCTAATGTAGAAGAAAAGCCAACCTTACCCCTGGTAGTCCCTTCTACCGCTGATGCTCACACTACCACGATAAATACTGCAATGAAAATGGCCATATATATATATATCAAGAAGCTAATAAACCCTTACTATTACTCTCTCAAAGTGTCGTAAGAGTCTTTCGCTACTTATATTCAACTTTTGTCTATCAAATTTTTGAGTCGTCCTGCACCTGCACTATGTTCCTAGGAGATATTGCGATAAGAGAGCCTGGAACATTATAAATGAGCTCATTGGTAACGCATAGAGCTATGAGACTTAACAGATAGTGTCAAGAGTACTTTAAGACTTTTATCCTATTCCATTTCATCTTTTTTTTCCTTCTTTTATTAGGTTGTCCCAACCTCTGATACTGTCTCTTACAGCCATTGGGTTAAGTAGAGCAATGACAGCAATAATGTACTTTAGATATCCACAAGTAGTCGATAGTACACTAATAGTCTGTTTCAACTGTTTGAATAAGTTCTCCTACCTTATTTCCGGTTATTTCTGTGGTACCATTCGCAATTTCAGACCCCTACCTTGCCTCCCTATTTATGAAACCCACAGAATAAGGATACCTATAGCATTATTTTATAACAGAAACACAAAGAGTCATCAAATATTTTTCAATAGCTCTATGTAACGTCATAGCCCTCTTTTCCTACTTCATTTCAGCTTTTATCTGTCTTTTTTGCGTTACCCCTAGTCTTCATCTTTCAACTCGAACATAGCTGCTCACTCAACAGAGAGAACTCCAATAATAAAACGACACAGTAACTGCCTGACGTAGGCAGAACATTACTATAGGATTTATTATGTGCTAATATCAACTCTTCCAGTTATTCGTGCTGGTTTTTTTAGATTCCACGAGACATCCCTCTCACTCATTGTCCCTGCCCTTTAGGTGCAGACAGAAAGGGGTCAAGGTAGAGGTAATAGGTATCAACTACATGCAAAGGTTGTTAGTCTGGGTAAGAGGAGCTGCTATATTAATGTTTTCCTGCTTTTCCTTCAACACATTTCAGCTTTTGTTTACCAAATAATCGACTTTTCCCTATGACTATATTTTGCCCTTGCACTAGTTGATGCTAACATAGAGGGAGTCATCCGTTATAGTCTGTAATTGGTACTACGGGAAGTGCTTCGATACCTTACAGCAGCAGTATTAAGCACTTTGTTCTTCTTGTTTCTCTTCTTTTCAACTTGTATTCGTCAATCTATCAAATTTTATCGTTTAAACAACTTATTTGTACGGATGGTTCATGTCTGTCTGAGTTGCTGATTGAACAGAGAGAAAATAGCGCCAAAAACATACTGGGGATAATCAAAAGTGACCTATTATCTTACAGATATCACATTAAAGTCGGGGGTCTCTTTATCTTCTCTCTTTTAATGTCATTATTCAGTAAACGGAGCTGTACCAGTCCACGAATCCTGTTGTTCACTACTACAATTACAGAACATAGGTAAAGTAGCAACAAAACACATCCACTACAACTGAAGTTCAAATATAGCACTCAACAGACAGCTTTAATATCTGGGGCACTTTCTCTTACTTCATTTCAGCTTTCTTTCTCAAGTCATTCAATCTCTCCAAAGTCCTGTTTTTGCCTCCCATACGGTGCTAGCCGAAAAGAGGGAAAATGGCGGTATTAGATACCAGCAGCAGGAATGAGTAAATTATCACAGCAATACCTTCCTTTTAAATCCTTCTATACTCTTTGCTATACTTCATTAACCTTTTCTTCTGCAGTTAATCGATATATTCTAAAACGTGCATTTGGCTCTTCATCAAGTGGCTAACGGAACGGAAGATATACGCGAATAAAACATAACAGGGGCAAATAAAAGCTGGCCTGAAACTAAAACTAAATACAAAGTACATTATTGGCTTCTCATAGCTCTTCATTTCAGCTTTTATGATTCAAGTTATCAGGTTTCGTCAACCCTAGGTTTGGGCAAGATATTGATGCTCACAAAACAGGGAGGAATGCTGTTGCAATAGATCTCAAAAAGTAATGGGAAGTTGTGAGGTACTTACTAATGAGCTTAATAGCTTGTATTTGGTCACTCTCAATGATTCTTTTCTATTATTACTCGTTATTATTCATGTTTTCATATCAGACCAATCTATGAAGTTTGTCGGTTCAAAATAATTATAGAATTGACTTATTGTGGCAGAAATAAAGAAAACAACCGCAGATAAAAGTGATGGGTATTGGTCTAATGGCTAACCAAAACATCTTGAGCTCTTTCACATACTCTATTTCAACTTTTCTCCGTCGTATACGAGCTATTTCTACGCATGTGTTTCATCACCCTCACGTATTATGCTTATAGGGGATATTTATCAGTGGTACACACTGGGAACATCAATAAGTAGCTTATTATCTTCTAGTAGTCAATGTCCTCAGCTTTTAGTATCTCTAATTTACTGTTTCCTTTCCTCGCTATTCCGGGCTTCACTCCCCACAATATCTGCCACGTCTATGATGTTACAATAAGACATTAAAGGTATTCAGCTACAAGAGAAGATAATCATACAAGTACTCATAAAACTGACTATCTGAAGGTTCTGGAAGTCTTAAATTGTTTGATTTCACCTTTTATTTGCTAGATAATCGATTTACTCTTCCATTGGTCTTCTCGGGTTTTCATGTTCACACAACAGAGGGAAAAATAACAGAAAATATACACACAGGTAACAAGTTATGGGATTTTATCAAGCATTGTGGGTATGAATAATGTCATTGATTTCTTATCGTATTTCCCTTTTAGTTTTCATGCTCAGTTATTGTTGAATATAATGGAAACTTTATATACAAATACATTAACGACTTACACATCACTTCACTGGAGGGCGTTCCGATACCCAGACTCCTATCTCAACAGAGATACTCGTCAGAGGAGTCTACACACCCTTATGAGGGTCCGCACAGAGCATTCTGCATCAGCATGGACGGATGTCCCTCTGGAAATGAGGAGCTCTCATTTCAACAGTTATCGAGTTATCCCAACCTGTTGTTCCAAGTCCTCCCCTTAGTGTTGACAAATTGAGACGCCGTAGCAGTAATGCACAATCAGTTATAGCAGAGAGTTGATAATCCTATTCTATCAAACAGATTGATACTCTGAGCAGCTTATCTTGTTTCAATTCAACTTTTACTGGTAATTTACTCAATTTAACCCAAGCCCCGGATTCTGTCTCCCAATGATGTCGACAGAAAGAAGAGATACGCAGCAAACAATGGATACAAGAGGTAATCAGTTGTACAATATTAGACTGCAAAACACGATGAGCTCTTCATATAACTTTATTATATCTTTTCGTTGGCTGCTAGTCGAGATATTCTTACAGGTGCAATCTGCACTCCATTCAAGTTGTTCACAGAACTGGGAGAAATATAGGTTAAAAACATGGTAGGGGCGAAAAAAGCAGTAAAACAGCTACTAGTGGTAAGCAATACTAGTCTATGAGTTTTTGTTACTCTCTTTTCAGCTTTCTTCCTTCTACTATCCCGTAATTCAACTGGAGTCACGAGCCTCTGAAGTTAGAATGCTTCCGGAAGAGTAGAAAACAGTCGTAATATAACTACAACTAGGAGAAAGTCGTTATTTCATAGATTTTGTTACGAAAGATTGTGATTATCAACTTTTTGTTGTCCCTATCATCTTTTATCTTGCTATTTAACAAGCTATTCAAACATGATACAGTACTTCCTCTGAATGCATGGTACTTTCAGAATAGAGAAAAAATCAGTTATGTGCGTAACGGCAGCAGATAAAGTAGCTATCTACCAATTATAAGCAGCTTAAAACATTATTAGCCTCTTACTTTACTTTAATTCAGCTTTTCTCTGTCATTTATCTTGATTCCCCCTACGGTTGCATTTTTCGTCATCATCCACAATATAGATATTGGTGATAAAGCAATGGAAATGAATTCAGTGACAGAAAAAAGTATATAGAGTCATGATAGAGCCCATACAAGAATGTCAGATCTTTAGTCTTCTTTTTTTTCATCTTTTATTCCTCCATTTCTCTAGTGATCCTGGCTCATGATTTTTATTGCCTACCTGATACACACACAGCATGGTGTAAACATGGCAGTATGAAATATCTTCTGCTGTTAAATGAGAATAGCTGCACAATAAAGGTCTTCTGGACATCATATAAGCTTCATCTCACTTCATTTCAACTTTTGTTTTCAGTTAAAACGAGTTTTCCCATGGCCTAACTTTTGTCTTCATCCTAAAGTTGATGGAAAAGAGAATATAGCTGTACTATTCGCAGCTTGATGCAGACATGTAGTACTCAAAGACTTTCTAGCAGCCTTCAAAATCACCAAGGGCCTCTTGTTTCTTTTGATACCATCTTTTCCCCTTCTTTACCAAGCTATCCCAATCTATGAACTTTTTATCAATCTCTGTTGCTCGCAGAGAGGTGGTAAACGTACTTGTAATAACTTATTTAGTACAGTAAAAAGCAGCCAAGGAGAATCTCATAAGTGACAATAATGTTTCAGATGTCTTTCTATTCTTCATTTCTTCTTTTTTTCGTCTTTTAATCGACTTATCTCAGCACACGCATTTACTGTTATGATACATGTGTACATGACAAGGCTAAATTCAGCATATGTAACTTCTAGAGACATTCATAAGTTGACAAATACCTACTCTCAGAAGTCAATAACATTTTGGGACTCTTATTCCACATGTTTACCTCTTTTTTCTTTCATTCATCGAGTTATTCCTACACTTACATTTCTTCTCCGTTCTGATAAACACACGCATAACAGAGAAGATAGTGGAAATAATAGCTAGGTAACTTCAAAAAGCTGTCAGTTACCTTCTATTTACAGCCATAAATGTCTCCTTTCTTCTACCCCTTTAAATTGGAATGTATTGTCCTCAATTGCTCGAGTGATACCAAGCCAGTATTTCGGCCGCTACATAAGCCCACAGAACAGAGGTAAATGTAGCAGAAAAACATATTCATTGTACCAGAACAAGCTTAGCGGTACTTGTATAATGTTACTGGCTTAACCCCTTTGATCCTCTTTTTCTACTTCATTCCAGCTTTTTCTTCTCAAATATTCGAGTTATTCCTCGCCAGCATTTTATCTTTTCTCAATGAGGTTAACAGAGAAGATAAATACATCGTAATAATAGACATCAGAAACAGAAAGAAGTAGCCATAGACTCTATGAAGAACACGAAGACGTCTTAGACGTTTCTTCATACTTCAATCAACTTTTTCATTGCCATTTAATCGAGATATTGCTCCACGTAAAATTTGACCTCAAGCTGCTTACAGAAAAGGGAGACAAGAAAACAGAGTAAGGGCAAAAGGGGAGTTAAATTAGCTAGTGATAGTCGTCGACTGCTCTCTGAGTCTTTTTTTTCCTCTCATTTCAGTTTATTTCTTAGTTCGATTGAGTTCTACCAGTTTATGTTTTTCGACTCTACAGCAGATACAAGCAGAAGTGTGGTAAGGGCAGTACCTGGAAGTAAATAGATCTAAGACGTGGATTTCGTACCTATACCGGCCTTATAAGCGTCATAATCACTTTACTTTACTTCATTTCAACTTTTTTTGCTCTTTTATCGATTAATCTCGACTCTGGGTTTTGCCTCCCCACTTCCGAAATTTACAGATGCGAAGAAATACCCTGATACAATAGTCCCGTGAAGAAGAAGAGTTATGAGTTGCATTTTACTGCCTAAAAAATTGTCTGATGTCCTATTTTCTACTGTATTCCATATTTTCTTCGCTATTTAGCATCGACTCATCCTTGCACCTGTGAGTGTCAATGACAAGGGATCCCTTAAATATTGACAGAGAAAAGCTGAAATCAAGTGTATGAGAAAGCTCAGAACATTCTTGAAAGCTTCTAATAGGCAATTTTTTACTTCTTATATATCTTTTACATACTTCAGCAGTGTTTTCTCATGTTCTCAAAGCTTCATAGATGGGGACATATTTTAGATATAGGGAACACTCGATGAAACTGCAAATGAAAACGGAAATAAAGTAGGTGGATGAATTTAGAACACTGAAACAAACTAGCCCTGTGTAAGAAACAACTTTTGGATACCCTCGATACAACGCTGCCACATGTTCACTTCTCTCAGATTCAAAATATAGTAATGAAACAGGAGGTGGGATGACTTGAAAACTGAAGAAAAGCTGATATAAAGAATAATAAGAAGTCTTAAATGTCTTTCCCGTCTACTAGAAGCCATATCCGCACTCTTCTTGGCACTGAAATAGTTTTACATTGCTCTATCCTTCTTCTTCCAACATTTTAGATACTTCCCTCCATGATGCTTACAGAATAGAGGCAAATGCAGAATTCAGGTGTAAAATTGCAAAGGAGAGTAGTCCGTTACATTAAATGAGCTTACTTAAGTGTCTTGAGCAGTTTATTCCATTTCATTTCAGCTTTTGTCTATCATTTATCCGAGTTGCATTAAGACTTATATTCTCTCCGAATCAATGATGCTGATAAAAACAGTAGAAAAGCTATATAATTGTTGTTCAGCGACAACAAGAGGTGTTCTACTGTCCAAAAAGAGCTGGGGAAAAACGTTGGAAGTGTCTAGTACTTCCAATATTACATGTTTCTCTTTTGTTCATCGAGTCCCCTGGTCCATGATTCTACAAATACCTTAAGAGCCGATGGATGTGATACTTAAAAGTACTAAATGCCACTAAAAGGAATAGGTAGTAAAAGAGAAGCTATCCGAACAGCTTCACAGACTTACTCTACTTCAATATTTCTGTTTATTATATTAGTTTATGAGTTCTCAAGTTTCCACTCTCTATCTATGCTTACATAACATCACCATGGCTTGTACCAGGTACCAGCACCAGTGCTGTATTAACTTGTCCAAGTGATAAAAGGGAGCCCGCACATCAATGATTAGGGGGTAAGTAGTTCACACCTCTTCTACAATCTGCACTTTTCGTGTATCATCTACTTTTCCATTTGATCGGGCTTCACCAGGTCTACGTACAAAGGAGAGTCGAAGTGATAGTGGGTACCTAAACAAACAAGAGGTGGCCATATCGCGAATGTAAAGCCAGAGATGGCGTTGCAACTTTTCGTCTCAATGAATCAAAAAAAATAGTTTGAATAGTCCCATCCACCTTCAATATCAGTCAATAAATTACTATATACGTTTCTCATTAGTCTTATCCTGGTTATAGTGGCTATTATGAGAGTGAGAAATAAGAACCGCTCATTTTAGATGGTCAAAATAGTCCATCCGAATCTCAACACTCAACATAGCTCCAAGACATGCTTCCTCCACTTTCAACAAAAGTCTCCGCTGAGCTTTTGATTGCACGCACGATCCACCTTTTGCTTCGCCCAAGGTGTATTGCGCTAATGCTTCCCGTTCGGAGGATTAATGCTTCTCCACCAGTTCACAAACGAACTGCCATAGTACCGTCCGCTTCCACTGGACTTGGCTCTCAAGCTAGACGCAGAAAGCAACAGAAAACTCCAGATAGTGCCCTGGACCAACGGCATAAATACCTGATCTCTAATAGTGATATAAGCAATTTTCCACCACTTTCCTTCCGCAGCAGAAATGGCTCGTAGATACGACTCTTCAAACCGCAGATCCGGAGGAGGTCTAGCCACGGGAACTGGTTTAATCACGTTAGCTTCAGAAGAGATATCGTCGACGTCATTCTCATAATCTTCATCGTTTTCGTCTTCCTGTTGGTCTTCATTTTCTTCTTCCTCGTCTTCAAAAACAGGCTCCTCAACCACTTCCTCGACCTCATCGACTTGAACAAAGCCCTCCGAATCAGTGATACTCTCGACCATCACAGCGGCCGCGCTCTCCAGCGGCGTTTCCAGCTCCATTGTATCGTTTTCAGCCATGTTGTGGGGTTGTTGGATGGTATTGGATGAGATGCTGTAGATGCATGTTGAGGTTAGAGTTGGGAATATTATGTGGGAGAGTTGTAAACGGAGTGTTGGAGAAGGTCAAGCTGGAGTGAGCCACAAGCGTCCTAGAGAGATTCTGAAAAGTTCAAACGGATCCCCAGCCTCAGATTAGTCGATTTTTTAGTTTTCACACCTCCAAAACAACTACATCATCTCTTTGTATTGACATCCATATTTTACCTACAACTCCCCCAAACTTAACCACTACATGATCAGAAGAATACCAGACCAAAGCAGAGATATCATAGCAGGATCCATCTACACTCGGGCAGAGTTTGTATGTGGATTACTAAGCGATAGTTTGAGCAGAAAAGCGAATCACGTGACTATACACGTGCTGCCTCAGCTCGGATTCACTATAGAGGATGATGGCAACCCAATTGAGGTGGACCAAAGTACAGCTCTCGAGTTGCTCCGGGCGGTTGCTGTGGTTACGGTATCGTCACGTGACAAAAAACTCGTCTTACAAGGCCATTCTACATCACGTGATACATCCAATACATCATCATCCAATCTCATAACCTGTTCTTCTCTCTTTTACAACATTCCTGTCAAACGCAAGTATGCTCTTCAACAGAGAGATTATGACCAGATTGTGTTTGGAGTGTGGGTAGAGATATTACGGTTTCCCGGGAGTCACGTGACCTTGATCTCTCCCAACCAGGTCAAATTGGAGCTTTTCAAGAGTGATTCTCTTGTGGATAGGTGTGTTGATATGCTTGAGTATTACAAGTGTTTTGGAAGGAGGGTTGAGGTTGAAAGATCACGTGATGAGAGATATTGTTTGTCACGTGGTTTGTCACGTGATATCAGTGTCTCAGGTTCTTTAGGGACTCGAACAAGTGGAATGAAGACTGTCCAATTACTACTCTACAATGGCAGCCCTATAACTCTCAAAAAGGTGGAAAGACTTTTGAGTCGGTTTAATTACGTTTTATTGATTGAGTCTTACGCTCAAGAGGGACTTTCTCAGGAACTTCTAGTGCTAGAGTTGATGGAAGAGTGGTTGTCTGGTTATGAGAGAAGTCATAAGAGAAGTAAGAGTGTTGAGGTAGGAGCAAGACCTAGAAAAGCCGTGAGAATGACAAGTGAAGGAGGAGGGATGGTTGACATGGACAATAACACGTTGGTTGCATTTGACGCTGGTGATAGAGGTGCTACTATGGCTTCAAGTACTGCTGCTGGGACTACTCAGTCTTCAACATCTGAAAGTACCTCACTGACACGCTTCTCTACATTTAGAACCATTTGCCAGCTCGAAAAACGCTTCATTCTCATTCTAGCCGAACTGGAATCTCCTACTCTCATCTGTATTGATCAACATGCTGCTGATGAGAGAATACTGACAGATAAGATAACGTCTGAACTGATACTTGAAGCAGACAATGATTCATCCCAAACAGCAGAGATTGTGCCTCTGCATTTATCTCTGAACATGAAACTTCTTTTGAAACATAAATCTGTCCTAAACAAATGGGGATACCGGTTTGAAGGAGGGTACCTTACTCATGTTCCTTATATGGCTAGAGAAATGGATCCTTCTCAGCTGGATATGGGATTACAAGAGTACTTGGAGACTCTGGAGAATGGCGCTTCAGACAGGGCTGTTCCTCCAATGTTACAGCAACTGATTGCTTCTTTAGCATGCAGAAATGCTATCAAGTTTGGAGATGAGTTGACGGTACAAGAGTGTCATACAATGGTGGAAAAGCTGTTAAAGACAAAACTGCCGTTCCAGTGCGCTCACGGAAGACCGTCCATGATTCCTTTAGCGTTGATTTAGCAAAGAGGAAGAGGATTATTTATTTGTATTATAGACAATTACATTTAATGATAGAGAGAAGGGATCAAAGAGGGAGGAGAAAGCAGGCGATATGACGTATAACAGAATCTGTAGATTTGCTGCGCTGTTTTAAGAGACAGTTTGAACTTTTCGAATCCATTAAATGTCTCTGACTTGCTTAGAAGCACTTCGGGTCATAACAACAGAGTAGAAAGAAGACAAATAGATGTACAGAAAGACGAAACAGACTCAACTCTTTACTCTGTATTTACAAATGAGGTCCCCATGTCCTTTCTACACCAGCAGGTATGTCAATTTGACTTATAAAAACACTCATACTCAGCCTTGTCTGCTCAACTCTACATTACTACACATTGTTACAGAACAAACAATTATTAAAAACAATATCAAACAACTTGCTTTATTCTTTTATCAATATGACAGCTTTCTACTCCCTCTGCCCATCAATTTATCACCATCGTGCTTACTAATCATGGTTTTTGATTTGGGCAAAAAATACCGATCAGCTGAAGCTATGGGACTTTAACCCACATTTGTTCCTCCACTGTCATTCGCATGACATGGACAGGAATTGAACCTGCAACCCTTCGATTACAACCAAAGAAGACTGGAGTCGAAAGCTCTACCATTGAGCCACCACATCGGATGAGTGAACCCGGCTTGAGTAGGGAGTATAGAAGCTTTAAGAAGGAGGTCGGTTGCCGGGAAAAAATAGAACGATGTGGGGGCTCGAAAGTTGACAGAAAGATAGAGTAGGGTCTATTTGGTATAGCTACAACTTTTTAGGCCTCTGGGAGCTTTATTGGTGGAAGAGTACTTCATTAGGTGAGGTTCGTTGCAGGTAGATTTTAGAAGGTGGAGTATAGGATGATGAATAAGAGTAGGAAACAGATGGAGACTTCAAAAGTAGGTATATTAAGACGAGTGGTTTCTTTCTAGCACTTCGGAGAGTTGTTTGGATTTGTTTTGATTGATATATTACTCTACTTCATAAGTACTTTTATAGATTATCACACCTAACTCACGTTATATAGCTCTTAGAAGAAAACTGAAAATACCAGTAGAGTCTCCAGATTTCAATGAATCTTTTGAAACTAAGAAACGCCACTTCTTTCATCTCCTTCCCTCTATTAATCGCGTATTTTTCTTACCCACCCCAATCCATATCCCCTAACCACAATCTCAACCTTATCTTACTTCACCCAACTTCACCACCTTTCTTCATCACCACTACATATCATGAAACCCACGATATATCTTCGATTTCCGTTCAACCGAAACGGGTTCGAGGACCCTGTAACTCCAGCAACCGCCCTGAGTGAGAAACAGCGCTCCAATTTAATTACTAAGCTGGTTTCTCAACAACCCATTGACTGGCAGGAAACAGCCTCTTCCTATCACGTTCCAGTAACACACCTATTACAACTAGCATGTCATTTGTACGACAAGAAGGGCCAGGGTTTGGAGGACGAGACCCAAAGACGCAATTGGATGGACAAGCTCGCGCAGGCAAGTCTTCCTGAAACACGTGACTTGAATGCAGTTAACATGGCGTCACGAGACCATTCCAACTCCACCACGTCAGCCGAAACACGGTCGAATCCGTCTCTGGGAGGACTGAGCAAGTCACGTGAAAAGAGTCTGGTCATATCTCCCACAGACGATGCTGTTTTTGCGTCAGTAGATCAGATGAGTGATCCTAGGGAGGCTGTTAGTGGGACAGCTACGACTAATACAGATCCTCATTTGTTTTCGTCGACGGATTTGGAAGGAGTGTCTGCAAGTGCCTTGGAGGAGGCTATATTGAGTGCCTTGAACGATTAACTTGCTGATATGGGGAGGAGGAGATGCGAACTGGTAGGAGACAATGCTAACAGAATAAGACAGTGGCGCTCCATACAGGGTCACATACACTTTCAATGGCGTGTGGAGATCACACAGGCAATGTGGTGTGTGTCACGCTGACAGGAGTTGTGCAAATGTACATAGTATTTATTACAGATGATGATTTGAGGTGTCTACCTTGTACCAGTACCGGTAGTGACATCAGAGATGGGATAAGAGAGTGGTTTCAGTGCTCAAAGAATTATTGGATGTTTTCTGCTTATTGGATGTTTTCAGCTAGCTGGAAGTTTCTAGCACCGGTATGTAAATGGGCTTTGGGTGTCATCACCACTCTACAACCACCACTCTACAACCACCACTCTACAACCACCACTCTCAACCTTCTAGATCATATCTACAGCCTGGTCACATTGTACCCCAGATACATATCTCTTATCCAGTCCCTTATTACAATTCTCTGCATCCCCACTTTCAAGTAGCTACATGAATCTCATCACCTCTTTATTTCCACATATCATCTTTGAAAGTGCCTCGCTATCGTACATCGAATACAGGAACACTCACTGTGGCTGTAATAGGTTTTAGAGCAGACTTGGTCATACTGTGGAAGGTATATGGGTAATTCGTTTGAAGGATGATAGTTAGCGGGCATGAAAACAAAAACAGAATATGTTTCAGCTCAAATGGGCTTGTTTTCAGAGATGGTGAATACTGTACCGGTACTTACTTCAATTAAATAGACCATCGCTTTCTACACTTCACCCGACCATAGAGTATGAGATATAGAACAACATGCCCTTACTGGTATACGTACAACGTACCAGTACAAGTACTCGTACCTAGAAGCTGTCAGAAACACATCACTTCTAAAAGGCGAAGTAAGTAACCATCCACTTATGACTTTCACCAGACCCTGCTCTTTCCATGATACTTCCTAATTAGTTTCAACTTATTCTTATAGAAGTCCCCTCCACAACCTGCTCTTTCCCACATCGCGTTGGGAGGTCTTCTCAGTCGCGTCAAGCCGCATGTTTTGAAGTTTATCAACAATTTTCGAAACACGACTGTGTCATGGATCGTAACACAGGGGCTCTATCGAGCTCTTCTTAGCAACAAATTTTTGCGGTGAATCTACTGGTTTTTTCAGAATTGTTCTATCTACTCTCCCGGTCGAGGAAAGATAGGAATCTCTTATCCTCAACCTTATATCCCCAAATAACCTTCCCGAAATCAAAATAACCTTCCCGAAAGCCCAATTGGGAATGGGACTTCTAAATAGCCAGGCAGAAAAGTTGTATCTGAGGACGTTTTTTAAAGATTTTGCGGGTCTTATTTATTCAGAAATATCAGGGTTTAAACGGGTTAGAGTTTTGATAATAAAATGAGTGGGAATATGTTAGGAAAAAAAGAAAAAGAGGGAGTTTTGGAGAGGATTGAAAGAGATATAAAGTATACCATTCAAATGGGGAGATTGAGACAATCAGTTTGGTACCAAATAATTCACGTATATCGTTATTATGAGGCGAGTTGTGAGAATAAACGCATTAGTTGCTGAACTGTACAAGTACAAGTCATAGAGACCTATAGCAGGGGAATGGAGTGAGTCAGAGCTCTTCTACATGCTTAATTGTTGTCGCTCAGCTGTATCTTTCCTTCTCTCAACTTTTCAGCTGACTAATCACCCACATGTTCCACTCAGTTGACCCATCCTATACTCCTCCCACTAGGCTCCCACAATTGACCTGGGTTGGCCTCATGTTGACACGTGACCCAACCACTCTCTGTCCACGTGCACCCCTCTTTTGTTATTATTCAGCAAATATTATTGCAGCGTGAAGTTGGGGATTTTTAGCCGATTTATGAAGAGTTTTTTCGCGTTTTTTTTGAAATTCACGATAAATCTTGAAAATGGTTCAAAAAGCAAAATACTGTTATTCGAGTCCTACAAAACTCCTGGCACAGTGCAATTAGCTACAGGCTCCACCTTCTACTTCTACAGTGTTATGTATAGCCACATCCACTCACCCCCTTCTGTGATGTGGAATAATAATCAATTTTTTCCCCATTTCATGCACAACAGGAACGGTAGGGAGATCAAGTTAGCTATCTCACTAAGAGTTTTACAATTGCTGTTGAGTCATCAAGGTCTTTCTATCGTACTTGTGACACTCTACAGTGGTTCAATCTATAGCTATTAGATACAAGTAAGAGAAGTAAGAGGACACCAAAGAGACATTCCAGGGAGAATAAAGACACAAAACCAAGACGTAAATAATTTGATTACTCATGCAATGGTTCATTAAGTGTCATGTTAGTCATTCTGTTTATCTATGTGAAACCACTCCTCTCCTTCCTCCCTTGCTTTTCCCAGCCTCAATCAGTCCTTTGGTATGATGTGAACTCAACATTCGATAAAGTTGGGAATCCAGGCAATTTATTTGAGGCAAGTCGTTTTTTCTAAACTAGAAAAAATGCATGAGGGTGCAGCAGGGACAGATGGTCAAAGAGGCGACTTTGTTAATTAGGGTGAAATTGGAAGTAAATGTCCAAACACAACTATTCCAAAGACATTATATACTATCAGCCGCAAGAAGTATGATGCTTTAGCTAAAAGCCTGATACCACCATTATTGGTGTAGATATACTCTACTGAGAATTCGTCCCTATATGCAGTTGGACGCTCCCTGATGCATAATTCTGCAAGAGAGAACTATAGTTCCAAGACCAAATAATCTGTCACAAGTTTTCGTATAATTATGGCGGTTACAGAAAAAGTAAAGATGGAGGTACTGAGATGTTGGCTTGGAAATGTGCCTCCCTAAATTTCCAGTCTCTAAGGCTTGTTTTGGATGTTTTACGTGACTTTTATTTTCTATCACCAACATACTTATACATTTAGTTAAAGAGATTTCGCTGGTAGCTCATAGACAGATGTTCTAGAAAGGATAAAGCAATGAAACCGGGTGCATCTGATAGATCAAGGATTTAATAATACTTTTGAATGTCATCATCAGCTTTACACGTCCAAATGTTTCTATTATTGTGGTACAACACGTCTAGATTTAGTTGACATTTAGTTAAGGTTGTGACGTGGACAAAATCATGGGCCACCATAAGGGAAAATGGTCAATTTTGACAGTGGGCTTAGGACATATGTGCCACTTAACTTGACCAATACTGTTTGGAATACCTAGATAAGAATATAGAAATACTCCCCAGACTATAGAGAACATAATGCACTAGTTTATTCTGCTCAAAATCCTCTTAATCCCGTATCAGTATCGTGTTGTGCTGCAGTAGGGGCTGTTTTGGTCAATTTTTTTTTGGGTTGGTTTTGGGAAATCTCGATTCTGGGAATTTTAGAAATTTCTCAAAAAGTCCAAACTAAGGGTAAACTTGGGAAAAATAAAATTGAATCGGGGGTAAAACGGCACCCAGAGCTCAGATAGACAAGATAATATTATATTCGTAATGGGGACACCCAGGAGAATCTAATGGTACTACTTATTCTGTCATAGCTCTATTTTCAGGAAAACATGTGATTAGTCAGCAGCCTCAAATGCCACCTTTTTCGTGGGTGAGTGTAGGGGCAAAACGGGGTATTCTAGGGTTTTCTGAAAAACCGTTCAAGTTAAAAAAGTGACAGTATCAGGTGAATATTCAGCTCTGTAGAAGTGAATTGAGATGTTTACTGCTCTCATAGGGCCACTATAATAGGAATAATTGGTATGTGAAAAAAAGAAAAGGTTGGTTAACAAATAATCAACTATACTCCCAAGTAACATTAACACATTTGTAGTACATCACTGAACGTGACATAGCTCATGAAATAAGTATGATGAAAGCACCCAATAAGTGAAGAAAATTAACAGGGGACCCTTCATACACGTACTGAATCTTTTCTTGCTCCTCTACCATCACCCAACCCCCCCAAAAAACCCGTTTACCTCCCTACTGATACTTTGACGCCTAACATCACGACTTTATAACGTGTTCAATAGTACACCCATGTAATAACAATTCCATCAGTTTGTACCGTACCACTATTTTACAGCAGCTCTTACGCCATACTCTCAGCTGACTAATCACCGCCTGCAACCATGGCTGCACCATTCCTCCCTCGCGTGGATCTATCGTACCCCTGCCTAAGCTGCGTGATGCAGGCACGGGCTAGACGAATCAGCAGGTGTGTGATTGGTTGGCTATGGTGTGTGTGTCACGTGACCACACTGGATATCACGTGATACATACTAATGACCATGTCCCTCGAGTCTCTATCAAAGTTCAGACCGTATTTTCTACAACGGCTCTTAGTTTCACCTTAGCTGGTTTCACCTTGGTTCTTCCTTCAGTGAAGCACGCCGATACGGGGAAATGAAATAATAGTGGAATTTGGAGGAAAAACTGAATGTCCGTTTTGGGGGTGTTTGTGCGCAGAATGTGGTGCGCAGGTGCAAACCAGGTACGATAATACCCGCACATACACGTACGATACTGTTATTCTTCCGAATGCGGTTGCACAGCCTCTAGTGGTATAGCAAGCCAACAGCTACCAATATACAGATAGTACGGTACCGGTAGAATAAAAAAGGCCTAAATGAAGTAAGGTCAGTATACGTGTTTCAGAAATGGTGGATACGGTGGTACCAGGTGTACTAATGTTTGTATCATGATGTTTGTAGCGTGGTTCCACTTGTATGGTGATGTTCCAGACTCTCGATGGGGGCTAAAAATAACGTGAGGGGATGGCTTTCCATCATGCAGTCTTTTCTGCAGTCCTATAGCACACACTATGCTTAGGGGAGCAATTAGAGCGATAAGTGAGAGAATAGAGAGAAAGAACAAAGAAGAAAAAAAGTGACGCTGTTGGTGTTGTTTGTGTTGTGTTTGTGTCCTTGTTGTTTGAACACAGCCCCCTTTAGCACTTGTAGCAGCTTGGTAAGACTCTATAATGGTCTTGTCGGACTGTCACTTTCTCCCTGCCTATCTCCCAACGTCGTTTTCAACTTTAACGCGTAGAGGTAAGAGAGAGATGTGGGGCAGTTTATCGAGGGAGATCGAGCAATTAAAGAGGCAAAAGTTGGTTCATTCGACTACCCACGCTGAGCTATATAGGATTCCGCTTTTTCCCGTTCAAAAAGAGCCCTCCAACACCTATTTAAATCGACCTTTGTCTTCTTCCCTTGTCACCTTCACACCCTACCTTCTTACAACCAACACTCAGTTAACTCAATACTGGTCAACTCAAACTGCGAGGTTAATTTTTTGCAACCTCTGACACGTCTCACGATAGATACTGGGCGAGTATTCGACGAGCGATTCGGTGAGGCGACAGACCACGAAAAACCACAGCAGATCCTTTGATATCACGTGAACGGCACGTGACTTGCGACAGAATCAGACGACGACCTGCACATCATACCATAACGACATATCACTAGATCGTACGACAGGTATACCTCATCAGCTAGAGTTACGATACAAGAGCTACAACTACAACTTGAGCTTCAGTCTTTGATACAGTCCAGATAGATTGTTCCTCGACAGATACACGACACGACAAGGACAAAGTACTCTTCTCAGATACGACACTTTTCTTCCCCATAAACTACAGTTTGCCACTGAAGATACTAGACCTACCAGTACTACAGATAGATACAAGTACGTCTTTCTAACCTCTTGAAAGCAAACGAGACGTTTCAAACACAAGAACTTTTTTACACTTCACACTTTTCTCTTTACAACACATTTTCTTGTCACTATGAAACTCACTACCATCACATCTCTCCTTCTCATCTCTCTAGCTTCCGCAGCTAACCTCGAGGAAAACGATCATGCTATGAAAACGGCTCCCAAAGATTACGCGGCTCGATATGGCTCAGAAGTCGACAAGAGCGACAAGTTTGTAGCTCAGGGAGGCCCTGACGTGGAAGACCATCAGAGAGAAGACGATGAGGGCTCTGAAGATGCGAAAAATGGAGCCAAATCGGGCGCCAAAAACGCCATTGGAAAGACCGCCAAGCCGGCCAAGACTGTCACAGACAAACAACCCACCGTTATTAACGACTATGATCCTAATAACATTGGTCAGAGTGAAGCTGAGGTCGATATTGCCAAAGACGCAGCTGAGAGAGCCAAAGAAGACCGAGTGGCTGCTGTAGTGGGTGTTTCCGAGCCTGCCAATGATGCCACAGGCACCAAGGTCACTTCTGCAGGAACTGCCACCGGAGGTACTCAGTCTACCAAGGTGACTCCTTCTCTCAAAGAAACCACTCCTCTGGACGACGATAAATGGCACACGTTTGTCATGGCGTTTTCCATGATCATCACGTCCGAAATCGGCGACAAGACCTTTTTGTTGGCGGCTATCATGGCGTCTAAACACTCGCATTTCACCATTTTCTCCGCGGCCTTTTCTTCCCTAGCCCTGATGACCGTTCTGTCTGCTCTTTTGGGCCAGGCTTTCCTCATCTTTGTGTCTCCTAGACTTGTGGCTATTGCTGCGGGTGTGTTGTTTCTGGTCTTTGGAGTCAGACTGCTCCATGAAGCTACTCATATGGAGGGAGTGTCCATCAAGGACGAAATGGCTGAAGTTGAGTCTGAAATTGAGGCTTCAGAACTGAACGAAAAGAACAGAGACCTTGAGGAAGGTTCTACTTCGTCGGAGACTACTCTCAGACGTCAAAACTCTGCTCCTGGAATCACAGACGACGGGCTAGGAGAACAGGGATACTCCTTTGATATCAGAAAGGCCTCCAAGCCCACCATCAAACAGTCGCTGGCTGACATTTCCAGCGGCTTTTCCAACCTGGCCAGTCTGGTACTGTCGCCAGCTTGGGTGCAAATCTTTGTCATGACGTTTGTTGCCGAGTGGGGCGACCGATCGCAGATTAGCACCATTGCCATGGGTGCCGGCTCCAACTTTTGGCCCGTGGTGTTTGGAGGAGTCATTGGCCATGCTTGTTGCACCTCGGTGGCCATCATCGGAGGTAAACTGCTTGCTCAGCGGGTATCCATCCAGCAGATTACGTTGGTGGGAGCAGTGGCTTTTATCATTTACGCCATGCTGTACTTTTGGGATATTTATTCCACGTGGCAGTAGACGCCCGGCTAACGTGGTTGACGACCTCGACCACTGCCAGCCAGGTGACCATGATGACTACGCTACTTCGGCACCTGCAGTTGCCGCAATACTACAACTGGCATCGCCACACTACCCGCAGTGCCTACACCAATACCACCGCAATACCAATACCACTGTGGCAAATATCAATATTCGGGTTATAGAAAAATGGATGTTATGTATTAGATCAGGTGGTATAACCTACATACTAGTAGAGATGGTTGCTCTCTTTCAGTAGACCTAGGGTATTCTTTTCAGGGGGCACTGGTGTGTTGTAGCGTACACCGGTGCTTCAGATGGCCAACTACCCGAAGTCCCGTTCTAAGAAACTTGTTGGAGAAGGGACTTGTAGATAGTACCGGTAGAGTAGAGAAGATGAAAGAAGATTAGAACAGACTCAGAAAGGTATTTTTTAGCACCCTCAGCTTATCTTGTATAAAAGAGTGTGTATCATTACAATGCACAGTATCAAGTGTTTTGGATGATGCTGTGTTTACTGAGGTGACAAAGATAATACCTCATCTCCAAGATTCAGATCGATCTATCAGTCCAAGTCTCTGATCCCTAAGACATGTCTCTCTAACTAGGATATGATGGGTCTCACGCTTTCTCCTTGTACTGAGTCTCAGGTCTGATGACCTTCGATTTGAGATCTGAGTGTATATGGAACTACAATATTTAGTAAATAAGATCTTTTCATATGCTTGATCGAAGAACACCAATATTATACGGCTCGGTTCAACTGACATAATATCGTGTTTTCTACTTGTGTTAATTATTTGACATGTCAAGGAGGTTCATTTCAATTGGCCGTCATCTTAAAAAGGCGAGAATAAAATCAGAAAAACTCGGAAAAAAACCAGGAAAACAGAAAAACCGGGAAATCAATGGAAAAGACTCTCAAAAGCATTTTTGATGCTTTCCAGTCATTTATTCGACTTTTTCGTCAGAAAAAGGTCTTCTCTCACTCGCCACCTGCTGACAAATCTCATGCTGCACCCATGCAATGAGCGCAAGCAAATGTTCAAGGTTGACTTTGATGCATCTCAGTTGAAAACGAGGAAGAGGAAATTGAGGGCAAAGAGCGGTTGAATTGGTTTGGGAAAGTGGTCACGTGATGGTCTGATCTGGGGGAGCATTTTAATCAAATAATTTCACATTTATTCTCCTTAGTGAGCAAGATATACTTGTACTCCCTCCATATCTTTGAACCTCGGCAAGGCTATTTTAATCAGAGTTCAGATAGCAATAAATGGCCTTGGCGGTTGCAGGAGATTCACGCGACATTTATTTGGACTAAGGGGGTCCCCAAAAAGAGATTGAACACTTGTACACGGATCTTTATTCGACGGCTTTCCACACAGAGGAATTTCGAGCTCACCAGCACCGTTGCAACGTCTACACAGCATCCTCTTCAACTACAGTCTTGTAAGACAGCCATCTGATCTGAGACTAGCAATTGATCTGGAAAAAAGACTCATTTATTGACTTATTTGGTACCGTCCAGTGGATAGCAGATTTTTCTATCGACACTTCCTACTCAACTCTTCGTTACTACAGTTACGTTCACCATGTCTACCACCACTAGTGCTGACCCTCCTGCTCAAGTCAACGACACCCCTATCACTCCTGAGCGAAGAGAGCTCAAGGTGCCTAACAAGGCCAATCCCTTGTCTGTGGCCGAGTCGTTCAAACAGTACTTTTTCTCGGACGGCATTGAAAAGGCCGAGTTCAAGGTCTTGTCTATGCTTCCGTTCTTTCCTGAGTCTGATGGAAAACGAGAAGCAAAAGTCCACGAAACAGAGGTCAAAAAGAATGTCTTTATCAACGACTTTCATATCACCAACACTGAGCAACCTGCCTACAATTCCTCCTCTTCCAGAACTCTAGTTATGCTGCATGGCTGGGGAACAGGAATGGGTCTTTGGTTTGAGAACTTGGACGCCATTTCTAGCTTGCCAGGCTGGAATGTTCACGTGCTGGATAACCCTGGAATGGGCAGATCGACACGAGAACCGTTCAATATCACCCAGCAAAAAGATGATCCCGATGGCCGTAAAATGGTGGCTGAAACAGAAGAGTGGTATCTGTCTAGACTTGAAGCATGGAGAGAAAAGAAAGGTCTGGAACGGTTTGTGCTTCTGGGCCATTCTCTGGGAGGGTACATTGCGTCCATCTACGCTATGAAGTACCCTCATCGAGTAGAGAGACTCATTCTAGTGTCTCCTGTTGGTGTGGAACATATTAATGGAGTATCCTTAGATGACGTTGTTAAGAATGCCAGTGATGGAAAAACCGATGGTGCTGACTCATCTGAGTTACCCGAGAAGCCTGTTGGACTCCATGCTGCTTCAATAGCTCCTACAGACTCTGATACTGCCACGTCTAACGCTACAGGAACCACTACACCTGCTTCCATCAACTCCAATCTGGGAACCCAACCTACAGGAGAAGACTCGGCTGTATCCCAGGAAGAACCGCATCCCGGTCGCGAATTTGATGTCGGCGAGTTTGACGATATTCCCGATGACATTTTCTCTTCTCTAAAGCCCGTCATTTCAGAAAACCAGATTGACGTCCATCTAGGAGCAGATTTGGAAAAAAGAAGAGAGCAGAACAAACTGCTGGCGTACATGTGGCAGTCGCATTACTCTTTCATTGGAGCTGTTCGAATTGCAGGTCCTATGGGTCCCAAACTGGTGGCTAGATGGAGTTATATTCGGTTTCAACAACTGCCTACAGAACAGAGAGATATCATGCACATTTACGCGTACCGAATCTTTGCAGGAAAAGCATCGGGCGAAAGAGGCCTCACACGACTCATGGCTCCTTTCTGTATTGCTAGAGTTCCTCTTATTGATCGGATTACTAAGATCAAATGTCCCTCTTTCTGGATCTATGGAGAGAACGATTGGATGAACACTTCAGCAGGACATGAAGCTGCCAAACGGCTGAATAAGCTGGGTAGACCGGCACATTACAAGATTGTCGCAGAGGCAGGTCATCATATTTATCTGGATAACATTGAAGCGTTCAACAAGTCCGTGGTGAATTATCTCAAGGACGCTGACGAAGATGGAAGGGAGTAATAGATGTGGGTGGATATAGATTAATGAAGAGGTCTGAAGAGCACGAGAAGACTAAAGAGAAAAAAAGGACAGGTAGGGGGTTATGGGTGTTGTGGCTGTTAAAGAGAGTGGATATCGGTGCCGGTAGAAACAGAAAGAGGAATTGACATACTTGAGGCTAGACGAACATGTTGAGCGGCTTATTTCACCTCATTTCAACAATGCCATCGTTTTCCTAATGCTTGCATACCACCATTTGGGATGCAACAGAAGAGTGTGAAGATGTAGAGATACAACTCAGTTTTTTCATAAAGCGCTAATTTCACTATAAAAGAAGGTTATGAGGCCTATACTGGTCTTCTCCTCTACTTTTTTCGCTGATTATTCAGTTATCACTGGTCCTCAGTTTGCCCCTTCTTCAATGATCCCAACAGAGGTGAGCCCTAGCAGTATTGATATTGCAGAAACAAAGAAGAGACAGATAGCACACTAATAGTCCACTCAACATTGATTACAGGTATCTTACACTTTACTTCATTTGTGCTTTTCTTTGCTAAGTAGACAGGTCATTCCATCCCCAAGCTGTCTCCTACTAACCAGAGTGCTGACATATGAAGAGACTATAGCTCTACTAAACAATTTATGGAATCAAAAAGTTCTCAAATGAGCACTTGCTATTAGATATCAGTCACAGACTTCTTCTCTTACTCAGTTTCTGCTTTTATTCGTCATTAAATTGACTTATTCTTCGGACTTTATTAGCTCTCTCTATTTAAGAGAATTACGGAACAGTAATACACACAGTAGGAGAACGTATTAGAGATGAAAAGAGAAAGTTTCATCTATAAGGAGCTTTAGATAATCTCAGAAGCCTTTTTCAGTGCTTCATTTCAGGTTTCTTCATCGAATATTCTTGTTTCCACGATACGTCATCATTGTTCAGATGTCTATGATGCTAACACAACAAAGAAAGACACCACATGAAAACGACGTAGTGATGACAAAAAGTACTCAGACATCTACCATTAGCTGTTAAGAACATCATAGGTCCCTTTGAGTACTCATTTCATCTATCTTCTATAATAACTTGAGTGACCAAGTTCAAAGTTTTGGCATAGAATCGATCGTAACAGAAGAGCGATGGAGTAGCGTTAATATATACCACCTAGAGCCAAAAGTAGTCATCATCATAGCTATTATTTGGATAAGCGTCCTGTAGCTTTTTTATACGTCAATTCAACTTTTCTTCGCTCATTGATCGACTTCTTCGGACGCTCGATTCCATCTCTAACATTGATAGAAGGGAACAGGGTATCATAGAGCAAGAATAAGATCCAGAGACTTCAAGAAGTTGCCTGTCACCACTTATTAGCTATCAGAAGTGTTACTGCTCTCATATATTGCTGCATTTCATCTTATGTATCTCAATTACCCGAGTTACATCAAGCCAGTATTTTTGTCCCCCCTTCAATGTCCACAGAAGAAAGGAATTTCAGTATAAAAACATACCTAGTGTGTCTAAAGGTGGCTATTAGAACATTTTGAGTCTGCCTAACATCTAGAGGTTTTTCTTCTACTTCATTTCAGTTTAAATTCACCTATCATTCGAGTTATCCCCACACCTATGTGTTGACTTCATTTCAATAATGTTGATAGAAGAAAAACACGGTAGTAGTGCATCTCAGCAACTGCGAAAAGTGACCAACTACACAAGGCTATCCTACCAAGTATTCTTAGCTCTTTATTATTCTCCTATACATCTTTTTTTACCATTTCATCGAAGTATTGCTATACGCACATTTTGACCATCCCAGCTGCTGACAAAATAGGGGGATATTCAGGAGTAGAACATACTAAGGAGAATATTCGGCAGATAATTAGCTACTAAAAGCTATGAATTACCCTCTCAGTCTTTTATTTCCTCTCATTTCAGCTTTTATTCATTATTTCATCGAGTTATACCTGTCCATAGCTTTTAACTCTATTACATGTACTAAGATGCCACATACTGTATGTCCAATAATGTAGCAGCAAAGTAACCAACTTGAACAAAAAGTAGAATGTGACACTATTGAAGTCTAATAGATATTCTGAAATCTTTGGCTTACTTCATTTCAGCTTTTCTTTGCTCTTTAGTCGAGTCATCTCAGGCTCTGCTATTGCCTACCCCTGATGTATATGACCTGGGATAACAGAGTGAGTGTGAAAACTCCAAAGGGTAGCAAATAAGAGCTAGATTCACAAAGGAGACATTTCGGAGGTATGATATCTCAACTACTTTCTCTAGAGTCGAACTATTCTCACCGATAAAGTTCTGCGTATGCGAAGAGAGATGCGGCAAAGTGCATAATCCATGCCAAATCGAGTTATCTGCGGCTAAATCAAGGAATGAAACAGAGCTGCCCCGTAAATAAACTGTCACCACTTCTCTATCTTCGGTAGACACTCTTAATACACCTTCTGCGTGACTCTGAGCTATGTAATTCTTCGTTTTAGCTAAATACGTTCTATTATGAGAGAGACATACTCATCAACACGTAGAACTCGACATTTTCAAAGATAAAAGCTGAAATGAGAATACAGAAGAGTCTCAAGACACTCCAAGAGACTGAAGGTATCTTATGCCTTTTAAAAGGGTCCCTAGGCTTTACTATCATTGTATTTCTCTTTGTTCTGTCAGCTCTTCTATTCCATAGCTTTACTATCGTTTCTGTCAGCATCATAGAAGAGAGAAAAAGATACAAAGAACAACAAGAGATACTCCATAGCGTAATATAGGCCTTATATAACATCTTAAAACTCTTATCGTACTTACTTCCAACTTTTATTGCTCGACTGGTCAATTTGCGCAGGCGCTTCAGTTTCACATATCCATATGCCGCATCAGAACAGAGAAACAAATCATTACTAGCATATAAAAGAGATGATGATAAGTTGTCCAATGTGTAATATTGGATATCAATAACATCTCAAGTCTGTTGTTCCTTTTATTTTCATCTTATATGCTCAGATTGTCGTGTCATACCACTCCATGGTTACTGACCTCCACCTATGCTTCTCTTAGAACTATAAGACTTGAAGCGGTAAGACAAAAAACCTACAAAAAAGTGGTCCATAGCACAAAGATAGCTGAATGTACGTGCTGTGCTGTTGTTCTTACTTCATTGCACAATTTCATCAATAGTTTGTTGATTTATCTTTCGGCTGTTCGCTTCAGTGTCGGCCTACATAACAAGGAGTAATATAGCAGAAGAAACATGTTCCAGTAACAACCTGAAGAGGCAGACAGCACAATATAAACCGGACTAACATTCAAAGCTTCTAATTTTACCTCAGTTCAACTTTTCTTCGTCAGTATGTCGAGTTCTCCCAAGCCATAACTCCAGTCAATTGGAAACACTGACTTGTAGAAGAGCAATAGGTCTTCTACAAGTCAGTAAACACAAAGAGCTTATAGATGTATTTCTATACATGTATTTCTAGCCCGAGCTACTTCTTTTACTTCTTTCCAGCTGTTAGTCGCTACTTAGCTGACTTATCCCTTTCACTGCGTTGGGAGACCCAACCTCTCATGCTCACAGAAGAGAAAAATGTAGCTCTAGAATACACCAGGTTCAAATGGAGTTGAGAAATAGCTCAATAACAGCTCAATATATGTTGAGGGTTTTCTATTGTTCTTCAGTCCATCTTTTCTTCGCTATTTATCGAGGTGTTCCTACACATGCACAATGTCCCTCTTTCACTGACAGAACAGAAAGGGAGAAATATACGGGAAGAGATTCTAGGAACCAGAAGGAGTAATTAAGCACGTTATAGTAGCAATGAATAATGTACAGCGGGTCTTATTTATCTTCATTTCAGCTTTCTTTCCTCGATTTATCAAGTTAGACCAATCGTGATTTTGGGCCCTCATTGAAAATGCTAATACTAAAGAGTGATACCGTTCAACTGTAAGGCATAAGACATAAAGAAGTTGTCAGTTATGTGACAGAAGATATTGAAGCTGTATTCAACCACTTTCTTTACTTTATTTCAGCTTTAGTTGTCAAATTATCCAAGTTATCTTCCGTAGACCATGATTTTCATGTCCTTCTGTGATGGCGACAGCAGTTACGTTGATGAAGATGAAATACTTGCAAAATGCAATTAGAGGTAACCAGTGGTACATTGCTAGCTTGAATAACATTACAGGTTTTTTATTCTCCTTCATTCCTGTTTGAATAAGTGATTATACGCATTTTCCCACAACCGAATTTCTCCATCTCCCAGTAATGTGTACAGAACAGAAGAGATGTGATATTAACATAGACTAGAGACATTCACGAGTTGTCAGTGTCTCTTTTTTAGCCGATTGGAGCGTTGTGAGCATTTTGCCCCTGTCTTAATTTCTTCTTTATTTCCTCCAGTATCGATTTTATCTATATCTGCGTTTTGTCTCTCCATGGTGCTCATGAAATTGAAATAAAACTAACAGTGAAATATGCTGGCTATCAAGAAAGTAGCCCTAGACGTACAATGAGTCATTAAAAGCGTCATGAAGCAGCTCACTAAACGTCTTTCAGCTTTTCTCTGACAGTTACTCAGGTTATCCCTTCGCCTGCATATTGACTCACTACCGGTACCGTGATTCTGACATGAACGATAACAAAGCAATAGAATTGTGTCAAATGACAATAAGAACTACTCAAAGCTATACTAGTGTCCCTAAAAAACGTTATAGACCCCTTGTATTTCTTCATTTCATCTTTTGTTCTTCCATTTCTCGAGTTATGGAAGTCAGCGATTTCCGTTTTCGTTATCCCACACACATAGAGAACTGGTAGATGGAGCAGGAATACACAGTTGAAGCTACGAAGAGTAGTATATGACACAATACAAGGTATTGAAATACCCTGGCTGTTTCTTCTTAACCAATTTCTACTTTCATTTCTAGTTAGCCGAGTTCTCCTGACACCTTAGTGTTGTCTCTCAACTTCTGATGCTTTCAGAAGATGTAAATACAGTAGTAAAAGTTACGGTCGATTACGTTAAGCTTATTATTGGATACTAATAGCCATAAGAAGTACCTAAAGCTTCTCATATCACATCTTTTCAGCTTTTGTTCTCACTAATAGTGACTTCCCGTGTCAGGTTCAATAGTTCCGAAATTGATGCTCAAAAGTTAAAGAGAAATATAGCAGTAAAAGAGACTCGGGACTACAATAAGCTATAAAATACACTCTAGAAATCTTATTGGTTTCTTGCAAGTCTTCATTTAATGTTTTCTTTACGGATACCTTGAGTAATACCGAACCTGTTCCGCTGGTCCATCCATGATGTCTCGAAAAAGTGGTCAATATAGCAATTTTGCAATCGGACTGCACCCAAAAGGGGTAAGATAAACAACATGAGCTAGATAAACATCTTCAACCTTTTATAATACTCAATTTCAACTTTTCTCGGTCGAACATTCGAGTTTTCCTCATTTAGCTCTCTCCCACTAGACATAGTTCTGACATGTGGAGAGTCTGCAGGTTTGATATCACTTTGGTGATTGAAATGAGTTACTAAAAATACGATTGCACCTGAGAGTCTGTCATGGCTCTCTTCTAATACTCGAGTGTCAGCTTTTTATCGTCATTAATCGACTTATCCCTAGGTCTATATTTTGTCTCACAGTGAAGATCACTGAACAGTGACATATAGATCTGTAGAATGCTTTAGTGATACCAAGAGGTAGTCAAATACCTACAAAAACCCTTAGAAAATGTCATAGGGCACTTCTATTACTTCATTACAGCTTTTTTCCGTAGAGTATTCGTGTTATCTCTTGCTTAGATTTCGTGCTTCCATCATGCTGTCATATGATGGGGAAAAATACTGAATAATATGGCTCAGTGATAAACAAATACTTTTAAACTCAGCCAATAGCTGATATAACTGTTGTGAGCTTCTCCTACTGCTCATTTTCTTCTTTTCTTTCTCTAATAGCGACTTATCTCAATGCCTGAATTTCGTATCTCCACCAATTCCGCAGACCCCCACTTAAGAGGGAGAGACATGGCTATGTAAATAGAAACTATTGGAAACACGGAAAGGCAAGCTGCACAAAGCAGGTACAGCCATAGTTCTGGCTTCTTATTCTACTTCCATCAAACAGGTATTGCTACATAAAGGAGGTTTTCCAAATCCGTAGCTTCTCTAACAACCCATAGCCATGACAAATGGAGACGCTATAAGCACAGATAACCTTCAGTCAGTGTAAGAGTCTTTGTCACTAGTACTATTAAGAGTGAATGTGTCCTCAAAAACTTCTTATCTTGATCGATTACAGCTTTTATTGTAGGTTATCTCTATACTTACATTTTGCCTCTACAACTACGAAGTAGGACACGAAGGAGTACATTGAAAGATAATGAAAAAGCAACAAAAAGTAGTTGACTTATTAATTCTAGCTCTCAAAAGAGTGGGGAGCCACTTTATGCGCTTCATCTCAGCTTTTATTCCTCACTTATCGACTTCCACCTGTGAATATCAAAGTTCTGTTTTCCGTACCTACAGATCAGAGGCAAATGTAGCATTGCGAAGTGCCATATGCAGGCCAAAGAGATGCATCGCACAATAAAGACCAGCTGAATGTTATGCACACCTTATCTTAATTCATTTCAACTTTTGTTCATTACTTAATCGAGTTTTACAGGCTCCGAGTTTTGATTCTCACACAGTGATGAACACAGAAGAGCGGAACCATGACAGTTGGTACGATATGGGCATCCAGAAGTTTCCAATTACATTTTGGAAGCTTTTGAGAATGTCGCCAGTCTAATCAATTCCTGTATATTATCTTTTCCGTCGAAATTTCTCGTATACCAAGTCTGAAGAGTTGTCTAGGATGCTTACAAATCAGAGGTAAACGTAGCAAAAATACCCATTTACTGTAAAAACAAGAAGTCAGCAGCAGGAAATGAGCCAGCTGAACGTCATAGTACCTCCATCCTACATCTATTCAGCTTTTGATATTCATATATTACATTTCTCATTTGTCCCTACGAGGACTTCGTCTCCCTATAAAATACTGACAGAAATGTAATTGTACAGTGATAATGGATACTGGAAACGGCGATAAGTAGTAATTTGTACTATACTACAAGTAGCTATATGTTTGTCAAGAGCATGTTTTACTGCTTTGATTTGTGTTTTTACTGCCTATTTACCGTGTCGAGTTCAGCTAGGCGTTCATTTCGCCTCTCCATTGAGATGCTGCCAGAACGGAGAAAAATAGCCATTTGGAAGACACCAGAACATCAAAGAGTACCCTACTTCCTACTACTGGTAATTCTACACCATGTGGGTCTCTTAACTTTGTTCATTTCACCTTTTGCCCCTTCATTAATCGAACTGTACAAATCGTGACTCTGTACTTCCGATTAATGATCATAAAAAGTTAACTACCTGTAATCAGTTAATTAATATACCAGAGAAGTGTAAGAGCTATGAGGTAAGTGCTAGTAGCCCTGAAAACCATATCAAAAAACTCTTCTCACTTCTTTACAAGTACAACATTTACTCTTCAATATAACAAGTTATACAAGCTAGTTCAAGCACCGGTATTGTAGCGATAATAAGCACTGAGGTCATCCAAGAGTGATTTGTAGCTCAGTAGCAATGAGCTAAAAAACTTTCTGAGCTTCTCTTCATACTTGTACGGCATTACTTTTTGGCTCTTATATTGTAGACGCACCCCTCCAGCTAAGTGTCTTCCCCAAAGATACTGACAGTACAGAGATGAATTGTAGCAATGGATATTTGAAACAAAGCTAGGGGGCTAGTTGCTTCTTAAATTTCCAAAGAACATTACGAGCCAGTCATTATACTTATTTCCACTTATCACTCCCCGATCATAGAGGCATATACAAGTTGAAAGAAGAGTTCACTGTGATAGTTCAGCTAGTGGAAGTATAAGACATACTGAGTATGAGAGCGTATACGTACACGTATAGATAGCTTACTGTATAGACAGTTTACTCAAACAATACTCATCTTGTATCATGCTACCTCCGGAAATCATTCACCACATTTGCGATTATCTCCATTACACAGACATTCTCTCGTTTTCCGAGACAAGTGGCCTAATTGGAGATATTATCGACGACGAGTGTTATCACAGGGCTATCTTGAGAGCAGATAGTCGTATCAACGACATCAATGTCCACGAAGAAGAAGGCTGGGTGACGTGGGAAGATTGCGCGTGCAACTATTGGTTCTGGCATGAGGAATGGTTTCCAACGAGACCCTCCGATTATTCAAGTGATCCGTATTCTAGCCCGGAAAGTAACCACTCGTGGGAGTTTCAGCCAGATGACTTATATCAGTAGGTCTAGTAATGGTGGAGTTGCGTGATATGGTGAATGGAAATTGGTATGTTTGTTTTTTGTTTGTCAAGTGTATAGGATTGTTGTTTGGTGTAGTAAGAGATAGTCTGGTGGTAAATGAAGCTGTAAAAAACGTGAACTGTTGGTATTTATATTGAAAAGATATCTGTTACTGAAATGCCGATAAATGCAGTCCGCTTTAACAGAGACCTAGACGAGAAAATTAACGTATTTAAATGACTGATGATAGACACGAAATTGAGAGTTGTAATTTATAAGCTACAAATATGTCTAAAATATTCTACCCATGTTTCAGTTCAGCTTTTCTTTGCTAATTACTCAACGTCTGAGCGCATAAGTTTGTCTATCCCTCAATGACGTTTTCAGATTGGGGACTAAAGCTGTAGAATGATGTACAGAGAAAGACAATAACATATATGGATTACACCAATAGTATTTTAAAGCATGCTATACCTGTCGTACTTCCATATTCCAGCTTTTGTCCGTCAATAATCGAGCTACCCGAACCCATGGTATGACGTGATCCACGATACTTCAAACGTAACAATAGTACGACCTAACAGCATAAAAGGGTAGACTGTCATCTGTATTTTAGCATCAATAATGGTATGACTTGCTTATTCTACTCCCTTTCTGTTTCCATTTGCCAGTTACTCAAGCCACCCAACGCCTACACTCTGTCTCGACATGTATGATGAAAAAAGAGAGATGGATACTTCACTGGTAACGAAGTAACTACATGAAGTTCACGGATATTTACTAGAGCCCTTGATAAATAGCAGAGAATTATAACCCTTGTTCATTTCAGCTTTCTTAATTCGCTTTTTGAAGTTGCAGTATCTCCGTGTAGGATTTACCTCTCACGAGTGAAATTTTCAGAAGGTAAATGTAGCGTCAATTGATACAAGCTGTAATAAGAAATAGCCAGGGGTATCCTACTGTCTCAATAAGTGTCTTGGACCTCTTATTTCTTTATATTTCAGCTTTTATTCGTTATTTAATTGATTTATTCTGACCTCGCATTTCATCTAATAACCCGATATATACAGAGCAGAGCGAAATGTGAGACTAAAACTAGCAGAGTACCTCAATAAGCAACTGAATGGCAACTATAGAGTACTAGGAACATTGAGAGCCTTTTATATGACGCATCACATTCCATATATCCAAGTAATCATGCGTTCCAAATCTTCATTTTTCTGGTCATTGACGAAGATCACAAATTAGAGGATTATAGAGTAATAGAGTATACTTTCTCTAAGAATAAATAGACAATTCATTAGTATTAGCCACTGGTAACATCAGGAGCTTTTTACTCTACTCCATTTCAACTTTTATTCCTCAGTATTTCGACTTCTACTTGTGAATAACTTGAATACAAGAATTACAGAAGAGCGGTATAAGTAGCTGTAGCACACACCAACGCCAAATAAGGTGTTATATTGCACCACAAGGACCTATAAACATTCTCAAAGCTTTTCATTACTTCATTTCAACTTTTATTCACATATTTAGTCGAGTTACAGCATCTCGGTTCTGAGTTCTGCCCCTCAACCTTTGAAGATTCCAAAAAATTCGAGGGAATTACCATGGTACCGGTGCCAGTCATTGAAAGAGGCTACCAGGTACAGTAAATTAAAACAGAAGTATTTTTAGTCTCATCCTTTACTTTATTTCATCTTTTATTCGTTATTATTCGACTTATCCTTGCGCTTTAGTGTGGTCTCTTCCTCAAGGACATGCAGCAATACCTACTGGGGACAATAAATAATAGTATAACATCTTTTTTGTAGCTATCAAGAGTGTAGTGGTCTTCTGAACTTTTCTACTACAGCTTACCTTCTTTAGTTTATCGAGTTATATCAGTCCACATTTATTCTCTCTTGTAGAATGCTCACATAACGAAGCCCGATGTAGCTTTAGAACAACATGACACTACCAGAAGTACCAATGACAATAACACTAGTCTGGTGAAATTCTTGAGCCTTTTTCATACTCAATTTCTATTTTCATAGTTCATAGTTCATTAATGGGCTTTACTGAATCCTGACTTACTTTCCTATCCTTGACTGAGGCTGACACAACAGATATAAGCTGGGCAACAAAACTAGAAACGTCCAGAAGCTAAACATTACCTACTGATAGCTCCAGAAAACGTATTGGGCTTGTTCTCATATTGTATTCCAGCTTTTATTCTTCATCTTATCGAGTTTACCCAGTTCATGATCTCCCCTGGTGCTCACATGATGTTTACAGAATAGAGAAAATTGAAGAAATCAACTACATACCTACAACAATGAGTGGTAATACGCACTATAAAGACTGTTTAAAAAGTTCTGAGCTTGTTCTTTTACTTCATTTCACCTTCTCTTCGTTACTTGATCGAATTGTCCTTGTGCTGTATGCTCTTCTTCATATGCCCACACAACAGAGAGTATTGTAGCAATAGAGATAGACATTAGTGACAACCTGGAGAGGTGAATAACATAATACAGTTGTTATTGACGTGACTGGCCTCTTATTCTACTTTATTTCCACTTTATTACTTCACTAAGTCACCTATTAATGCTCTGGCTCTACCCCTCACCACCCGTAGCGCTGACAGATAGAGATAATGTAGCCATAAAATAGCTTCTGTCTCACTGTAAACACTTCATTCATACAACCGAGCTTAGATAGACGAAGTGAATCTCTTATTCTACTTGTGTTCAACTTTTATTGGCCATTTAATCGATTCGTCCCTAGGTCTAATTTTGATCTATCCCTAGATCTGGGAACTGAAAAGAGAAGAACAACCATAAAACTCACCAGAGAGAAGAATAGCTGGCCAACCACTTACTAATAGACATTAAGAGTATCCTAGATTTCTTATGTTTCTACTGTTGACCTGTGGTCCCTTGAGTCATCGAGGTTTACCGCTCAGGTATGTTAGTCTTCCAAGTGAAGACTACAAAACAGAGTGTAATACGATCAGGAGATATACCAGTGACATACCTCAGTTGCAAATCACTTACTAGTAGCCATTCAAATGATCATGAGCAGTTCATTACACTTCTTTACAGCTCTTCAATTTGTCAGGTTGTCGGAACCAAGAACTTTTGATGCTTATGAAACAGAAATAAACGCATTAATAAGAGGCGACAGCAACCAAAAGTAGTGTGTCACAAAGAAATAAGTTATATAAATATTCTGAACTTCTTATTCTACTCTATTTCAACTTTTATTCGTCATCCAAATGACTTATCGTTGTGCCTGAGTTGTGAGTTCTTCCGAATACAGGTGGAACACAGAAAAGTCGTAAATAAGGATATCATCAATGGTAAGCGGTAATTATTCACATATTTCTAGGCATGAAAAAACGTATGAGAGCTTTATATTACCTCTTTTCAGCTTTGCTCCTCAATTAAGAAGTAGTTGTGCTATACCAAGGTTTTGTCTCTCGGTCTAGGAAAGAGACTAAAATAGCAATACTAGGTAAGAACTACAAACAAAAGCCATAAATTGCAATAATATATCTAGCAAAAAGTTACGGACACTTTATTCTACTTCAATTCAACTTTTATTGCTCTTTACTCGAGCTATCTCAGGCACTGGGTTCTGCCTCCCAACCTCTGCTGCTTATATATGGTAATTCACCGTGAAACTGAAGACCAGCCTTAAGAAGAAGCTAAAACTGCAATCGAAATTGTCAGGCATCTCGATATTGACTTCATTCTATCTTATCCTTGCTAACTGATCGACTTATCCTGGTGTCTTATTTTGGCACTCTGCATGTTGTGCACAGATGAGAGAGGTATACAGTGGTCGTTCGTACTATAGAAGTATCAGTGTGACTATTAGCAACTAGTATCCCCCAAAGGCCTCTTGGGCCGTTTACCTCTCTCAAATTCAGCTTTTGTTCTTCGGTAGTTCCAGTTATTCCAACCCATGATACTTATCTTGCAACCAATGGTGCAGACAAGAGTTAAGTGCAGCAATATAACATTCTTGAAGCTGAAAAAAGTAGACACAAGCATAATTACAATCTGTTTGATTCTTCCTAGTGTCTTATTCTACTTGATTTCTGTTTTTTCCTCGTTATTCCATTGACTTGTCCCTATATCTACTTTATGACTCCCTCAATGAACTTCACGGAATTGAGATTGATATCATTTAACCACCGTATGCAACATAGACACAAGAGGTGGTCAATTTTTTAACAACAACCTCTAAAACTACGAGGAGTTTCTTTACTTATGTCATTTCTGCTTTTCTCTTTTGTTCTTCACATCTTCGAGTTATCCCTCGTATCTTAGATGCTGAGAGAGGTGAAACACACAATAGTGGGAAACAAAACAACGAAATAAAGTAGTTAGCTTCAAGAGAATTGCCTGTCAAACACCCTGGGGATTCTATCTTACTTCATTCCAGCTTTTTTCTTGCTATATAACCAAGCTATCCCAACGCCTGAATGTCGTCCCTCCAATGAATTGCGAACAATACAGAGGAAAAATGGCGAATGACAAGTATTAAAAATAATAAGAGTAGCCGATTATCTGTCAGTATATTTAGCAGTAGTAATATGCACTTTCTATCTTATTCAATTTCATCTTTTTTTGCTCAATTCCCAAGCTGTTGGGCGATGTCTATCATCCATGCTAGCAGAAAAGAGATAAATGTAACAGTTAAATGTACCAGCTGCAATTACATGTAAGTTGGAAAGACACTCTGAGCTATTAGAAACATCAGAAGCATCTTAGTACATTTCATTTCAGCTTTTTTCCACCATTTATTTCAGTTATCCCTTCACCGGAAACTTTTCACACGGAAGATGAAAGGAGAGAGAGCAAAGCAGTAAACTATCCAGCTCTGTGACAACAAACACTACTCAAATACGTATTAATAGTCTTAAGAAATAATACGAACAGCTTGTTGTTATCTATTTCACCTTTTATTCATCAAATTACCGAGCAATGTCAGTTCATGGTTTTACTCTCGACTTGATGCTCACTGAAGAGATATCAATGTCACAATGATACATTCCAAAAGGAGCATTAAGTGACCAGCAGTACCATGATACCTTGATGAGCTTTCTGTGTCTTTATTTTTCTGCAATTCCAGTCTTATCCATTGAATAATCTGCTTATTCCTCATCAGCAGTGCAGCGATCCAATGGTGTATACACAATAAAAGTATATGAGACGTTATATACGATACAAGAGGGGGCCAATCGAATTATACTAGCTTAATGAATGTTTTAATAGTCTTATATTACTTGATTTCATCTTTTTTTCATCGATTTATCCAGTTATCCCTACGCATGCATTCAGTCTCTCCATTGAGTTGTGTCATAGCAGCATAAATGAAATATTAGAACATACCAGAGATAAGTAGAGCTTACAGATATCTACAATCACTCATAAATATCATCTAGACTCAATTGTATTACTCAGTTTCAGCTTATATTTCTTTACATTTCGAGTTAAGCCTGTGCACGATTTATGTCTCTCCATGTGTACTACTCATAGCACAAACAATTGTAGCAATATACGTAATTACTGCCACCAAAGGTCGTATAACTCATTATTAGAGCCACTAATACGTCATTATCACTATTCCATGCTTCATTACAACTTATCTTGCTTCTTAAACGAGATAACACTTCTAAGCATGTCTCTCAACGTCTGATGATTCCAACGTAGATGAATATAGCAGTGGTATATACTACTGACAAATAATGAAGGTATAAAACTGCTGAATATATACTGTTTAATCGTCTGAAAAGTTCTATCTTAGTTCATGTGGTCTTTTTTCACCTTTAAATCAAGATATCCCCTGGGTAGTGTTTTTTCCCACATTGAGGTTGAAGACATAACAGAGAGGAATACAAGAGAAAGATATAATGAAGAGAAGACTAAATAGCCAATTATCTGCTATAAAGCTCAATGTATGTCATGAACATTTTATATCTCTTCATTTCAGGTTTTTCTTCTCTTTTTTCAAGTTGTGTTAATCATGGTTTGATCTCCTTATGATGCTCACAAAAGAATGTGGAGTACTTTGAAGACAGATACCACAGACATAAATAAGTTGTCAGGTATCTACCTTTAGCCATAAAAATCGTTATTATCTTCTTGTTATGGTTCTTTCCAACTTTTATTCATCAATTTGTCAGGTTATCCCCACTCATGATACTTGTCCATTCTTAAGCTTACAACAAAGAAGAAATTGAAGCGTTAGTAAGTAACAAATGCAGCGAAAAGTAGTTTGTCACATATTATCAGTTATCCTGAATCTGATGAGCTTTTTAGTCTACTTAACTTCAGCTTTTCTTTGTCATTTATTCGATATATTCCTACACTGGCATTTGGTGTTCACACAGGAGTTGCTGACAGAGAGTAAAAGTCTGGGGGGAATGATTTCAATGATAGCAAAAGAGTGTTCAGAAATATATTGAAAGACTGATAGAATATAAAAAGACTCTTCCCCTTCTTTAATTCAACTTTTCTTTGCAAATATCCAGACATCCAAAGGTGATCATCGCACCTTGATGATCTGTACCAAATGTCCTGAGTCTCTTTTCTGACTCAATTTCTGCTTTTATTCGTTATTTAACCCCCTTATCCCTGAGCCTGAATTCGGGTCTTGTCATAGGTAACTTACAGAACATAGATATACTGTAGGAATGAATACCAGAAACAACAGAAGGTAGTTCATTAGTATTTGTAGCCATTTAAAAATACTGCAAGTGTTTTATATTGCCCACTTTCAGCTTTTTATCACCAATACATCAAGTTAAGCCGAACCACGATTCTTGTCTCTGCTGGAAAGCTCACTGAAAAGAGATGAATTAAGTATCACCACTTTTTAACTACAAGGATAGGTTGTCATGTGTAGTATTATAGCTAATAGGATAGCTCTAGAGTCTTCTCATCTTGTATTTCAGCTTTTATTAGTCGACATACCCCTACACTTAGTTTTGCCAGCGTTCATGTGCACAGAAGAGAGAGATATGGGACATATTTACTAGCCAGATTCGTCCAGAAGTTGATAACTAACAAGTTTTAGTTATTCTAAGAATTATCATGAGCTCACGTTACCCAATTTCTACTTTTCTGTCTTTATTTACTACATTCCCATGTTTACATTTTATTCTCAATCAGTGAAGTCGATAGAAGAGAGCAATACACGGTAGTGGTCAATACTAGCAACCCAAACAGACCATCAGCTGCACAATAATAGCTGGCCAAACATCCTTGACTTCTTATTATAACCCATTTCAGCTTTCTTTCTTTATTGATCAGGCTATTCCTTTTGATTCAACCAGACGTGTTGACCGAAGTGCGAAACACATGAATTGGTCATACTGGTACAAGAAGTAGTAACCCATCATCTACTAATAACTTTTATAAGTGTCCTGGGCTTTCTAATCTACTTCATTTCTGCTTTTATTCATCAGTTTATCAAGTTGTATTAACTCTGCTTTGGTCTCCCCCCAATGATTCTTACTAACAGAAGGGAATACAGCAGATAAAATATCCCAGAGACATAATAAGCTACCTTTTTCTACTATCGGCATCTATTGATAACTTATTTTACTTCATTTCAGTTTTCATTTTCCTATTTATCAACATAACTTTTGTCTCTCCGTCCATAATGCTTACAGAAGTGGTTAACCAGTCAGGAATACATAATAGCTATAAAGGGAAGTATCCAGCCCCTTACTAAGAGCCATTAAATCTTATCACCATCTTATTTCACTCCATTCAAACTTTTCTACACCATTTATTCCAAGTCTCCTACATCTACATTTTGCCCTAACATCAATGATGCTGAATGAGGAGAGGTGAATACCGCAAAATACCCCAGCAGCTATAAAGAGTACCCAAACACCTACTGGAAGCTTTAAATTACTTGATGGGCTTCTCATCTCTTTGCATCTCAACTTTTATTCTTCCATTTATCGAGCTATACTTGTCCATTATTGTTTCTCTTCAATGAAATTCGCAGAACAGGAAGTCAAACAGAAATAAAACTTACTAGAGACTATAAGAGTTGGCAATATACCTACTACAGCTTACTATGAAAGAGATTTACTTCTTTTTATCTTTCATTTCAGCTTATCTTTCTGAATATATCGAGCTATCCCTGTTCATGATTGACGTCTCTCACGCACAACACTTATAGCTGAGGTAGATGTCAGATAAATTCAAAATTACATAGTAGCAGAAACTGGTTTATTATACTGTCATACTAGCTAAGCACTCTGGGAACTTTTTCCTGCTTCATTTCAAGTTATTATTGCTATTGAACCGAGTTCTCACATCTGGGTTGTCTCTCAATGGAGGGAGCTTACATCATAAGAGTAAGTATAGCAATTGTAGATCCCAGCAACGAATTCAGGTATTAGATTGTTCAATACAAACTTCTGAACGTCATGAAAGCTCCATCTCAGCTTATTAGATCTTTTTTCACTATTAGCTCAAGATATCCCTACAGGAGTATTTTTACACATGAGAGTTGGAGACAGAACCGAGTGAGATACCGGTGTATTGTATACGAATGACAAAAATAATGGCCAATAGCCCACTTCTAGCTACTAACAGTGTCCTCAAATTCTTATATTTCTTCAATTCTTCTTTTTATCTTCATTTTATCAAGTTGCTTGTTTTCACGGTTTTGCAATCTCATAACGATGACTATAAAATAAATAGAAATACTATGAGTACAAACACCAGAGAGATAGATGAGCTGTTATTCATCTACTAGTAGTTTCTAAGACTGCTTTCAGACAGTTATTGTCTTTACTTACAGCTTTTACTCTTTTTTTCTCAAGTTAACCAGGCCCAGGATATCTAGCCCTTCAATGATGCTTTCACGGAAAGGTGTATGGGGCAATAACAAGTAAAAAATAATAAGAAATGTAGTTAGTAACACATAAGAAGTAATTAAAAATGCAATGAGTGCTTTAGTATACTCTATTTCAGTTTTATTTGCCGTTTATTCGAGTTATCTCTGCGCTTGCATTTGGTCTCCCGAGCTGAGAAGCTTACAGAGAGTAAAGAATTGGAAATGTACCTCAATTATTGCAAAATAGCAATCAGATATGTATTAAAGGACTGTTGAGACCACATGAAACTCTCCTCCTATCTCATTCCATCTTTATTCCACTACTTGTTCGAGTTTTCCTTTAGACTGAGTTTTGCCATTTAACCCTTGACTGTAGAGTTGATAGAAACAAATAAGTACAAGTACTAATATGCTGGCGACAAAATAAAGAGTTCAATGGAATCATAACAGTCCTCTCATTGTTTTTGACCTCTCATTATACGTCATTTGCTCTTTTCCTGTTCATCCTACCAGGTAGGAGATATCCCAACCACTAAAACTAATGTGGACAAACTGAAAAATTGCACCTCTCTCATATACGTTCTGTGGTAACAATAGCTTGGAAATAAAACAACTGTAGCTTTAAAATATTCACCAGTGTCCATCCTAATACTCATCTAAGATTCATAGTGACTTAAAGGGATGTTTTTTATAATTTCGCTTTACCTATAATCCAGTATATATTATTTATAAAGATTATATATCGGGATCCTGTTGCTCAACTTCTTGAATCTCAGTCTCCTATTTCTCAAATTCCGATAGCTCAAACACTGATAGCTCAAATTCCTGTAGATAAACTTCTTGTTCCTCAAATCCCTGTGGTTCAAATGTCTGTTGCTCAACATCGTGACTCTCAAAATTCTGTTGCTCAACACCCTGGTGCTCAATTTCCCGCCTGGCCTACATCATTCTTTTTAGCAAACAAGGCCCGTCGCTCTGCCGTGGTCATTATCCGACGGGGACCCCCAACATCTTGTGGCTCAGTTTCTTGTTGCTCAACTTGTTGTAGCTGAACTTCGTGTTGCTCAACCTGCTGAACTTGCTGTTGGTCAACTTCTGGTCGCTTGATTTTCTGTTGACCAACACCCAATTTTTCCACAAGAGAGGCCAGTCTTTCTGTCAAGGTCAATATGTGACGCATAAGTACCCGTTGGCCAACGTCCTGTTCTTCCACAGAAGATGCCAGTCTCTCTGTCAAGGTCAATATCTGACGCATAAGTTCCCGTTGGTCAACATCCTGTTTTTTCACAAACAAGGCCATTCTCTCTGCCGTAGTCAAAATCGGACGCACGTCATTGGGGATGGTGTGCTCAAGCTCTCGAGCATCAACAAACACTCTTGAGAAAGATCTGTTGTGGCCATTGGTGGTAGGATGGGCAGACTGGGGGAAGGGAATTTCATCCCCAAGCGTGGATATCTCATGAGAATCCTTAACAACAGGAAATATCGACATTTCAGCTAGGAAAGCATCCAAAGGACTAATTCGAGACAAAGTCCGAGTCTGCTTGCCTGATCCAGCTTTCATTTGGGTAGTGCCAGGCTTTTGGCTGGAGGGCTCCTGAGCAGCAGAAAATTTGAAGGGTTGCAAGGGAGCTTTCTTATCCTCATGGTTGATTAGCTTGTTCCGAAGAGCGGCATTTCGCGCCTCGTTTACACCTGGAGGAGTACCCGGAACCATAATGTATGGAGAGTTGGGAGACTCCAAGAAATTGGCAGGATGAGGCCTTCTGCTAGGATGAATTCCACGGCTGGAGCCTAGAATGGAGTTTAGGTTCTCTTTGGTGTTGAAGCAGTTTGAAATAGGCATAGGACGTGAGGAAGGCGTTCTCGACGGGGTCTCAGAGGGGGTATACTCATTGTACTTCCAATTCAGAAATGAAGAAGAGCCAGGTGGTTGAGTGAGCTTAGTTGGAATGCCAATAGTAACCAATCGAGATCTGGGAAGAGGCGTGCTGAGGTCAAGAGGGTTGTTTCGAGTACTATGTCTACTGCCTTCACCAAAGTGACTATAAGGAGGAATGTCGTCGAGGTCGCTTGAGGAGGACTGGTCCCGGTTGTCGGGGTTGACCCTTAGTCTCGCAAGGTCTTGCTGCAGCGGTGGATCTGACCAGGTCTGAGTTAGTGGATGTCTTGGATCACTTTCCAGTCTCGATACTCACGTCAAAACCATCAACCAAAGTTTCAGCTTCAGATAGTGTGGTTGTGTTACCACCCGAATCTGTGGAATTGGAGTGCGGGTTAACCATCTCTGGACGTAAAGGAGAAATGAGAAAGGTGGTTGTAATGAGATAAGAACTATTATTTATATTCACAAGTAAGGAACACACACTCGACCCCTATGTTTACCACTTTAACTGGGTTATGCTGTTCTACTCAAATCCTTAAATCATACTGTGTCGCAGGTGCAGTAGTAGAAAAATAGGCTACCAGTACTTGTAGTGACGAACGGAGAGGTGTTTAACATTGTTTAGAAGACACTGAGTCACTCTAACTCTTCTCCATTTGAGCTGTTTTGTTTTTCATACTTATTCAGTCATCCAACTTACAGGAACCTCTACTCCACCTCACCGTGCTGGCAGAGAGATTGCAGCCTCAACATACCTTCAGTGACAGCAAGAGCTTGCTAATCTAGTATTTGTTTATTTATAGAAACTTTCTATTTTCTTAGCTGTGTCTCTCGGATTTTTACTGAATATTTAATCAAGTTAGCCCTACGTCCACATATCTTCTTTCCACCTGTGAATCTCGCTGAAGAGACAAATCCTGAGATACTGGCTACGTAAAGCCACATAAAGTAGTGACTTATATATCATAGGTTGGAGCCGGTCCACCAGGCCTTTTATTGTACTCATTGCCATTTGTAGTCTCTCCATTAATTGGTTTTCCTCTACGACTTGATTCAATCTCTTCATGTTCTGGTTAAAACTAGAAAAACTTTGAACTAAAACATGTTGAGAACGACAAAGAGTTGTCTGTCACCTACTACTTACAATATAAAACCTATAACGTCTTTTATCACCCTTGTTTTCAGCTTTTATTCTTCACTGTATGGAAAAATACCATTCCTACCTCCACCATGGTGCTGACATTTAAAGAGTCTAGCACTTTCATACACCTTCCTTATCAGTGAGAAGTTCTCTAAGACTGTCTTAGTGTACTGGTAGCTAGATAATGTTACGAGCACATTTAATTGGTTTGATTCAGCTCTTATTTGCTATTAAATCGAATTACACAAGTCCTGAGTCTCGTCTCTCAATCAATGATGTAGACAGAGAAGAGATATTTAAAGCAGTAACGCATACCTGTGATTGAACAAGTTGTCTATCGTACAATAGCAGCTGAAAAAACATCCCGAAGTACTTTTTACTCTTTCTAGATCCTTTCTCTGCCAGCAGAGCGAATTCGCCCTACGAGGATTTTGTCTCCCCTACCAAGTTACCAAAGGAACAATAAAAACACAACAAAGCTACAAAATAGAGCCAGTAGTTATCAAGTACAGTAAAAGCTTTTTATATCTTTTAGTTTAATTTCCCTTCTTGAATATAGTCAGCCAAAACCTGAGATACGCCTCCTCCTCAAAATCTGAGGTCTATGTTGCCAGAAGAGGCAATTGTAGCAGAGATCCTTACCAACTGGCAGGGAAAAGCAATCTACCTATTAATAACAGCGACAAAAACACCAAGGTTACAGGTAACTGTAGCACCTCATTTTTTTCTTTCGTTTCACCTCTCGCCTTGTTGTTAGTTGCCTTTTCTGACGCTCACATAGAGAGCATATTACAGTCTATTTGGTGTCCAGAAACAACAAAAGATGATTAGTGACGTACTATAGTCCTTAAATAACGACATAAGTATTTAACCATATCAGTTTCCAAGTTTCTTCACGCCAAATTCGAATTGCCCACACACCTTAGGTTCCGTCTTTGCATATGCTGCGTGTGAACTGGGGAAGGAAATTATGAAGGGTCATAGCTGCCAGGAAAATTGAGACGTTGTTCAACTATAAGAAGCTAGGAGTAGTGCTACCTGCTGGTCATTCCCTTTCTCTCTCTGCTATGGTTCTCAAATTCAGCGAGATACCCTGTGCATCAACTTGGTCTTTCGCAAGATGCTTACAAAATAGAGAGGAATACCATCTAAAAAGAAGTCATAGGTATTTCTAAACTGCACAATAACAACAGTTAGCTATTGAAACTGTTGTTATCAACTTCTTGTACATATTCATAGCTATTATTCTTTAATTCAAGAGGTTATCCCCAACCCGCATTTCTTGATGCCTGCAGAACAGGTGGATATAGCAGAAAAAGTAATTATGGCAACCAAAAGTGGTATTTTTCATAGCACTGATCTGTATATAATGTTCTGCGTCTCTTGGATTGCTTTATTTTTGCTTTCTCGGCTAATTAATCGACTTATTCCTGGGCTTGAATTGTGGGTATACTTTAATCCGACTGACAGAACAGAGATATACGGTAGAAGTTGATATAAATAACCACAAGAGGTAATGAATATGTAACAGTAGTCATTAAGAATGCTCAGAGTCTTTTAATCTGCTTATATTCAGCTTTCCATTATCAATAAATCGACATAAGCCATGCCATCATTTATTTCTCTCCTGGAGAGCTCACAATATGAGAGATAATGAGCCATCAGTATGTTTAAGACACAATTATAACTTGCCATTTGTACTATGATAGCTATTTGAACAATTGTAGGGTCTTTTCGTGTTATAATTCAGCTTTTTTTCGCCAACTAATCGATTATTCGCTACCATGTCCAGATTTTGCTACTCTTGATGCTCACAGAAGAGACATATATAGCCATATGCTAGCCATATAGATCCAGAAGTTGAAGATATCTTGCGTTCAGTTATTTTAAGTAGTATAAAGGGCTCATATCACTTGTTTCCACCTTTCTTCTTTTACATTTTACATTCCTACGCGCCCCGGAAACTGCACCCCAGCGCGACCCGCGTGGGCTAAGTCTGGGGTAGCAGAGGGACGATGGGGAAATGTTGGGAATATAAAATAGCCGTCTTTTGACAGCCAGGAGAGGTCATTTGAGGAGTATCTTTTGACATTTGTTGTTCATAGTGTTGATAAGGTCGGATAGGGTTGGAGGGTAAAAAGGGGGTGAGGTTTTGAGGGTGAACGAGAGCTGGTTGGGGTAAACTGATCACATAGGAATGATCAGAAAGGCCAACTTGACCGGATCCCACTTTCTTCTACTCTTTTTAGACGTTTTTTCATCTCTTTAGCTGGACCACATTTCTCCTCCACTCAACTCTAATGTAGCCCTCTAAAGGGCGTCCATTGACATCATTGGGCTTATGAAAACGGCACTATTTTTCGCTGCCAAAAGCCGCAACCAGTAGCTGCTATCGTGCCGGCGCCGGATATGCACTTTTTTACGACAAAACTCAGGATTTTGAGGGAGCCACAGAGAGAACAAGCTTTGGAGGGGGGGGAGAGAGAAATAATGGGTAAAAATACAAATTAAATAGAAAAAAAAATCATGTTGAATCTATGAAATTGTTGGTCGTACCCCTCCACAACTCCTTGCAACGTCTCCGTTTAGACTAAACGTTATTGGTCAGTTATAGAGATAGGATGTGTTTCTTAGATGGGAAGTGGTGGAACAGTAGGGACTATGTTGGTTAGATGGAGGTATGTGTATTCTCTTTTGCCGAGATTAAAACTCGCTAGTGCTTCAGATGCCGACTTTGGAAACGAGATCTGATACCCCAGTTGAATCTGGGTCTAGTTGGACGAGGCTAGTTATTAGGACTAACTGCTAGGGTGTATAACAGTGGACTATAGTGCGGGGAGGGGTACTACCGATAATAGTACTTGACTGAGTCACGTGAAGCAACAAACAAATTGATTAGATAACATCCTTGAAACTACTCGTACTACACACACCCACCTCATCCTACCTCATTTCATCTCATCGCATCCATCTCTGCCAAGAAAGTGAATCTTCTTCGGTTCCCTTGGCGAAGTAAACAAGAGGGTAGGGAAAAATACATCGTGGTATTTTCGATAATCTCGCTCGATAGCTCCCACGCTAGCGAAGTACACCCCAGACGTGTTGATTTAGTGATTCCGAGCTGGGTTCGGTAAACAGAACTACTATAGAGGGCATGAGGGTACTGGAGAGACTATAAGGTACAAGTATGATAGATGTAAAGAAAGGGGTACTGAGTAAACGTAAAAAATACCGTCTTTGTCTTACTTTTCACTCAATTCTTCAACACCCCCTACATCACTTCTACTCTACATGGTATGATGATGTAGATACGCTAATAGTCCCCCTCCCCTCTCTCACCGTTGGTCTACGAGCTGATACAGGGACAGGGTCTATAGTCTGTCTTATCCAGTCTAGTATCTAAGATTGTGTCACATTACCTACTAAGTCCTACTAAGTAGTTAACTAGTTAGGGACCATCAATGACCCCTCACAACAACTATGAGGTATATAACATATCAACGAGCACTTTTGATCTCGATAACCACAACAGCTCTTCTCTAAACTACCATCAGCTTATCACTCCCTCCGATGGTCAACTTTGGAGCTCGAGTTAAAGACTTCTTTTCAGTTCTCCTTTTTGGAGCAGCTTCTACCTCCTCTTCCACCAAGACCGCTCTGGTGTCTCAAGGCTTTTACAATGCAGCTCTGGACTTTTCTCATCTGTCCAATATCGCCTACTGCGTCAATGCTCCCATCACTCCTTTGAAGAGCGACTTTACTTGTGGTCAGTCATGTGTTCATTTCCCGGATATTGAACTGGTTCATACTTTTGGAGGCGATTTCTTTTCGACTTCGATTACTGGCTTCCTGGCTCTGGATCACGTGAAGAAGGAGAAATATGTCGTTTTTCGAGGCACGTTTTCAATCGCTGATGCTATCACTGACATTCAGTTCCAACAGTCTTCCTTTCTAGTCAATGTTCCTCCCCTCAACACCTTCACAGCTAACGATACTGCTCCTGAAGCAAAAGTTGACTGTAAGAAATGCAAGATCCACGACGGATTCTCCAAGGCTTTTACTGAGACTTGGCATAATATTGGACCTCAACTCCAGGAACATCTCGATTCTCATCCAGACTACCAGTTGTATGTTACTGGACACTCTCTAGGAGCAGCCATGGCTCTTTTGGGAGCCACTTCCATCAAACTGAAGGGGTACGATCCAATCTTGATCAACTATGGACAACCCAGAGTTGGTAATAAGCCGTTTGCAGATTACATTTCCAAATTGTGGTTTGGTAATGGAGATGGTCTTGAAGTTAACCAAAAGAGAAGACTGTACAGAATGACCCATTGGAATGATGTCTTTGTGGGACTGCCAAACTGGGACGGATACACTCATTCCAATGGAGAAGTGTACATCAAGGGTAAATATGTGAATCCTCCTTTGAACAGTGTTATGGCATGTGCTGGTAATGAGAATTCAAAATGTTACCGGTCCGAATTCAATCTCTTGGCCCAGATCAATCTTCTCCAGAACCATCTCTGTTATATCGATTATATCGGATACTGTGCTCTCAACATCGGACGAAGAGAGTTGAACGACTTGCCTCATTATACTGGACGGTATAAATATGGCCATAAGACCGAAGCCCAGTTTGTAGCCCAGGGGTTGCAGCTTTCCAACTAAGCAAGCGGAATCGTAAGATAGTACCGTTAATACCATTGTATGCTGAGAAGTGGTAGTGATGGTGGTGGTTACTGTAGCTCTTGTAGCACCAGGTCTGCTAGAAGCATCTGTAATAGTTCATACTGTTCCAGCAGTTGTAGTTTCTCAGCCCAATATAACAATTAGAACCTGCATATCCAATAGAACAACCTCAGTAGAATCAACAGAACCAGTACAACCAGCTTTAGTGGAAGCAGCAGAACCAGTGGCAGCCGTACAGTACGTTGTCGTTCTTAAGGCTGTATTTCCTGTAAAAACCAGTTTCACTTGTTCCAGTAGTTGCAGCGGTTGTAGTTGCTGTAGATTGGTAGAATAGTAGAGCCATAAGTCTTCAGTTTTTCAAGTTTTCCCAATTAGCGATTTTCGATGACCACTGAACAGAGAAAAACATGGCATAATAAGTATTTAGGACAACTGAAAGTAGTCTTTCGCACAGCCCTAATCCTTATGAAACGCTCTGAGCCTGAATTTTTTTAATTCTCTGCTTTTGGCAGAAAATAATCGACTTACTCTTGGGCCTGATCCCGGGTCTTGTCTTAGCTGGCATACAGAACAGTGGATTATTATATAGAACGGATATCAGGCACAAAAGAGGTAGTGAAATATGCTATAGCAGCTGTATGAAAGGTCGCGAGCGTTATATATAACCCATTTTCAGCTTTCTATCATTATTGCATCGAGTTAAGCCAGCCCCCGGTTTTTGTCTCATCAATGTAGCTCATGGAAAAGAGGCAAATGAAGCACCAATATGTTTTAGCTACAAGTAGAAGTGACCATTTGTACTATTATAGCTTTTTAGATGCCTCAAGTATCTTTTTGTGTTATATTACAACTTTTATTCGCTATTTAATCGGCTTATCCTTACACCAAGTTTTTTTGCTACAGGACATACCTTTCATGTTCACAGAAGAGAGACGTGTGAGACACAATTACTAGCCAAATACATCCAGAAGTCAAAAATTATCAACTTTCAGCTATTCAAAGCATTTTGAGGAGCTCATGGTACTCCATTTCAGCTTTTCTTCTTTTATTTATTACATCCGTACGCCTACATTTTATGGTCAGTCAGTGAAGTTGACAGAAGAGAGAAATACATGGTAATGGTCATACCAGGAACCAAAAAAAGTGACAATTTGCACAATTCTGGTTAGATAAACATCTCCAGGTGATTATTTTAACCCATTTCAGCTTTTCCTCGTCATTAATCAGATTCTCCCTTTTTCTCTCAACCGGAGGTGTTGACAGAAGTGTGAAATACATGAGTGGTTTATACTTGGTGCAAGACTAAGTGGCCCACTATCTATTCATGGCTTTTTGTAACGTGCTGGGCCTTCTAATCTCCTTCGTTGCAGCTTTTTCTCGCCATTTATCAAGTTGTATTAACCATGCATTGGTCTATCATTCATGTTACATCACAGAAAGAAATTCACCTTGAAAATATAGAAGAGACAAAGTAAGCTAACATTTTATACTACCGGAAGCTGGGTGCTCCTATGGGTGACTTCTTTTACTTCATTTCTGCTTTCATTTTGCTATTTATCAAGTTCTGAGGTTTTTGCGTGTCTATCCTTGAGCTTACGGAAGAGGTAGACGTAACAGTAAAACAAACCAACTACAGTTAAAAGTAGTTCAACACCTACTATAAACCATCTTAAATGTAATTATCATCTTATTCTACTTCATTTCAGCTTTTTACCATCATTTATCCAAGACTCCCTACTCCTACATTTTGCCCTGACATCTAAGATGCTGAAAGAAGAGAAATAAAAACTTCAAAATACCCCTACAACTACAAGTAATAACCAAGCATCTACCAATAGCCTTTAAAAACACTATGGGCTTTTTGTCTCCATCTAATTCACTTTTTTATTCTTCCTTTCATCGAGATATACTTGTCCATGACACTTCTCTGCCAATCTATGAGGCACACAACCGCGATAATCCAATCTAAATACATATCAATGATAACTAAGTGTGACTAGATGTTCTATAAGAGCCATATTTGCAGTCATCGACTGTTTTTCCACTTCTATGTAGCTTTTCTTGTTCCAATAAACAAGTTACCCTAGCCTGTGATTTCGTCTCTCCCTTAGCGGCTGACTTATATAGACTAAACGACAAATAAAAAGTAGCTACAGCAACCCAGAGAGTTCCTTAGAACACTTTGAAGCACTTTAATGTCTAGAGCTCTTTTTCTAAATCGATTCAACTTTTATTATTTGACTAACCGACTTATGCCACTAAGCTTGTCAACTCAGATATTCTTCACAGAATAGGAGGAAGATGGTACTAAATCAGAACAGAAACAGTAATAGAGTGCCAAGCTACTACTATTACCATTTATAGATACTTAGAGCTTCCTTTTCTTTTTTGTTTCAACTTCTTTCATCATTTTATCAAGTTAAACTACAAGTAAAAGGTGACATCGGTCTCTCTTTTGTTATGCCTACCAGGTACAAAATAGACAAATGACTGTTGAAAAAGTACTAGCGGCAATTTTATGTTGCCTGACACTTACCAGTAGCCATTGAAGTTGTCATTAGCTTCTTTTCATACTCACTTATAGCTTTTATTCGTCAGTTCTTCGTTATCGGGTTGTACCAGGCCATGGTTATGTTTCCCCTTATGATGTACGCTAAAAAGTGCAGAATAGGGCGCTAATTTCATCCAGCAACAGATAAAAGCTGTCTGGTGCCAGAACTCAGTCACAATTAACACTTTTCTCAACTTATATCTCCTCATTACAGGTTTTTTTTACTTATTTGTCATCATACCCCGACACTTGCATTTTTCCCACCACCGATGATATCACATAACAGAGAGAATAATTGTAGGAGAAAACACTAAGAACCTTCAAATGTATTTGAATTTCTACAAAGTCTCTTCTTATAGTGTGTGCAATCTTTTAATGCTACAGTACTTCTAGTCCTTTTATCCTCTTTTTTTTATCAAGTGATCTCTTCCCCGGTTACGGCTTGCCACATTGCCACATTTAATCTGAGATATTGAGATCGCAAAAGACGGCTGGTCATCAGTATGAGTTTTGGAATACTTTGTTATATCCGTTTGTATCACTATTGCCAAATACTCTTGGTTCTTTTCCTTACATCGTGACCAATTTATCACTTTAGTTCACACCCTCATGCTGAGATCCAAGCTAGCACACCAAGTGGATTGCCAGATGAAAAGTAATCTAAACTAATACTACTGGCCACAACACACAGCAATCATTGCTGTAGATAACATCTTGTAGAGACTGCTTTGATTGAACATATATGTCGAATTGTCCGTACATACTCCTAGATGTGCTTGTACCGGTACCTCTATTTCTCAAGTTAATTCGGCCAAAAAGAGCTAGAAAAGATACAAGTGCTCAAGTAAAGTAGTAAATCTTGTAGTAGCGCCTTTAAATAATGTTTTTGATCTTTCGTCTCACTCCATTTCTGTTTTTTGGTACTTCATCAAGGTAATTTTTATGACTCGTCACCCATCAATAGTGCTAACGGAAACGACGAAAATACTGCAGTGAAAGATATCTGTGACAGTAATATGTCGAGAGCTACACACTGGAGGCTATTTGAACCACTTAAGTTCATTATCTTATTTCAATTGTGCTTTTCTTTGTCGTTCCACAGTGTTCCCTCTATGACTGTCTTAAGTCTCCCCATTGATATACAAATTAAATAGAGAAAAAGAGGAATGGTACAAACTAGGGACAAGTATATGTTCTCAGGTATAAATAGCAGTTGTGAAGAGTATACGTAACCCTCTTTATTACTTCATTATAGCTTTTATTCCCATAGTAATGGGGTTATGCCTGTGCATGATTTTGGTCTCGATTGGCATGACTTACAACTGATGTAAATACAGCCTAAATACATGCCATTGATAAAATAAAGTCAGATATCGTACTATACTAGCCACATACAAGTTCTGTTTATTAAATATTACTCATTTTCAGGTTTTCCATGCCTATTCATTCGAGATGTCTCGCTGTTGAGTTTTCGCTCACAACCTTTCGTGCTTGTAGAGCAGGGAAAAATAGAGTACTGATTATACCAGATACACATGCAGGTATCAAATGGCTTAATGTTAGCTTTCTAATTGTCTTGGGTACTTCATCTAAGTTTGTTTGATCTTTTCTTTGTCGTTATATCAAGTTATCCCTGTCTTGTTTTCCTCTCCAGAGAGTTGCACACAGAAGAGAGGTAAATACTTGAATAAAATATACCAGGTAATGAGACAAGACTTAAATACTCTACCATCAGCCCCAAATAACAACTAGAGTCACTTTTATCACTTAGTTTCAGCTTTCATACCTCAAAATATCGAGGCTACCTCTTATTATAAACGTCCTCCATGGATGATGTTTTCTGCAGCGGTAGTACATAGCTGAAATGAATAAAAACAATAATAGAATGTAATATATAGCACTATACAAGCTAACTGATAGTCTTTGTTATCTCATATTGCTTTGTTTCTACTTTTCTTTGCTCTTTAATCGAGATCTCGTTGCTGAGCTGTACCTCTCAACCTCCATTCTTACGGAAGAGGGATAAATAGAGAGAAAAATAATAATGACAGGAACAAAAATGAGCTTTCCATCTCAATAACAACTAACTTAACCTCTAAGGAGTCTTATCTCAGGACATTTCATCTTTTCTTTTTCATCAATCAAGATATTCCAGCATGGAATTTTCATCTCAATTAGTCGCCAATAGAGAAGAGAAGAATACAGAAGGGAATACATACCAAAGACAATACAAGGTAGTATAATATCTATAAAAGGTCCTCTAAATTGTCTTAGACCTATTACATTCTCTCATTTCAGCTTTTGTTCTTCGATTTAACAAGTTGTACCAATTGAGTATTTTGGGCCTCCGTGCGATGCTGACAAAAGAGATAGGAACTGTTGAAATATATACCAGGGTCGTGAAAGAAGTATCTAATAAAATACTAGCAGCCACTAAAAATAGTTATCTGTCACCTGTTATATTATTTTCAGCTTTCCTTCTTGATTCAATCAAATTACTCGTACCCACAATATTTGTCCACTCGATGATGCTCACAGAAGAGGTGAAAATAGCATGACTATGGAATAAATGTAAAAAGAAGTAGTCTCTCACGTACTATGAGTTATTTAAGACGTGATTTGAACTTTACTCTACATCATTTCAGCTTTTCTCCGTCCTTTCTTCGAGTTGTCCCTACCCTTACATTTGGTCTTTCTCCTGAAATGTTTAAAGTAGAGTAAAGAGGTGTTATTAAATCTTGTCTACTTAGAAGAGTTCATGTATCGAAACGAACAGTCTAAAATAGTGCTAAGAGACATTTAATTCTCTTCATTTCATCTTTTTTCCATTAACTTTTTGATTTATTCCAGGTCCTGAGTCTTGCCTATACATCCACGTCGATGGAAAAGAGAGAATTATAGCAGTTTAGGTTGATTAGAAACAGAATGAAGTGGCTAATGGCATAAAAATAGGCTAATAAACATCTAGTTCCACTTCATTCGTCTTTTTCTGTTCTACTTGTTGAGATATTCCATCTTCTAAGCTCTCTCAACTAGTCAGAGGCAAACATATAGAGGGAAAATCCCTCTAAAATACAATGGATAGTAGCAATAAGTTGTAGATCTGGCTTAATAACATTCCCAGTCTACATCTGTTACAAGATTCCTTTTTTATTCTTTAGTTAATCGAGATACCCTTGCGCCTTGTTTTTACTTGCTCTCAGTGATGCCCTCAGAAAAACAGTGACATTTACACCTAGGAACGACAATAAGGTGTCAGCTACGTAGAATTAGTATTTAATAATGCTACAAGCTTCTTATTGTTCTTGTTTTTATCTTGTAAATCTCGATTACTCAAATTGTCCGTACACCTAAGTATCATCTCTACATAGGTTACATACAGAACAGAGAAACAGAAAAAACTAGGGAGTAATTCTTAGTAATAGCAATTAAAAGTATATCATGATTGTTATTTGGCTAGCAAGAGCGTTATGGGACTGTTTTCTTTCCTCATGTCAGCTTTTGTCTTCCATTTATCGAGTTTCACCTGCGTCATTGCTTCTATCTTTTATTTAGTATGTTCAACAGAGAATATTTCTGCATAAAAACATGCCAAGGACATGAAGATATTGTCAGATTCTCTTTTATAGCCCGTGGAATTATCACTAGACACTTTTTGTACTTTTTTCAGCTTTTATACTCAATTTATCAAGTTATCCCGACCTTGACATCTATCTCTCAACCATGATTCTGCAGAGCTGAGTTAAATGCATCAGAAATGAGAAAATTGGGAGACCAAAGTAGTACATAGTATACTATAAGCCTCGTTATTGTTCAACTGCTTTCACTCTGTTTTATTTCAGCTTTTATTGGCTAACTTAATGACTTACTCTAACTACAAGTTTCTCCGTCAAATGTTGATGCTCACAGGACTGGGATATACACAACAATATTGTCTACCAGAGATATCACAAGTAAAAATTCCTCTACTACTGGTTATTCTGAGCGTCAAGCGCACTTTATTCTACTTACTTTCAACTTTTATTCCTCTTTTTATCGAGTTGTCCATGTGCCTAAAGTATATGCCTGCATATTGATGCCACACAACAAATGGGTTTGATACAGTAGGAAGCGCAAGTAGAAGTGAAAGGAGGTCATTACAGCTCATGTGGCTATATATTGCAATATTTTTTCTCTCTTACAGCTATCTCTCTTAAAAGTCAGTTATATGTCAAACTTCCACTCCCCAAAATAATGGGCTCACTATTTTGACGTTACAAAACGGAAGTATCGAGACTATAGGAAAAGGCTTGAGATTAAGAGAGCTATCCACTTATTAATAGTAGCTATTATAAATACGCCATTCAAATAGTCTTAGCTCTTCACCTTATATCTATCTTGGTAATGTCCAAATATCTCAGATGTTGGTTCAGATTTCCCTTCACACATTACCGAGTGAAAGCGACAATTAATTGGAATTTATAAGTGTATGAAGTAGAGTACAACGTACTTTTGACTGTAATTATTATATTAGGCAACTTTTTGTGGGTATCTTCAACTTTTATTGGCTATTAACGCAGCTCTTATTTCAGCCCCTGTCATGGAGCAGCCAGAAGGCAGCAATATGCACTAAAAAAGAAGTTCCAGTGGCATTATAAGCTGTATTATTGCTCTATTGGAATTGTTTGAAAATACTAGATTTTTTCCACAGTCTATTTTTTTCTTTCCATGACCTCATATTTCAAATATAGTCTTGACCCCATAGTGGTTCTACCTATATGACAACAAAATCCCACCATAAAGTGCAATATAGTGCTAGAGGGACTAGTATAAGTTATTTATTGCGTAGAAAAGACTTCTAAAAGTGCCTGAAACTGATATTCACATCGATATTCAACTTTTCTTTGTCACAATAGCGAAATATCCTAACTATCGAGCTATCTCACCTACTCAACACAGCGCGAAATGGCTGTAATAACTGTCCACACAAGAGAAAATACTCCAGTCGAGCTAAATAACTCTATAAGAGTATTAAATACCTCTTATCTCTGTCTATTACCATCTTCTTCGGTCGATAACCCGAATTCACCCTGACCTACTGTGCCCTACTTTTAGAGCCTACAGAGGGAGAACGATATAGACCTATACGAGTAACAAGTGGACATGGAAAGCTATGAGATGAAACTTATCAGCTCTTGTAAAGATTGTTATTCTCCCCATATTGCTGTGTGAAGTTTTATTCAGCTAGTACTCCAGTATCAGTTCGTATAGGTATACCTATGAGTCTCACATAGAACACAGCAATAGAGACACACTTGTATTTGGGCAACCTACTATCACGAGAGATAATTCATTATCTTTTCAGAGTGTTTCCAAAGGTCCTCAATTACTTTTTATTGCTAATTACAACTTTCTTCGTCAAACTACTCGATTTCCCTCTACTCCTCTTTTAGTCTCATTTGTCATGTCAACTCAAAACAGTCATACAAGCCATTAAAAAGTTGAATAGACTACAATAGAGCTCTTATATTGATAGTACCAGTCTAGCAAAGAGCTTCTGGGGTCTCTCTTCGGTTTTATTTTCTTTATTTAGTGAATTAACTCGAATGCTCTGAATGTCATATGACATATGATGCATGTTTCGAGCAGTCCACCTTCAGTAGCTGAGACCTTTGAAGGGTACCAGAGAGTATATTTAGGAGTATATTGTACACTTCTTAGCCTGTAGAAACCATGGGCAGCTTTTTCCTATTCAATTCTATTCTGATGGCGGAAAAGTTTGAATTCTCTCAATGCTTAGTTTTTCCAATATTAGGAGGTTACGAAATACAGCGATGTTGACCGTTCAAATGTTATAATTGAACATGGGTCGTAGTGATATGTGTTGATATGACTCTTTAAATTCCCAGAGTGACTTATTTTAGTTCATTTCGATCTAGTTTGATTCAAAAAATTGGATTTCCTGAACCCCAGATTTTGGTGCATGATACATGACAACTTCGCACAGCGATAAAGACCTCTTAGAAGTGCCATAAACATGGAAAGAAAGATTTTCTGTAAGCTACTTATAAGAAAAGCCCTTCGTTGCTTATTTCTATTCGTTTCTCTTGTTCGTTCAATATAATCGCACTTTCCCTAATCTCTTCCGCATGGCTCCCCTAGATAAAGCTCGCAGAATAGTGACAAATACAGTACCAGACATATTGGTGGTGCAAGAGGTAATCGATGGCCAATCATTAACTTCAAACAACAATATAGGTCTCTTTTTTTACTTCAGTTCAGCTTTTACCTATCATTTCTTTGATGTATTAGATGTGCTTATTTGTTCCGTACTTCAAGACAGCACAATACAACGATAGAGGATGATAATAGCATATCAATGAACGTAAACAGTGGTTAATTACAAAATTGTGACTCCTTGAAACCCCCAGGGTAACTCCTTTCAGATCATTACAACTTTCTCAGTGTATATTTTCGAATTCTTCGAGCTCCGTTCTCGTTTCTGGTTCGTTGCATGTTTGGCAACGACTCAGCACAGCGATAAGGAACTATTAGATGAACCTGTTAAAATAAAAAGCTATCAGTTGGTCGTTAGTAACTCTTGGAAATCTCCTGGTTAACTTATTCAAGTCATATTGATGATTATTAGTGTCGAAATATCTCAATGCTGACATCGTTCGATATTTCATTACAACACAACACAATGATGATGGCTTTTTGTAAGCTGAAATGACTTACAAGAAGTTGTCAAGTGGAAACAACAGTATCCCTTTTGTGAAATATGGTGCCTAACTCATCATCATTTATGTTTTTCCTTTGTATCGACATGGTGTCCATAACTACTCGGAATGTTCGGAGAAAGTAAAATGGGAAGGGGTCCGTAGGAATGACACTCTTATGAACACTCACTACCCACCATTCACTAAACTGATATCTAGATGTCCTTTTCCAGGTGTATAGCTCTTAATTATGTCCATAAATGTCGTTGTTGGTCCTTTTTTTAATTCTACATCGCCTCGAACATTTGCAACATATATTGTGAGAGGATATACCGGGGGAACATCTTGAATCAAGCATAACAGCTTTCCTATATGTGAAAGATATACTCATCGAGGCCCGACCCTTGATCTGACTTGTTTTATGCTAGTATTTCACCTCCCATCTCTCCCTGGCAATACGAAGTCAATGAGTTCAAATTGAATGCCAATCAGAGAGACTATTAATCTTATTACATCTCTCTTTTACACTCCACTTCATGCTTCTGTTTCTCCTCCCTTTCTATCACTAACTACATGTGCTGTCGATAATACACGTACGAGTACTTCTCAGTGGCTTAGTCACCATCTGTTTACCAGATCATTATTATGCCAGCATCGTATCGTGCTTGCATGATATTTTCATGTAACTTATCAGATCTACTGCTTTTGTTTTCTACTATCCTACTTGTCTATCTCTTGCTTAACATCTCATTATCATTCATTAACTAACGCTACGTCTAGTTCTTGGAGTCGAGGTGCTTCTCGAGGTCGGCGGTGTCCTGCTTGAGCTTGGCAAGCTGCTTTCGCAGAGCCTCGAGCTTCTCCTTCTCCTGCTGCTTGACGTACATGTCCTCCTGGGCCTTCTCTCGCTTCTGTTGTTAGCACTGTTCTAGGACGTGATGGCATGCATTGAATGGAGACAATGGAATCAATGTGGGATGGGTTCAGATAGAGACAATTGAGTGTCAATCGAGAGATTCTAGTGTAAATGGTGTAGGTAGGTCTGCTACAGCCTGACAGCAACTGTCTCAAGGGACACCGTACTGTGTAGAGGCATGATAGGAGGCGGGCAATTGAAGTGATTGGAGCAGATTAAGCGAGTTTGGACATCGGGAACGAAAGCAGTCAACCAAGTGAGTGTGGGCAACTGCAACAATTCAATCGTTGTAAGTTCGGTGGACCTGTCATAATGCCAAGTGCATTAGCGTGACATAGCTGCAGTCAATGCTTCAGGTGATCACACCACCCAAGACATCACCCGACAGCCAGTCACCAACACTCAATCACCTGACATCACCCAATTGCCTCCTTCTCACTCAATTGACTCTTCACTTCTTACATGCCTCACTTCTCTACCACCTCGGCCCAACGCCCAGCCCAACGCCACCCACATCAATCTCTCTTACAACCCAGCCATGACCTGTCCCTGACCTTCAGCATTGAGTCAGACCTCTTCGCCACAAACCCTCCCAGACTCAATTCCATCAATTGCACAAAACCTCTTGGGCATCACATTGCCCATGTAATCTCATACTCACGGTGAAAGAATCGCCGGATCCCTCGCCTCGGTAAGAACCGGTGGAGCCCTCAGAGTAGAATCGGGCAGCAACTCGGGGAACTCGAGTGACGGTGGCGGTGGTGATTCGGGTAAGCATTGTGTGTTTTTTTGTTGGTTGTGGGAAAAGTAGTGTGTATGAGAACAAGTGTGGGAAGACAATTGGGCTTATAGCCGCCTCGGTTGCTCGCAGGGTTAGGGTAGCCGTCCAATCCGGGAAATCGTAACCCTCTAGCGTGCAGCTTAAATGCATCCAGACGTATCTATGTAATGTCCATGTGCACTATATCAGGCCACCCGAGGCGCAGCGTGACCACTAGGGCGGAGGGTAGTGCTCAATTGAGTCAGGGCCAGAGATATTCCAGGGTTAGGGTTGCAAAAGGGGCGCCCCAACTTGCATATGCCTCAAAATGTCTTTCTCTCAAAGTCTCAGACTGCACTTTTGAGTGGAGCCTATCAGACCGAGGCGCGCATCACGCCAAGACTAGGTTCTGTGGGTGTGGATAAATTTGGGAGCCCTAACCCTGGGGTGGTAGAGAGGGGATTCCGGTGGGGATGAGAGGGTTAAAGAGGCTGGAAGGGTGGTTTTGAAGGTGGTTAAGGGAAGTGGGTTGGGGGAGTGGAATTGGGGAGTATTTTGGAGGGTATTTAGGTGAGGTTTAGTTATAGTTAGTTGAGTGATTTAGAGGAAAGAGTGAGAGAGCAAACAGAGGAATAAAACAGGGCCTAGGAGAGGAGGTGGAGGAAAGTGAATAACGGGGTTGAAATGGGTGTTGTAAATTGACCTCTTGATGAGTTTTTGGTGGATTTTTGGGGTGTTCTAAGGTGGTAAGATGGGTGACTGTAGATGATGTCTTTGGAGTGGATGAGATGGTGATAACTTGGTGAATATGGGTCAGATTTTGTTGATAGAAGTTGGAATTGACTAATTGAGGGGAATTGGTGTGATCTGTCAAGTTATAGCTTTATATCATGTCTGGAAGTGCCACTTTGAGACACGTTAAGAGTATACATACTTGCTGCTCTACGTCCTCAATAGTATCATGAATGAATAGTTGAGAGTCTTGGTAAGGCAATTCAGTGACTTAATACTCCTACTTTCATGTTTTGCTGGTTATTCAACTTCTCTAAACTTCTCATATTCGTTCTACTGCTTCTTCTCTCTCTTCAAGCATACCCTCCTTCTAAGAACAGACCTGAAATGATCAATATTCGTTCTTTTTGAATGAGACTAACGTTGAATGATTATTTGTGCCATTCAAAACACTTTGGTTGACTCAGGAACTGTCCATCCTCTTTCTACCTCCCCATTATTGCACTCTTGTGACTGTTAGACATGTATCTCAATGGTCGGTATAACTTGTAATTTCAACATTTTAGATCTTTATTAACAGCATTGAGGGTTTCTTGGGATCACTAAATACCCCAATCAACAACTATCCTATCTTTTTTCCTCTTTTAAACCCCATTCCAAGTCACTTCTTGTCTCACCCTTCTCCCCAACAAAATCTAAGTATATCATTCTTTCTGAGAACGTCTCCAACTCATGACTTTGTATAGACACCTAAACCATTTAAAAGCCCAAAATGATACCTCTATTGTCAGCTCCATTTCAACCCCATTCTCACCTTTCTACCACCTCTATAACCCTTCAAAAGTACCCCCAGCAAATCTTCTCCTAAGTAATCTTCAACTAAAAAAGCCATTCCAACAATGTCCCCCTCTAACTCACCCAATAATCATCCTACAGCCTTCCAAATACATCCATTCTCCTCCCGTCGCTCTACCCACCATTTCTTCCCATACAACCTCCCCTCCATCTCTTCTCCTTCAACAGCTACCCCCCTCCATCCAAAATCAAACTTTTTTCTCGTCCATACACTAATCACCTTGTCCACCCTACATCACCACATTGCACTCCCAAACCTCTCTTCATTCTTACATAATCTATAATATCTGGGGAGACAAGAGAAATTCTTGCTTACCCATACTACTGTTACACCACGGTACCACCACCACAAAGATCGATCGCCCCACCACCACCTACCCTTACTAATCACTCTTGCTGTTACCCTACCGATTGGCCACACGTGATTGGTTTTTTCTTCCCACGACATTCTCCTCCATCATGGTCGACAAGGAAAAAGCGACCCGAAAGCGCAAGGCTGCTGGCGACGCAAAGCCCGCGGCAAGAAAAGAAAAGAAAGAAAAAGACGGCGACGATGTAAAGGCCCGGGGCAAGGCCTCCAAGGCCAAGGCTGGCAAAGCAACCAAGGCGACAAAGGCCACCAAAGAGAGTGAGTATGGGAATGAGTGGGGGAAATGAGCTGCTAGGAGGTAGTGCGACCACGTAGCTCTTGTTTTGAGCGATTTTGGGTGGTTTACGGTGGAAATATCGGGTGTTGTGTGGTGTTGTGGGGTGACGATGGTGATGTGATGTGGTTTGCTGTGTGGTTTGCTGTGGTGTTGTATTAAGGATGATGTCTTATGTTGTGTTAAGGTGGTGATGATTAGAGGCTGGTAGAAGGTGGCTCTTTCGAAGGTCACTTTAAGATCTTGTCTTCTTACAAGATTGACTGTGGTTGGGGCTGTGACCTAGAGTGAGAACATGAGATGAGAGGTTATGAGGTGGAGCTCTTTGTGGTGTGATTCGTGAGACTTATATGAGGGTGATTATGATATGAATTACTTCTCTTGGTCTATCTAAGGATGCTCATCTCAAAATGAGTGTCAAGTCCTCTACCAAGTATGCAGGGAGACGATATTGCAGCTTAGACTATGATATTAGGAGGTGTTCAATCTATCCAAGGAACTTGCCTGTGTGTTCAGTTGGGTTTTAGCTGAATTGGAGATGTGCTGTTTTTGATATCTGACTTCATTTCTGGGCGTTTCCTGTGGATGTCTCATATTGGCACTTCTGGAGTCTTCTTCTCAGTCTTCTCTCCCTCTCCATCTATCTCACTTTAAAGACCCTCCTCTTTTAAATCCATTTTACCTCCCTCATCAGCCTTAGTCTATTCCTAAGGAAGATGAGAACATGGTAGTCTTGAAGAACTTTGGTCCAATTCATCCAACGAATTGGCGTTCTATGGATTGCGACATGGTTCAAATGATGTTCTTCTTCATTGAACATTCAATGCTCCCTGGTCCAGCTCTCAGTCATGTGTCACACTTCTTCCATTGACAGACTTATGATATGAAAGACATCCTCTGAACATGTTCTGAGTGGATTGAATGACTTGAAAACGACCGCTGACATTATCGATACCATCTTAGGAATGTCTACCCTTCATACCAGTTGTCTCCAGTCTTTTGGTGTCCTACTGTCTTCATGGTTGTCCATAGACAGCTTCTACAGTGGTCTTCTACCATAGAAGAATGTCCTGAACATCATCTCCATGAACTTATTGAACATCATGAATCAGAATGTCTTCTTATTCATTTCTTCTGTCTTATGTGTTCATGTCCATGTCTTTTCTACCTAACATTACATCCTCCTACCACACAACAGCTATGGATATGTACAGTGTCACACGACATCACGTGACTATCGTTACCCCCTCCCGGCTAGTCCACCTCACGCAGCTACACTCGCTACGCTCGGTAGCTTTTGCTCGATGGACGTCGCTAACCCAGCCAAAAAAAAGAAAAAAGAAAAATCCACGCCCAAAGAAAAACCCCCAGTGGACGTGGAAAAACAATGTGGAGTGCCCTTACCCAATGGAGATCTCTGTGCCCGTTCGCTCACGTGCAAATCGCACAGTATGGGTGCTAAACGAGCCGTTCAAGGCCGTTCACAGCCTTATGATGTTCTTCTAGCTTCATACCAAAAGAAGAACCAGGTCAAACTAGCCACTCTAAGTGCTCAAAACGCTCTAGACGAGGAAAATGAAGCGTTCAAAGATGAAGTTGTCGATGACAATGAGGAATTCGCACAAGTCATGGCTGGAGTACAGAGAAGTTACCCTGTTCCTGTTGAACAAAAGGTGGTGATGCCAACTAGACTAAAGAACGACTTTTTCCGAATGCGAGAAATGCTCATTGGCACGCTGACTAATGTCGCAAGCGTTCCACCACCGTCTACAGGCGCTTCTAGTAGTGCTAGTCAGATTATGAGTGCTACGGGAGCGGTGCTAGGTAGAACAGTGGTTTATGAACCAGGAACGGGAAATAGTTTTGTGAGACCTAGTAGGGCGGTGAGGCGGAGATAAGCCGCGAAGCGGGTTATCGGAGGCACGGGTTGTAATATCACGCGGATTGTCACGTGATGGAGTACATTATGTGTCACATGATTACTCACGTGATTACTCTTCCACACATGACTCAACGTCTCCCACCGTCTCACAACGTCAGCCTTGAAGCTCAGCTCACGGACTCTAGGTAGTTCAGGCCAAGGGCTTTCTCTCACGTGATTTATCTGGGCACGTGATCACCGTTTCCCGTGATCTACACGTCCCCGGACACAACCAGCTCTGCTGGACCATCGAGACTAAGATGGTTATTTATTTATGGTATAGATTCATATCGTGATGATTGAGGGGAGTAGTAGAGAGTAGGCAGTGATAGCAATATGAACTCGGAAGTGGAGTGTCACTGTATCCGTGCTTACCCCAGATGATCTACAATCACCATACCTTCATATGGCCGTAGGCACTGTTTCTTGGTAGAGCATGATGCCTACATCTATGTACATACCAGTCGTCGTCTACTGTATGTATCAAGTACACACAATTATATTATCATATTGTATTCAAGGGAGACTTTGCTACTGTAGACCTTGCTACTGTAGACCTTGCTACTGTAGGCGCACCTTCGAAACACCTCATATGGCAGTTGATAATGTTCAATTGCATCAGAGAGCAGTAGCTTACACATCTACTTTGATTCAGTGAACATCCAGTCCCTTCTGAGAGTTACGTCGGGGTAGTTTCATCTCCTATTATCTTCACCAGCGACCTAATGTTATGAATGCCTACATCAGAGGCCACTAAGAGTGCTACAATAAAGCTATAAAAAAACTTGTAGCAGGTTGAAAGTGGATATGGCTTCTAGATAACAGTCACGTACCGGTACCGTACTGTAGGTCTCTACCTCGGACAAGTAAACACAACTAACATCTACCATTGCCCTCATGAATACACATCTAAGACTGTACTTTCAATTCGCTTTATATAGAAGGTCGGGTGGAGTTCTGCATCATCTACAAATGGGTAAAAGATTGGGAACTCAATCAAGAGATGGTCTTCTGTGAGATGGGGGATAGCGTGGATCAACTATTCATTCATGTAGTTGGTATACTGCTCGGACGTTTTAAAGAGCATTCGAAGACACTAAGGGTCCTTGTTTTACCTTGACGTGGATATATTCTATTTGTCACGTTACTCTGATGTTGCCTATAGGTCACCTGCCTAAATATGGAGAGATGCAACGAGAGTATTTCATCTTTCGATCTCCTCTGATCTCAAGTCTGGTTTCAGGGGAGTTCTGTTAAGTGGACTTCAGGTGGATATCAAAAGAATATCAATGGGAACAAAAATACTACCTGTACAGTATAAAGAGTAGAAAAGCAGATGGGTATACTTCTTGCAACTTACAATAATCACGAGCAGATAGTCTGGTCAGTATAATGACCTTGAGCAATGGCAGCTCTGAAAGGTACCGGTATGTTGATCGATATAGAGATTATGAACAACAGTCAAATTTGCAAGAGGTAGATGGTAAATGAGTCAGTCCTAGAAACACTTCTTAGACCCAACCTCTGTTCTGAACACTTAATATGGAGGTTCTTTCTATCTATCGATAAGGGGATCTACGATCTATACACTCTGACTCCTTGAGCAGAGTGTGCTCAATACTGACATTTTGCGGTGTTCTTCTTCTTAATGATCCACCATTCCAATCACACCTAATCACTTCAACAAAACACCCTGTTCCATAACCACTGCTTCAGAAGCCCACCTTGATGTTCATATAGCCTAGATGCTCTTCGTGAAGACAGCAGTACTACCAGTAGAACCATCAATACTCGTAATATATGCCTTGAGATACCTGTAACTGAAAGGTATTATTTCGCACAACCAGCTATAGTGCCAGTCTACCACAAGTGTCAGACCCACCTGCCCTTAGTCCTTGCTCTACAGCCACCACCCCACACCCTAGCTACCGGTACAGATACCCCTGCAAGCACCAGAGAATATCTGGTAAACACCCTGACAGCTCCCCCTGTACTACAATCTTTACTCCCGCTCGTCTGGCAGCTTCTCCCTGTGCTACACCAGTTTACAACACCATAATTCTACCCCAGCTTCGCCCTCTACTCTGCACTCTCTCCCCCATCGGCTCCGCCAAGTTCTACAACCTACGCTATGGCTACTCTAGCGGCTTTGCCGCCAGACTACCCATACGGCTTCGCCCTCTACGCTCTCGCTACTCAGTCGCAGATACTGCGGCTCAGCCTGCGGCTTCACCCCAGTTTCGCGCCAAAGTAGCCCGTCACTCATCAAAATCTATTCTCGGTATCACGCCTGCTCAGGCTCGTCATTGTTGGTCCACAACGTGAGATTGTCCCGCAGCAGCTGCATAATCAGCGCGTAGTCCTTGCTTCGCTCCTCGGTGATGGAGTCAATGTCGGCAATGGCGTCGTCAAACGCCTGCTTGGCCAGCTGGCAGGCCCGCTCGGGCGAGTTGAGAATCTCGTAGTAAAACACGGAAAAGTTGAGCGCCAGGCCCAGCCGAATGTGGTGGGTGGGCGGCAGCTTGGAGGTGGCCTCGTCGGACGCAAACTGGTACGCCTGCAGCGACTTTTCGGCCGCCTCCTTGCGCTTGTCGTCGGTGGTGAACTCGGCCAGGTACCGGTAGTAGTCGCCCTTCATCTTGTAGTAGAAGACAATGGACTCGGACAGCTCGCTGGGGTCGGCGCCGTCCTTGGCCTCGGGCTCGGCAGCAGCCTCGGCAGAGGGCTTCTCGAGCTTGGGGATGAGATGCTTCTCGAGCACGTTGAGAATGTCGTGGCAAATGTCCTGCAGGCCGGCCTCAATCTTCTGGCGGAAGTCGTCGATGATCTTGGTCTCCTTGCCCTTTTGCTCCTCCTTTTGCTCGCAGCTGCTCACCACCCGCCACCATGCCCGGTGGGCGCCAATCACGTTCTTGTACGCGACCGACAGCAGGTTTCGCTCCTCCACGGACAGCTCCTGGTCGCCGGTGGCAATCTCCTTCATGTACTCCACCATGTCTTCGTACCGGCCGGCTTGTTCGGACAGGCGGGCCAGGTAGATGTTGTCTTCTCGCGTCACTGGGTTAGTACTGGAAGTGAATGCGGCGTGAGCGCGTAGCACGAACGACGCATGAACGGATAACAACACATTACGTATCACGAACGCAGTGAGTGGTACGTATCTAGGTCGTTCAAGACGAACAATACGTTTCCAGAATGTATCCAGAACGTATCCAAACGTATCCAGAACAATTCTGTCGTATCTAGAACAGTGTAGCGAACAGTACTGATCCAGAACCACTGCAATTCTCTAAAACGACTTTGCGTATCGAGAACAGTGCTGAACTAGATCGAACAGATCGTGTCTGGTACGACCAATGCGTATCTAGAACGATACCGTTCGCAACGGACCACGCAATGAACGACATATGAATGACGGTTCGAACGGTAAATCACGTACCCAGAACAGCACTGAACTCGAACAGAACGGCGCTCAATGATGACGTGGTAAGTGACAACGGTTCAAAGGCAAGTCACGTATCCAGAGAGACAGAACGACTGAATGACTGTACTAGAACGACTGGACGCATCTAGAACGACTGCACTAGAGCGACACTCAGGTTCTAGAATGGCACATCACGAACGAACAGCACGCACCAGCTCAATGGTCTCATTGTATCGCGCACATTACTTAGCAGTAATTGGTATGTAATGTACGCACTAGCGCAGTGTACGTGACTCATGAGACTGAATGGAACGTGTCACTGACTTCATGACAATGGCGTGACGTTCACTCTGTCATTGAACCAAGTCTAGGATATCGCCTAGAACCACACCATTGACCGTTACCCGACAGTAAGACTACGGCCATCCTTCCATATGTCTTACATCACTTACGTGACACGCCCAATGTCACACGTCCGATCTATCACACCACTGCACTGCTCAATCGCGGTCAGGTTACTTTTGAGAGTACGTGCCGTAAAAGAGACTGACGTAGAGCTGCCACGTAACCCCCTGCTCACCTCCACTTGCACCCCAACACAACACTGCAATGGTAACATCTCACACAAATACACTGAGGCATTAACTAAGGCGTGAGAGAGAAGAAGAGATGGCGAGCAGAAAACAAACACAAACAGTACACTCTTGCTCAATGGACGTTTGTGTCAATCACCACCGTCTCTGTTTGTGTTCCTTCTTTCTTCCCATATCTTCTCTTCTCTAACATGTTCGCCAATGTTCCATCACAACAGACGCGTTGTTGGGTGTAAAATGGAGGCAAAAATGTGGGGTAAAAACGTCCGTTTTGCGCACAATGTCACGTGACCATAACTGGGGGTATAAATACCGCCAAATCCCCTCTCAATTCGCTCCAATTCAGGTACTCACTTTTTCGATGTGTGTGTGTTTGATAATAAGTGAGAGGTGGGATATTATGCAGAGGTGTTGGCAGGTGGGAAGTAGGTTTGATGCTACGTACAAGTCCGAAAGCGGAAGGTCAGGGTTAGGGTAGAGAAATGACTTCACGGTGCAGCCGTTGGGCCGGGTAATAGATAAGGTTTGGGGTGGAAAATTCTAGGGCGGACGAGTATGGGTCTAGGAAAGTGTGGGTATGGGTTGTAGGTCTAGGGTCGTAAGGGTTAGGGTTAGGGTATTGCGTCTGTGCGATGCGTTTTTAACCGGTTCTTATTTCGGCAGTTTGAATGCACTTGAAATGACGTGTTCTCTAACCGAGATGTGCAGTATGCAGATCACGTGCATGTGGAAAGTTTAACGAGGGTAAGGGTTGACAAAAAAGGGAGGGTTTAGTTGGGACTTTAGTTGGAGTTAGTTGAGGGAGGGAGAATGTGGGTAGAAGGGTGAATGTGGTGTTTGGGGAGAAAATAAAAATGTCAATCTGTAGAGCTGGGCTAGGGGAGTAAGGCTGTGCAAAAATAATTCTGATATAATAATTCTTGGTTGAGTTAGAGAGGCTGAACTGTCTTGGAAATGAGTGAGATTAATAAGAGGTTGAGAGGTGAATAAGGGAGTCAGAAAAAGAACAGAAAAGTGTTCGGTTGAGCTCTTATGAGCTGCTAAAAAAGGTCTGAGTGGTTTTTAGGTCTTCTTTCAACTTATGAAGTGGTATTTATCCCCCCTTCATGATACAAGTGTGTGCTTTATAGATATGTCTCAATTGAGCTGTAGTAACGAAGATTGAAGTAAGGGAAGTGATTGATTGGGTTTTCTGAGTCTCAAAGAATATTTTGATCTTCTTCTTTTGTTTATAATATGTCTCAATGGCATTCTATACTCCACTCTCCTATAGTATGATAAGTGTATATGAGCCCACCTAAAACGATTAATAGTCATCCAATTTCAATTCTTGAAGCCCCATTCTACTCTCCTCACCCGTCTCATCATTTCCATGTACTTTTATACCCCATAATCTCCTTCCAACACCCTAATAACTACGTATTCTCCTTCCCCCTCCCCCACCTCACCTAACCCACTTATCCCACCTTCCATCCCTCCTTATCACTCCCTAACCCCCTCCAACCCTCCCCTACCCTCCCCCAACCCTCCCATTCAAGTCTCGTACCTACATTCCTATGCAATCGACGTTATCCGATCTTCCCGTTTTTACGACAGAAACAAAAAGCGAGAAGATCAAGGTACCCGGTTTGGAGCGATCGTCGAGATCGTCGGAGCGGTCAATACGACCGTTTGGAAGCGATGCACAGAACGTCACGTGATTAGAAGAGGGTAGAAACGAAAAACAAACACCTGTGATATATGGCTAAGTATAGATACCTCTGTAAAAAGTCGTATAACAGCTTTAAAGAAAGGAAAAGTTGATCAGGATGTTGTTTAGCGGTTAAGAAACAGCTCACAACTTCCCTTATCTCTCCATCTGTTCTACTTCTTCTGTAAACTGTCATAACCTGTTCTCTACCTAGACACTTTTAATACCCACCTATAGCCTCCAATAAAACTACAAAACTTTCAGGACCTGTTCCATTCGATTCCCCAACCTTTTCTCACCCAATCTATCAACTCCCCTTACCTCCATCTCCTCTCCTTCCCCTTTTATCCTCCTCACTATTCTCCCCTTTTCTCAGTTACAAGTACGGAGTATGTTCAAATACCTCCCGTCAAAACCCGTCTGAAACTCCAAAAATGTCTTCCCCTCACTAAGACATGTTTCAGCGACATTGGCTGCGACTCTGCGGACTTACATGAGGGCTGGATCGGAAAATATGGCGCAATCGAATTCTGCGGATAAACGGAAAACCGCACAATTCCACAACCAGCCTGTTTTTCGGCCCAAGAGTTGCTCCAAACGAAAATACTCGCTCGAGAGAAACGGAAAATAACTCTCCGACTGTCTCAGCAACATTTTTGAGCTTTCCTTTTTGGGTAACATTCCAATGGTGAGGAGCAATGTACAGGACGAAGGAGTAGGGTTAGGGGAGAAATAGGGGTATAGAAATGGTGCTGGAGGCGAGGGGATTCTAATGGTCAGCTCCGTTTGTTTGTACGACTTCTACATCTTCCAATAACTGCTTCTCCATTCCCAAAAGTAAACAAATATGCAGCAAGCTCGAATCTTAACTAAAACCTAAACTAAAATGCGCAGCGTCAAGTATTGGGAGAGTTAGTTGGGAAGGTAAGTAGAATAGAAGAGGGAGTAGAACTCGGGATTTGGACGGTAAAAGTGGCTGAAATTTTGGGAGGATGGTGAGATATGTTAATTGATGATTTTAACAGAGTTTTGGGAATTTTGGAGTATAATTGAGTTCAGGAAAGCGGGTATTGTGAGAAGTAAGATATGTCAACATAACGGGACGAATAGAGACAGTGGCGATCTAAAAAGTAGTTTGTTTGAAAGCCCTCACTCTGCTGGTTCTTATGGTACTCTTAATTCCACCATATCTCCTCTCCTTCCTCTTATATACTCCACCTAAACTCCTATAGCAAAAGTTACAGGGGTAGGTGATAAAAAAAGACCAATAGATTCCCAAAAATTGGAGATGAGATTGATAGAGGTGTTGTTGGCACTTTTGAAGTGGTATTTTAGAAAAGTAATATTTCTCCGTCCTTCAACTTTTCCAATTTCCGTCCAAAAACATTTTCAAAAACACCATTCTCCTCGTCTCATCATTCTCTCCATTTCTGTACCCTCAGATCTCTCGTATCTCTGACTTTCCAATTTAGCCGTGCGGTCTCACGAAAACAAAATTGCTCCGACTTTTTTACCTTGAATGAGACATGATATTGAAACAGGTGTTGAGCTTTGAATGCTTAAGAATAAAAAAGAATGCAGTTGTACGTTATTTATAGGTGGGAAATTAGGGCGGTTTATTGGGCTCAGTTTTGTGGCTGTAGCAATTCTGACTAGATAGGAATACTCCCCTCAGTTAGGCGATTCGAATGGTACCACTCTCGTCCTTGTATCTTCATTATTGAAGGACCAAACTTGCCCACTTTGAAACTCCATAGCCGAGCTGTTTTAAAGTCAAACATGGCCCGATTGGGACAGGGCGGAAGGTGGAAGTTGAAAAAAACTGAGGAAAATTTTGTAAAAAAAAATTAAAAAAATTAAAAAAAAAAAAAAAAAAACTGGTACAAGTAGCATAAAAAACGATTGTGGGCTGTTTTTCCGTCGTATCCAGTGACTCTTACCATCTACGTACTCTTTACACCAAATCGTTATAATGCCTTTTCGTGACTCGCTTTTTTGTCTTGCTGCGATATTGGCATGCGCTGCACGGTTAAACATCGGTAAAATAGACTTTGTCCCAAAGCGTACGAAAACAACATGAACTTTGAGCCAGAGGTTCGGGAGAGGTGAGCCTCTGGTAAAGAGGAAAAAGGGACATCGCCGAGTCAGTATAGGGACACAGGTGATGATGGTAAAGATGGAATTTGGACAATTGGAAAAAGGAGATTGTACGCCAAGCCAATATAGATCATGTGACGGTAGTAGAGATGGATTTTGGACATTGACAAGGGGTTATATAGACAGGGGGGATCCCACACAACGAACACCAAAGATCACAGACACAGACACAGACACAGACGTCAAACATCAAAGATCACAGACACAAACGGCACAGACCAAAGATCACAAACACCATCAGTGAGTATCTCCTAAGTAAAGTCACTACAGTCAATCAGCACTGTCTCAGTAATCACAGTCACTAACAGCTCCTAGCTCTTCAGTCATGACTCTTGACTCACTACACCCATCACATTCACCATGACTCAGACTGGATCCATTGTGGCTCTCCAAGTGGATTCTCTCTGAGTTGGTTCGCCGTTGAATCTCTACAAGACCTTCTGTGTTTCTCTACCAGACACTACAAGACTGTCTTCTTCTTGAGCTACACTATCGTGGATTCTACAGGACTTTTTCGTCGTCTTCGTCTGGGTGACTACGGCTTCGTCTTGCCTACGGAGTGTGTACGTCTTCGTCTTGCTTACGTTCGTAGAATTCGCTCGTAGAATTCGCTTCGTCTCCGTCCTACGGATATTGCAGTCACTACGGCAGTATTCGCTACGCTCATACTTCCTACTGTCTACGTTCGTAGAATTCGCTTCGCTCATTCTACTCTCCATGAGAATTATGTGATTGATAAATACGAGTATTAGTTCTTCTGTCCGTCGAGCTTCTGCTGGGCAGCGGACTGGACCGACTGGACGGCAAGCATGGCTCGGTCAAAGCCAGAGGTATCGGCCTGGTCGCCCAGAGTCTTCTGGACAGTCTGCTTGGAGCCAAAGAGCCAGCCAAACAGGTTCTTGAGAATGTCGACAATGTTGTTGAGCAGAGGAGACATGAGAATCTTCTGCGACAGGTTGACAACCCACATTCCAACGTTGGTCAGGAAGTCCTTGAGACCAGAGTTGATGATGAAGGCGTAGACGGCCTGGTCAAACTTGGTGCCGCCCTTGACAACCTCCAGGAAGGCGTTGAGGTACTTGAGAACACCGAGCAGAGCGTTGGAAATGGCCTGGCCAAGCTCGTTCAGAGACAGGTCAGTGATGGCCTTGCCAGTGTCCTTGAGGAACTGGCCTCCGGTCTGGAGCAGGCCGACGGCAAAGTTGATGTAGCCGGAAAAGTCGAGGAAGCCGACCGACTGCTGGGCCTCAGCAGCAAAGCCGCCGGGAGCGAGGGAAAAGACGGGGGCAAAGTCGGCCACCACCTGGGCGGCGTTTTCGCCGGAAACGAGAATCTCGCCTCGGGCCTGGAGCCGGGAGGAGGGGGCAGCGAGGGCAGAGGAGGCAACGGCGGCCACGGCAACGGCGGAAAACTTCATTGGAACGAGTGTGGGAGGTGAGATGGAGATGGGGGACACACCCGGGTTTATTTATATTCCTGTCGATCGAAAAGGTTTGAGGGGGAGCAAGTGAGTATGTGGAGGGGAGGGCAAGGGAGAAGAGATAAATGGGGATACAGGGGTATGCATAGGGAGCTGGAGGCAAGGCGAGGAGGATGGCGTTTTTTGTTTATTTTTTGGACGAAAAACGGGCAACTTCTGGGGGTATTCCTCACAGCCGTGTTTTGAACAAAGACTTTTGAGTTATCGAAAAGTCTAGGGAGAAAAATGGTAGCTGAGGAATGAGTGGGTGGAAGTGGATAAAGGGGGTACCATTAGAGAGCTCTTGTTCTGGGGAGTACTTTTGTGTGGTTCTTTTTTCTCCTACCATTTTACTCCATTTTCTATCGTCTTCATCTCCACACACTGGCAGCTTTAGCGACCAAACCAACAAAGAAAAAAAGGTTTGAGCTAGTTGGAGGGGAGAAGACGATAACTCGGGAAGTAGGGGGTGAAAATGAGTGGGGAAAGTTGGAAAGTGGAAATGAGGGCTGTTCCAGGTGATCCTGATTTTCCCAGATTTTCCACTATTTTTCCCGATATTCCTCCTCTATCCTCCCCCATGCCTCTCCCTGCAACGTCCACCTTGGGCATGTCGAGAAAATACGCCCAAAATATCCACCCCACCAAACCTAAGACAGCAAAGACAAACAGACGACAGACCACCCCGGCTCTCGCTGAGACAGACGACGAGGGGGGGGGGCTGAAGTACAGTATGAGGGGAGGGCTGGGTGGTGTACAGGGTGAACAATTTGCTGCTAATTGTTTTTGTTTATTTATTTATTTATTTATTTATTTATTTACTGAATATAATTCGTTCATCTCGTTAACCGTTTTCTCCATTCTCCACCACTTTGCTTTTCCTTGTCCTTCTTTTTGCATTTCCAAATTCGCTAAGGGTTACCCTGTCGGAGTTTATCTGACAAGAAAGAAGAGAGAAATGTTTTTTAAAATAATGAGGGAAATATATTGAGGTCTGGAAAGTTGCAATCAAAGAGTTCTCGATTTTATGTATTTTTTGGTATATTTATTTTTATTTTTGAACCAGTATTTGTCGCTATAAAATCATGTCATCTCTTTCCATCAGTGAATGTGATCTTGTGGGGTAGATGATGTGATAGAAAATGAAAACTTTCATTATTAGAAAATATTAAAAAATGTTTAAAATGAGAAATTAAAGAAAAATTAAAGATTCCCAAATGACCTCTTCTGTTGCTCTAGGAAAGCCGTACCTGTGTGTACGTACCTGGTACCTGGTGTGTTACGCGGGGTAGATACTGCACATTCCACAAGAGGCATGTCGAGACATACAACAGGTATGTGGGATTACATGGGTTGTGTGGTCACCACATGGGTCTTGTGGTGGGCATCACAAGGGTCATGTTGGGCGTCACAAAGACCGTGTTGGGCGTCACAAGGACCATGTAATGGGCATCACATGGGTTGTGTAGTTGCTTTGTCATCAATTAGGTCAACTAGGCAAGTGCTGACAAAGCAGGCAGCTGGCAGACGACAGGATGATAGTTAGACATTGCTCTGAAGCGCTTACGTCAGATACAACAGCAATGTAGTCACCACAAAGACTCTGTAGTCACCACAAAGTCCCTGTCAGGCCATTACACAGGGTCTGTGGTTAGTCACACTGTCTCTGTCACCTTGAGACACTGTACAGTTGTTTCAAGTCACAACTCGCCCAGAAATGCTCCAAAATGACCGAAAATTCGGCAGCACCTTCTCCAAGCCCCAATCTATCATTATAATGACACTTCTCCTTGATACGGCTGTCAGATCGGTTTCCATCTGACTTTTTCTTTCACGTGAAATACAAAATTTCCAAGAGCCACCTACAAGTCCAATCTGAGGGGAAATACCTCTAAAAAGTACCCTAGGGCATGCCAAAGACACGGGGAAGCTCTCACAAACAGTCTTATCTCTTTGTTATACCTGCAACGTTAGTTCCAACGGAAAACGTTTTAGCCTGAATTACGAGACGTTAAGTGCTTGTAGAAAACGAAGCAGAGGGGTTAGAGGGGAGAAAAGTAGTGGTAAATGGAGAGGGGAGTGTGAGGAAGATGGTGGTGAAGTCGGGAGGGCCGTAAGTGTAGTGGTTGGGTTTTTAGAGGGAGGTATATGTCTTATGGCTTAGTAATAATACTAAGAATAGCTGTAACTCGATCAAAAAGAAGAGAAAAAGTGAGACACTGAAAGAGTAGGTTATTTGGCTGCTTATTGACGTTGTAACGGGTCGATTTTGTGATAAACCAATTTTTGACGGAGTTGTGGTTTTTTAAAAAAACAAATTAATAAAAAATAATTAGAAAATTGCAGTCAAAAAAATTAAAGAAAATATTTCTCAAAATAAAATTAAAAATTCTGACATCTTCTCCACACTTCAATCAATCAAAAATACAGGTCCTTATAGCTCCAATTTATTGGACAAAAAAATCTTGTCAAAATTTGTTTTCTTCTTTTTCACAAATTAAGCCCGTTCTAACCTTACCCTAACCTCCAATGTTGCCCCGCAGCGGGCCCTAGCCTCAGCCCTAGCCCGGCCCCGCCGCCGCCCTAACCCTGCCCCACCCCGCCGACACACCCCTGTACCCTGTCCCCGCAACCCCAACCCTGGCGCGCATTCTTTTCGTGTAGAGTTTACAGCGCAACTTTACACCACGCGAGAAAAAAAATGGATAAAAAAATCAGATAAAAATCAAAGAATTGAAATAAAATCGAAAGCCGCTATTTTTCTCCTAGTTTCCTCTCCATGGCACGGCTGAAGACTACTGCGATGTGCAGGTAGTTTTTTTGCTATTTTAGACGGAGGAAAATAAAGGTGGGCTAGAAACGGCGCTAAAAAATGGGGTAAATTGGATGATAAAGGTACAAGCGTGAAAAGGTGGCATATTGGGGAGTTGAGTGTGGGGAATATTTTGGTAGTGTTGGAAAAATTCCACGATGACTGGTTGATTTGTTGTGATTTGTTTCGATTATAAGAGACAAATTTGTATTTAATTTGGTGCGCTTGGTTTACTTACAAAACCTTACTTTAGTTGACTTTATTCAAGTATTTATTTTTATTTTATTGTCATTATTTTATCTCGTTTAATCTCTCGCTGTGAGTCTGCAGCTCGTGCATGCCTCACGGCATATATGCGCATGAGATGCATCGAAGGGTTGAGACATTGGAGCATGCTCGCTCGTTAATCTGTCTTCAGTCGAGTTTGACCAAGAGTTTAAAAAAAGAGAGAGGAAATGTCTCACCCAAAAGACATGTCTTACAGGGTCAACAGTAACTCTAGACCTCTAAAAGGACGCTGTATCTTTGTGTAACTGTGTCTCATACAAGTTGGTGTATTTCCATTTCCCTTTTTGTGTCTTTTCCATGTACATTCTCGAATCTAACTCCGAAAAGAGCTGTATAATGGCCCCGAAAAGAAGGTGGGGAAACGGCCAAAAGTCGTGTGACAAAAAGAGTGGATTTGTGAAGTATTTTTGGAGACTTATTTTTAGAAAAAAAATCGGATAATCGGATAATATTGGAAAATGAGAAAAAGTCGAAAAAATGAATTTCTCGATATGGAGTTCAAAAAATGTCTCCTAAACGGTCACGTGACTCATCTGACTCAGCCACACAACTTTTGCAGGTCAATTGCAAAACTGACCTGAATCTATACACACGCAGTTTAGGAGGTATATTGGAGAGTAAGTCGAGGTGATGTGATAGGAGTATGCTTAGTCAGCAGAAAATGGACAAATTGGCTGGTTGACACCTGACTTCCGTGTCACGTGACTACTTGTATACTGTAGTTCATCTTGTACCGGTACTCTCTTGTTGTGTTATCCTTCTCTCAGGTTACTCTCAGCAAATGAATAGTTCAGGGTATATTAAGCACATCGTCACGTGATATTCGTAAACATCGTATATTACGTGACCAAAAAGTTCACGTGACCAAGAGCTCACGTGACCTGCCACATACTACCTACTATCTTGTCTCATCTCACCTCCAAGTCCTTCTCTGACGACTCTTCCAACTGACCAAGATCATCAGGGAAGGATTGGCTCAGCGACACGTGACTTAAGTCTCTTTTGTTGTATTTAGATATATCACGTGACGCCCACACCACGTAACGCGTATATCACGTGACCTTTTGGATACCCGCTACTGTCTTATATGATGTATCTGGTCCTTCTCTATGTACGTTCCAGCTGAATGAGAGATGGGAAGCTGGCACGTGACTTGTATATAATGTAACTTTTATAAGTCACGTGACTGACAACATACTACCGGTACTGTAGCCATCATCTTGTCTGACCTTTGAGTCGTTCTCTATCAGTACCAGTGCTTACACTCTTGCTCTGACCAGGAGAAGAGTATGTAGAGGAAGGATTTGGCTCATTAACACGTGACTCAAGTGCATCACGTGACCTATTGCATAATGACATTAATTAGCAGGTATGGAAATTTAGACTGAATCTTTGGCATCTTCTTGTCTTTCACTTTTAGCACTCCAACTCTGATAAGAGAACACTTAATTACGGAAGAAGAAGGAGATATACAATGAAACAAGTCATAACGAATCAGAAGAAAAACAATGGCTCCATGGTCACGTGACTTGATTGCCCAGGTCACGTGATTATCGAGAGATAGCTGAGTGGTCGATTCCGTAGACCGCCAGAAGATGTTATGGAAGAGTGAAAGTTCGATCACTTGACTGGAGACATTATGTACACTACATACTGGTACATACTGTTATGTCACGTGACCACTTGACCACGTGACGTATTGCCGGTTCCGTATGTTTTGATGTCTCGATCTACATTCCAACTCTGACGACGATTGAGTGTCGGAGAATAGACGCTTTTTACAGGGTCACAGGAAGGTTAGGGGGAGAGGTCACGTGACAAAAAGGGATGGTAAATGGGGTCACGTGATCGAGTTGGGAAACGCGTAATACTTGTAGCATAGAGTGGTATTGGAACATCTACAGTGTACGGTACTTCGTACGTGGAACACATTTGTAGCATTGAATTGATAAGTTGAGGGAAAAAGGCAGAAACCAAGAAGGAAAGAAGCTTAGGGTGTTCGAACGAGTTGAATCACAACTTGATGGACTGCATGAACGCGACATTTCGGTTCTGTAAGCACAAGTACATATTTGGATAATGGCCAGCTCGACTTATTGAAGAATAAAAGTCGAATAAGAATGAGAAGAGCTTTAGGATGATCCTGGTAGATACTACACTACAAATTGATATCCCTAGCATGTTTGGATAGATAGTGTTGAGAGCTTTTATACACGTATAGCACTGATAATAACTTGATACTTGATACAATACCTGAGCAATAAAACTAGAAATGTAGTATATTAGAAAGTTAAAGAGCTCTAATAGACCTATATGAACTCACCTGACTATTCCTTTTGTCACTGAAATATCTATCTTAGTGCTATATATCTCTGTTGCGTGGGTAGACAAAGGAGAGACATAGGAGTAACTTGGTTATTTGAAGAAGGATGGGGGTTACATTTCTTCAAACTTCTCAGAACGCTTTTAGTGGCTATTTGAAGGTATTTTGATAACTTTTGAATCTCTGTTGTAGATATCAAGTCGTATCTGTCCCTGTTCAAAAAATGATGGTTCAGGAGTAAGTCAGTTAATGAACGAATATAAGTTGTAATGAAGAAGAATAAATGGCCCAGGACGTTTATTGAGCTGATCTTGTTTCCATGATGACCTTTTGTGCCGTCTAAATGTATTATTTGCTTCACTCAAAGCTCTTCTTCTCGTTTGTCAACAGCTATAAATGGATGTGTGGGAATATGCCTATAGAGTGACGTAGAAAGGTCAATTGAAGCGAGAAGAAACGCTCGCAAGATTCACCCAGATAGTATTGTGTTTCTGACTACTTTTCTCTGTTTCATATATCCGGTACTAAAGACGACAAATGTTGACTTAGGGTCAACTCGAATACCGAACTAGAAGAAGTAACATGAGTAACCGAGAACAAAAAGTACAAATGAAGAGAAATGAGAAGCATGTAATGTTAATAATAGCTAACAGTAGGTGACTGACAACTTTTGTCTGTTCCTAGCTTTCTTTTTGCCCTACTGTCTGATCTAGAATCAGAGGAAAATCTGGGATAAGAATATCTCAAATATACGACAGAGAAAACCTGAAATTAAGCAGAACAAGACATTAATAGCACTACAAGTAGCTAATAGTATAAGATAGTCTGCTTTTAACTGTAGAATGGTGTACATTTCTGCTATAGTTGTCTCTATTCTGAGGACATTTTAAGCCATAATATAGTATTCTCGATAATTTGAAGAAATAAAGCTACAAATGAATGCAATAAGAAGCCTGTAAAATTATTTACAGCCACTGATACCTAATGGAGTACTTCTTGTTGTTCTCAATATATGAAGAGCTCTGTGAGTACCGGTACTTCATATATTGAGAGAACAGCGATATACGAGTATAGCTCATTGGATAGAAGAGCAGAAGGTGAAACGAAGTAGATGAGAGACTGTGAATGTTGTAAATGGTGACTAATATATATTTGAGCACTTTATATAGCTACTGAAGTGTTTTTATGCAGTTTTTATCTCCCTATTTCATCGCCTGCAATGTGGAGAATGTAGGCTTAGCGGTAACTAGAAAAGTAGCAGATTAAAAGCTGAAATGAAGTGAAATAAGATGATTGTGATACTAGAAATGTTCTATAGTACAGTAAAGTCAACTTTTATACGCAACTAGTACACATCTATGATACATTTACCTCGATTCTATAAGCATCAACGGAAAGAGAAATATCATGTGTTGGATATCTAGAATTTTGCGGAAAAAGAGGTGAAATGGGGAATAAAAGGAGGTCTAGGAACTTATTAATAGCTACTAGTAAGTAACTGGCTTCTTATTGCTGTTGCTGGTACTTAATAATACCGGTACTGTGTTACTCTCTATTATGTGAACATCACTGGAAGACAATATTTAAACACCAGAATAAGTCGACTAATCAGCAAGGAATTGATCAATTGAAGTAAAAAGTAGTTTCCAGAACTTGAATCCAGCTAAAAGTGAGTATTGGATAACTCCCTGTCCTTGACAACATGTTAATTCTTCTTCTATATATGCATCTTAGGTTGAGAGACAATACAGTACCGGTACTCAGAACCTGATATCTCGATTCAATACCAAAGAAAAGTTGAAACAAAGCAAGATAAAGTCCTCAGGGTGCTTAAATGGTATAAAAGTACAATTTTACACTCTCTGTTGTCGTAATAATGTATTTATCTGACAACTTCCTCAGCCAGAAGTGTTGTAATGAGAGCTAAAAATCATTGACAATGATAACTCGATATATTGAGAAATAATGCCAAAATGAAAGATAAAAAGAAGTCTGGAACACTTATAGTAGGCCTCCATAGATAGCGGGGCACTTCTTCTAGTCTCTAGTATGTTTTATTACTGTATATCCTGCTATTCTGTGGGCTTCATTGGAGAGGAAATGAAGACGTAGGAATGGTCGAAGATAAAAGCAAAACTAAGTCAAATAACAATAATAGAGCGCTTAGAATAGCTATCAGGGACTGACCAACTACGTACACAAGTCTCTAAAGTTGTCAATGGAACAACTCTCCTTGTTCTGTACACATCCATAATGTAGTGTAGGAATAGATCGATTTATAACGAAGAAAAGTAGATAAGGAGAAGGAGAAGTTGTTCAGGACATTGAATATAGCATTATTCTTCTACAGATTATCTCAGGTTTCAGTTTGAATGTGTTATTGCCACATTTATCTCCTCTGAGAACATCGTAAATTGACTGAAGGATCATGGACATGTATTTATCAAAGAATAAAATAATGAAAGTTGAAACGAAGGGAGATAAGAAGCCCATAGTATTTTTTAGAGCGGTTTGTATGTGTTTGAGTGCTTTAGGTAGCTGCTGGTGTATTTTGCAGTATCCATCTCTCCTCTTTCAGCATCTTGGATATCAGAGCAGAATATAGGCGTGGGGAAAGTATGATAATGGATGTTGAAAGGCTGAAATGAAGTAGAATAGGATGACGATTACGTTTTATATGGCTGATAGCAAGTATGAGAGTACTTTCACTGTAGTTATTATGTATTTCTAATTCATTAACCTCTTCTGTAAGCATCATGGACAGAGACATATGTCATATATGAAGAACTCGATAAATAGCAGAATAAAAGCTGAAATGAAGTAAAAGAATGACAGATAAGAACACTTGGCTAATAAAGATAAACATAGTTAGCTTCTTATGTCTCTGGAATGTTATTTCTGGTGTATTCACCTCTGTTAGCAAGAATCATTGTGGTGAGACCAAAGCATAGGTCATACAACTTGATAAATCGATGAAAGAAAGCTGTAATGAAGAAGAAGAGAAGGCCCTGGATTCTCAAAATAGCCATTGGTAGATAATGGGCCTCTTAATCTTTCCCCTGATATAAAATATTCACGTATACGCACTTCTGTCACCTCTGGTTGAGAGAAAAAGAGATAGCCTCAGTAATCACGAAGAAAAGCTGAAATGAGGTAAGATTACTGTAGTAGTTAGAGACATTGAGTCAGCCTTTATTTTGTAAAATGTCACTTATTTTGTTGCTGGTATCTACCCCCTACTACGTATTTCTCTTTTCTGTCTACCTCATTGATTGAGCATGAAATGTAAGCGTGGAATGTACTAAATAAAAGAAAAAAAGTGGAATTCAATAGGAATGAGCACTTCATAATTCTTATATCAACTGAAAGTTGGTATTATTCAACTTCTAGATGTCTCTGGCTTGAAAGCTCTCGGCCACGCCTTCTCTTTGTCTGGCATGTAACCTAGCCACGCCTCGAACGGAATCATCCCTGTAGTGCTGTGGACAGCTCTGTTGTGAGCCTCTGCCGCCATTGGTATAAGCTGCTCCCACGCGAGTGCTGTCTCACCCTTAGCCTTGCGGGCCAGCTCAAGAGTAGTCATACGCTCTTTGAGGTCTCGAATGGTCCGTTCTGTCTGACCATCTCTCTCTGGGTGAGCAATGGACGTCAGGCGATGTTGCAGGTCAGTAAACTCATTAACCTCAGCCAGCTTCGTTTGCCAATTATGTCTATATCTCTCTCTTCTGTGAGCATCAACAGTACCGGTAGCAAGAAAACTAGGTGTAGGGGATAAGTCGAGTAGTTAACGAGAAAAAGTTGAAATATGACATGAAAAGATACTAGAGTCGTCCAAATAGCTATCCAAGTGCGGATGATCACTTCTTTTTTGTGGTTTAGACCCATTGGTGTTTCATTTCCCTCTTTTCTGTGAGCTTACTAGGAGAGGTATCAATCTTGGCCTGAAATATGGCGATGTATTGATGATAGAAAGCTGAAATCAGGCAAAATGAAACCCTCATAGCAGTAGTAATGGCTACGAGTACTCAGTTGACTACTTCTTTCTATTCTTGATATCCATTTCAATCGTGGATCTCTGTTCTGTCAGTCGGCTTTGGGAAGACCCACAACTAAAGCCCGGGACAAGTCGATTGAGTAGTAAATAAAGCCGAAAAGTAGTAATATAAGATACTCATGGCATTCTAAACAGATCATTACTGAGTGCAAGACAACTTTGGGCTATCTATATTACTTATCCTGTTGAATTCACCTCTGTTCTGCAGTCATCAACTATCTTGGCTTGAGATAACTTGATAATTGAAGAATAAAAGGTGTAGAGAAGTATGAAAAGTTGCTTAAAACATTTGCAATAGCTATTAGTACGTATAAAACAAACTACCCAGATCTCCCATGTCTTTTTAATAATGTATTCATCTCTACTAAGTAAGCATCAAACGAAAGACCAAGATGATACACAGGTAAACTCGATAAACTCGAGGAATAAAGCAGATAGAAGGATATAACCGGCCACGGACCTTTTTGAAAGCTAGTTGTATAGAATATATTACTTATTAGTACCCCTGGCAGCTATAATTCTTGATTACTTCCCTGTTCAGTGTGCAGCATATGCATAGACGAACCTGACCTATTGACAAAATCGATTCTTGAGGAATAAAAGTTGAATGTTAGTGTACCAAAAGGCTTATGACGTTCTTTCAAAACTATAGTACGTAATTGATTATCTCATGTTGTTTCTAAACATCAATTATACTGTACTTTGCTCTCTCTGTGATCGTCTCATAGTGCAAGTAGAAATGAACCGCTAGGATAAGACGAATAACTAGAGAAAAAAGATAGAAGCATGTATGAGAAAACACTGATAATTACTTTCAAGCTGCGACTGTTTTATTCCCAAGTTATTGTTACCACAGAAGGTATATGAGAGGTACAAGTTCTCTATGTGTCCACTCTTGGGCTAGTTGAGGTACCGGTAGTTAAGAGGTTGGAATATCTCGGAAAGTCGAACATAAAAAGAGTAAATGACATAGAGTAAGAGACCAAAGACAATGAAAGTACTGTGATAAAGCTATTTAACTCGTTATTCTGTCGCCTGTGTATTATCTCTGCTTCATTTCTCTGAGTTTTATAGTCCCGGGTAAAATGGCAAAACTCAGGATTATGTAATACTCGAATGTTTGTTAACAAAAGTTGAATCGAGGTAGGAGAAGAGTCTTTTGACGTTCTATCAGCTGCTGAGTACATTTATCAGCACATATTTATTGTCATTTGAGATACTTTCAAATCATTTACTCTCTGTCAGCACCTCATGGGAAGACCAAGTGAAAGCGTAGAGGTAAACTCGAATAATAGGCAAAGAAAAGCTGAAATTAAGTATAGTAAAATGCTCATAGGACTTAAAGTAACTCATAAAACGACACAGACAACTTTTCTCAGCAGTTAGTACTCAATACTGGTGTATCTACCTCCACCCTATAAGTATCATTGCATGGACAGATATTGTGGGTCACAATTACCTCAAAAGTTGATGAATAAAAGCTATAGAGAAGTATAACAAGAAGACAATAACAGTTTTCATGGTCATAAGTAGATAGCTGACAACTTATTTTTGCCTGTGGTGCGTGATTTCATAGTATTGCCCTCTGTCTTATGAGCATCATAATGAGAGGCCAAACCGTGATTTAAACAACTTGATAAAATGAAAAAAGAAAGCTGAATGGAAGAAATATAAGACAACCATGAAGTTTATAGAGACTATTAGTAGATTTTTAACTATTTTGTGTTCTCTTTAGTATAAGTTTCTCTTGTATTTCTCTCTGTTATATCTTCAACTTCCAGGAGGGAACATACACCCAGGGGGATATCTTGATAAAAAGGTGAGAAAAAGATCAAATGAACGATGATGCAGCTTTCATGACATCTAAACAGTCAATATCCAGCAATTTGACACATTCATTTGTTGCTGGTATGTGCTACTGCTATAGTTACTCTTGTTATATAAGCATCAAAGGTTGAGAGGCATGCTCAGAAGTGAGAGCTCGATAGAGTAGCAAAGAAAAGTTGATTCGAAGTAAGAAAAAGTGTTCATGACCTTTATACAGTCCTGATTGTGCGTTCTATCACCGTTAGCTGTAGTGAAAACGTATTTTTGCTACAACTATCTCCGCTACAAGCACCGTAGAGGGAGAGACAGGAATCGTACACAGGTGCAACTCGAATTTGGAGAAAAAAGTTGAAAATAAGCAATAAAAGAGGTCATGGATGTTATTTATATACTCTAGTAGCTATTTGGGAACTTTTCTTGTCTCCGCTAAATCGAAATCATTCGTTTATGCTGTTCTGTTCGCAACTCAATGTTGAGAATAAATACATGCGTAGGGACAACTGGGTAAATCGATTAAGAAAAGATGAAATCAAGTAAAATAAGACTGTCAGAACGTTGACTAAGCTAGTCTAATAAGAGTGACTACTTTTAGACGTGTACTTTAGATCTCGAGGTTGTGTTTTATCTGTTGTGTAAATGTATCATTGCTGGTAGAACAGCTATTGTAGGAATAAGTCGATGAACTAAGGGATAAAAGTTGAACTGCAAGAGAATACAAAGCCCAGTACTCTCATTACAGCAAAAAGGCTTTACTGGTTGCTTTATATTTCCGATAGAATGTATCATTGCAACATTATATCTCTTCGGTGAGCATCATAAGTAGAGAGTGAAACCATGGACTGACATAGCTCGATAAATGGACGAATAAAAGGTGAATTAGATAACAGAAAGTGGCTCCTAATGTTATTGAAGACTATTGATACGTATTTAAGTAGTATTTGTTGCCATAGAGCTTGATTTACTGTTCTTCACCTTCTCTCCTTTCAGCACATCAGATGTCGAGAATTATACAGATGTAGGGATAACAGTAATAAATGACAGAGAAAAGCTGAACTGAAAAATAGCAAGGTAGTTATAATGCTCCAGGCGGCTAGTAGTACTTCGATAACATTTGGTTGCTGCTGGTGCATTCCACTGTCACTTTTACCTCTTTTCTGTCAGCATGGTTGATAGACAAATATCATGGATCAGGATATCTTGGGGATTGAGTAACAAAACCTGAAATTGGGTAAGAAAAGGAATTGAGGATTTCATTTGTAGATAATAGTAAATAGATGGTTACTTTTCTTGCCTCTAATATGAACCATTCGCGAATTTCACTCTGTTCTGTTCGCAACTCAATAGGGATGTCTTGTAGACGGCGTGATAACTTGATTAGATGACAGAGAAAACATGTAATGAAGTAAGATAAGACTCTCAAGACATTCAAAAAACCTCAAAAATGAAGCTAGTCACTTTTTTTAGTTGTTGGTATCTAAACTACAGTATATCACTTTTCTGTCAGTACATTACGAGAGGAGGAAAATGTAGACGTAGGTATAGCTCGAATTATTGAAGAAGTGTCCCTCAAATGATGCAAGAGAAATGGGTTTGGACACTTATCCATCCATTATAGTACCATTGGTGACTTTTTGGTATTCCAAGTATGATTTACTCTTACTTTTTCCTATGCTCTGTGGATACCATTGATAGCGACAACATGTAGGCGTAGGAAGAGCTGAATAAGTTGAAGAATAAAAGTTGAAATCAAGTGATATATGAGACTAATAACAGTCATTATAGCTAGAGGTAGATGACTGTCAACTTATGGATGTCCTTGGCTTATAATACAATTATATTTCCACTGTTCTGTGACATTGCTGAATTGACAACAACATTTAGTCGCCAGGAAAGTCGATTATTCGGGGGAAAAAAATGAATTGAAGTACAGAGACATGCGCAGGATGTTTAGACAGCTCTTAGTATACTTTATATCATTGTTTTTAGCAGTTAATCTTGTTTTTATTACACTTATCTCTGTTCTGTCAGTCTCATGGATGGAGGAGAAAATCTGGGCTAGAATAACTTGATAATAAAACAAAAAAAGCTGAAAAGAAGTACAAAAAGCTGCTAATGACAAGAAAAAGGGGAACCAGAAGGTAGTTGTTAGCTTATTCGTGTCCCTGGGTTGTTTTTACGCAGTATTACTCTCTGTCTTATAAACAGCATACAGGAACGATCATTGTAACGACTGGTGCAACTGGATAAAGTGGAAAATAAACTGTTATGAAGCGAGATAACAGACTATCTGCATTTCTGATTGCTAAAGGCAGATAATAGACCACTTCTTGATGTTCCTAGCATCCAACCACCGAAATACGCAGCATGAGGAGAGATGGATCAACGTTTACGGATAATCGGGTTTAGTGGAAGAAACTACGGAAGTAAGTAGAATAGAGACCTTGAGACTTTTTGACAGACTTATAGCACGTAATAAACCATGTCTCTTTGTTTAATGATATCATTGACATCGTATTTCACACTTCTCTGTCAGCGCCATCAGATCCAGGGATAAGAAAACTCGAATATTCATACAATAAAAGGCGAATCGAGACTATCAAAAGAAGCTGAGATATTGGTCGTTGCACATTTTCCGTATTGGGACTTTTTCCTCTCTCCGAAGACCTTTTGAAGCAGGAGTATTGCTATCTCATTGAGTACCGTAACTGTAGAGGTACACTATAGGGTCTAATACTTGTACACATACTACGAGTACAAATATCTGATATATCAATTGATAGGAACTGCTAAAGAGGTACACATAGGAAGAGTACTTGTATCGTACAATTGTAGTCACTTGACCTCCCTCTATAGTCCCTTGATCACCCCTCTCGGTTATAGGAGGTTCTCCACTCTTGATAAGCTGCTGATCACCCTCAATCTATGACTCACCAGCACATCCAAACCAACTGAACACCTTCTCCACTACCTAGACCCTTCTCCACTTCTCCAATTAGGAAACATATCCACGCGTATTCTTTAGCGTCAGTGGGTGGAGAGAGAGTGAAACAAAGGTCGTAGATCAAAAATAGGAATATAAGAAAAATAAAAACACTATCATACTCCTGAGATTTTGCTGATCAAAAAGACACCAAAATCGCTCCCATTTCTCCTCTCTTTCTTCCAACCAAACCCTTCTTCCATATTTCTCTCTCTCTCAAACAAGCATACTCCCTGTGAAATAGGGAAGGCAGAAAGTTCAGGGTTTGGGATTCGTAGGGCTAATGTTAGTAATCATAACAAATAGCTAGAGGTACAGATTAACGATGGGCGTCGCCTCTGTGTAGATACTCACCTGAATGGTCAATGCCTTGGCCTAATTTCAGCTTTCGATTAGCAGTCGAAGGGGATTTGACGGGGTCCGTTACTTTCTTCTAGGGTTAGTAAATCAGTAAATATGTGTAACCTCAGTCATCAACTGACCAGGTCCCAAATGCCGGTAGCAATAGTCGAGGAGGAAGGCTCTTTGTGTACATCGGAGTGTTGAATGCCACCTGAGTAATCTCTGAGATATAGACGACGAAGACGTCGAATAAAATCACCTGTGTCGTCGGTTGTAGTCCACGGACGGATTAATAGGACCGTGTGTCGTAAGTACTCACACTATAAGAGAGCACCAGATTCCTATACAACTTGAGTGCAAGAAGTAGAGAAAGAAAAACTTGTCAAAATCGCGTACATTAAAATTATAGGAAATGGGAGGTATATATAACACTGGGAGCAGAGGTGAAAATCCTGCACGTGTGGCAGTGCAAACCCAATAGGGTTTGCACCTCGGCAAAACGACCGTGTCCACACTCCCAACAGCCTTCCACGCAACCTTGTCTCGATCAGCATTTCTTTGTTTTCAAATCGCCGAGTCAGAGTCAGTGGAGCAGTGAAGAGGAAGAAATATAGATGGAAATCCAATGAGACATTTTAATACCCGTGAATATGTCTTTTATGGAGTGATTCTAAATTTATTTTGATTATATCAATTTTCTGTGCTTTTGTAAAAATCCTTTCCCTCCCTAATTTAGCTCAATCACACCATATCACCCTCCGCTTATCTTGTCTTGAGGACGCCTTATCAAGGTTGAAGAGAGAGAGACCCCTCCGAAATCTGCGGCTGTCTTTGGCCCATGAGCCTTCTGTGGCGTTGTGAACGTTTTGTGGCTTGCCTAAGCGCCAATATAGAGGGTAACGGCCAAAGATATATATCATCGGTGATAGAAGCAAGTTGTACCTCCCCAGAACATGATCCTCTACCCATGTTCACCCTGGATATCCAAATTTTTGATACCTCGATACCGGCTTATCTCGACAGATAAGGAACCAATGATAAGGCTTGTGATTTGATTTTGATTCCTTTTTCGTTTCTGCTCGCCGAGTCAGGCTAGCGAGGAGGCGGAGATTGAGACTTTTGGGGGTGGAAATTAGACGGTTGTGGAGCTGAGAACCGGGAGAGTAAAATGGTAGTTGTTGCGAGACGATCTGAGTTGTTTTGCGTGTTTTACGACGTGTTGTGTTGTGTTGTTGTACCAGTTTTCCTACTCCTTTTTTGCTCCTCCTTTTCTTGCTCCACAGGGTGCATTATCGTGTGTAGGGTGCAGCATGTTACACACAAGATAAGGTGCAAGGAGTAAAGAGGTGTTGGAAAAACAGAAAACCCGATATCTCATGAACGAGACGTGTAAATGTGCTGATTTTTGGACATAACGGTGGTTACACCAGTGAAAGTGCTCAGTATCATTTTCAGCTCTTTCGGTCCTCTCTTTCCTCTATCTTGAGCCATGTTGTACCATGCGGAAGTCCATATCCGATGTCAGATACTGTACGATAGCTAAAAAAGAAAGGCCTGAGATTCCCTACACAACAAGGTCGTAGTCAAAAAACACAGACACAAGTATATATAGCCTGCTTCTTCTCTTGATGTGAACTTCTTTAGACATCAGACTTAACACAGAAAAGAAACGAAAAGAACTGTGAATTGATCTGAACGAGTGAGTACAATATGAGGGGCAACCAACCAGAGGAGCAAACTGATGGTGGGACGTGTTGTACACTGATTGACATGAAGGAGACGTGTTCTACACACTTACACCTCCTGACGTGACAGTCCTAGTGTGGTGACTGCTGTGAGACGTAACAGTGACATGTGTCTGGTATGGGGTGTGTTTTACAGACTTGCCTCGTGATCTTGCATGTATATCACTGTCAATAGTTTTATGTCTGAACCGCTATGATGCTTCATGTCTTGGGACTTGTCTTGGACTAACCTGCTCTTATGAGTCTAGGATTAGACTTGGGTGACTTTGGGGATGTAACAGGTCCTCAGTTGACTTACCTCACCTTAAGATCTTGGCCCAAGATGATCTTAACTTCTTTCAGGGCACTTGGTTAGTCAGTTTATGTCCTTCAGTTGGCGTGAATACCAATGAATGACTTACTGTGATATCAACATACAAATTAGGGCCCTCCTTTCATTGTATTAGATTCATAACACTACCGGTAGTCATTCATTGATCTTACTGAATTGATGTGGTGACGTACCCTTGGGAGACTAGACACTATCGAAGTATCACAGTCATACATGCACCAGGGCTCTAGTACACTACAGCACTGCCATACCCTCCCCTTCACAAGTCTCTCCCTTCTATGCTAACCCAGAACCATGTCCATCTTCCAGAACGCTGTCAACGCAGACCTTCCTCGAGCCATTGCCGGCAAGGGCTCGTACCTGACCTTGGAGAACCCCAAGACTGGAGCGCAGTACGATATTCTCGACGGCTCCTCCGGTGCTGCGGTCGCTGCTGTGGGACACAACCATCCCCGAATCGTCCAGGCGATGCAGCACTGCGCTGGCCTGCCCTACATTTTCACGCACGCCGTGGGATCCAAGCAGGCCGACGACCTGGCAGAGCTCATTCTGTCCAAGTCCAACGGCGCCTTCTCTCGAGCCGTGTTCCTCAACTCGGGCTCTGAGGCCAACGAGACGGCCATGAAGATTGCCACCCAGTTCTTCTACGAGCAGGGCCAGACACAGCGATGCAACTTCATCTCCCGGGAGTTCTCCTACCATGGAAACACCCTTGGGTCTCTGTCACTTGGAGGCTTCAAGTCCCGCCAGGTGCCCTACACCAAGATCCTCAACAACCAGGTGTACCACAAGGTGTCCACGTGCTTCCCCTATCGGCACCAGAAGGACGGCCAGACCGAGGAGCAGTACACCCAGCAGCTGCTTGACGAGCTGGACGCCAAGTTCCAGGAGCTGGGCCCCGATACAGTCGTCGCCTTTGTCTGTGAGACTGTGATTGGCGCTACCCTGGGAGCCGTGCCTCCCTCCAAGGGCTACATTTCCGGCTGCCGAGATATCTGTCACAAGTACGGCGCTCTGTTCATTCTCGACGAGGTCATGTGTGGCATGGGTCGAACAGGTACTTACCACGCATGGGAGCCCGAGTTTGAGGCCGGAACTGGCGGTCCTGATATCCAGACGGTTGCCAAGGTGCTTGGAGGAGGCTACGTCCCTCTGGCAGGCGTTCTTCTCGCACCCAAGGTCTTTGACGTGTTCCAGAAGGGCTCTGGAATTGTCTACGGCCACCAGACGTACCAGGACCACGTGTTTGCCACGGGAGTAGCTCTGGAGATCCAGCGGCTCATCTTTGACCAGAACCTCATTGAGGAGTGCTCCGAGATGGGCAAGTACCTGGGCATGGCTCTCAAGCGCAAGTTTGCCGACAACCCGTACGTGGGTGACGTGCGAGGCCGGGGTCTGTTTTACGACGTGGAGTTTGTAGCCGACAAGGCCACCAAGGAGGTGTTCCCTGCCTCCATGAACCTGGCAGGTGTGATGCACGTGCGATGCATTGAGAACGGTGCCCATTTTCTCAAGGGCAAGGGCACCATTGACTCTGTGCTCGGAGACCATATGATGATTTCTCCTGCTTACACTGTTACTCGGGTTGAGATTGACCGAATGATTGATGTGTTGGCTAACACCTTGACTGAGGTCCTGGCTGAGAATGGCTACAATTAGAGAGCGAGAAGGGGGGTATTTATTTAATCAATAGAGAAGAATTGCAAAAAGAGGACGGGTGTAGATGTAGAAAGAATGACTGAGTTATTTGTTTGAGAACTATAAGCAGGTTTGGACTCTACCAGGTATTGGTGGTAGTTCTAAAGTGGCTAGAACTGAGAGGTTACGTAGAGAGCTGAAAAGAGAAACAATATTTGTATCGCTATAAGGGTTGTTAGTCACCGGGTATGCCAATATTCTCTAGCATCCTAGTTATACCCCTGGGAGCTATTGTATTGAGGGGTTCCAATGACTCCTAAAGAGTTCACAAAAAGATAGAGAGTAGACGAGTGTACTCAATGGACTGCCCTGTACAATCTGGGGTTACCAGTCACTCACTTTTTCGTACTGTTACCGCTTTATTAACGGGCTACACTCTGACTCTGCAGTGACAACATCTACTAACACCCCAAACTACCGGTACATGTACTTGCTTGTTCCGGTACTTGAACACGAATATCTGCGAGTTTCTTAATCCACCGTATAAATTAATTATTTGAACATCGTTGAGCTATGGCTCTTTTGGGGAGGAGGGTAGAGTGGATAGACCTGAACACTGCACTATTCTCTAGATTAGACAGTATGAAGGCGAGGAGGATGTCACAAGGAGAAACAGGCTGAAAGACCATCTTCAAATACGTTCAAGAGATTAAACACAAGGTCGTCAAGTCTTCAGCTTTTAACACGAAGTATCCTGATGTAGCAAGAGAATATCCCAATGAGAAGACATAGACAAGAGCCTATGGTAAAGAGTATGAAGATGAACAGCTTCTGTCCACGGTAGAAAGAGGAGAAGTTCTTAGTCTGGAGGAAGCAGTTATGAAAAAGTAGAAGAAAGAAAACCAAGTGTGAAAGAGCAGCTTTGAGTAGTCATATCTAGACCAGACTGAGCAAGTAGAACTTCAGAGAGCTCATAGTAACCTCTTAGTCACCCACATATTAGAGAGATGTCTTCGTCGCAAGCTCCTCGTTCATCTCATCTTAGTAGAGAGATGTCTTCGTCGCAAGCTCCTCAGGCTTCTGCTACATACTCACCGGGCTCAACGGCTCCGTCTTCCAAAACCTCTCACTGAAAAAATACCTCTTCCACTCCCCCTCACAATAAACCACATACCCATCATCCTCCTTCTTTGGAACCACACAGTACTTTTTCGTGTCGGTATTCAACAGCACCCTATAAATAGATCCCTTGTATCCATATGACATGTGATGATATCTATCGCCTAGACACTGAACATTGCCTAGTAACCGTCCCTGGAGATTGAGACACGTTTTCTGGACCTTCTTATTGCCTGTAAGATCCACAGTGACTATCGTGTTTCTATGCACCAGGTGAAGTGTCTGATTATGAAGAATAGGAGCTGGAAAAGCTGTAGTGCCCTTGAGAGAGGCTAGAAAGTGACAAGTGCCGTTGGTAACCACGTAGAGATTGCTTGTAGCAGTATGTAGAGGTTCCCAGATGAAAATATGGGCTCCTGAAGTAGCCAAACATGCAGGAATAGGAGTGAGAACAATAGGTAGAGCAATAGTCGTTTGTTTTTTGCCCTCCAAAAGCACCAGAAGCCATCTACTCTTTGACCTGACAAGTACAGCACACCCCGTCAAAGTGTACGCCTTTGCAGTGACTCTGTATTCGTTCTTTTTCGGATTCGGCAACGAAAAAGTCCATTGACGGTTCTTTGCAAAGAAAGAAAAGACGTTTGAAGGTGATTGAGGAGAAGTCTGGGGTTGTCTGGCTGGTGTAGCACGAGACCCAGTCGTCAGATTGAAAAACGGATCGTCAATCGAGTTTCTGTCAAAGATGGAGTCGTGACTATCTTGCAACTTGACTCTAGACGGATCCTGGTACATTGCGTCACAAATAATGGCATTTTCAGGTACCAGTGTATCATACAACTCCTCCTGGATCAACTGCTCCTCTTCTACCAGTGTAAAATGTCCATGAGCTGACTCCGAAAGAAGAGATAAGGGAGAAGGTCTGAAGGGAGTGTGTTCATGTAAGTTGAGATCCAAATGGGGGATTTGTTTGAATTTTTCCACGGGAACCAGTTCCTCAGAAAGCTGTTTCCACGACAAATCAAACGGCTGACTCCATGGACAGATATCCTTGCAGGCAAGAAAGTAGCGTGCCTCTAAAGTGACAATCTTCCTGTAGAGGTCTTTAGACGTTAAAGAGAGATTGCGCGTATCCTGAGGCGAAAGAAGCGGGAAAACGAGGTGTATACTTGTCAGTAGGGTCATATCGAAAAGTTGGCGGGAAAAAATATGTCAGAAATGATGTTGTTGGTGTCAACTGTAATGTCTAAAAATGGTAGGTGGAAGACGTAGTTTGAAGACCAGTTTTGACAGAGAAAAGAAGTAGAAAAGCGAGAGTGTGTGTAGAATGACAGTGGCTATCGAGTGGTCAAGTCGGTAAGTCTGTATCTGTTGTATTTGTCGTGCTAGATGTCTTGCTCAAATGTCTCTCTTAAGCAGTACCCTGTTTCAGTCTCAGTCTCGTAATATAAACAAGAACGAGAAATTATGCCAAAGGGAGGGTGATGGTTGGAGAAGGTCGTCCGTTCTCTTAGAAGCGCTTCAGCTGTTTTCTTTGAATGTCCTGTCGTATCAGTTGCCGTACAGTCGCACACCTGTTGTACACCTGCCGTCACCTGTCTTTTTGAAGCCCTTATAAGGCTCCTACTTGGCACTCAGTCTTATATCCCCCTGGATCTCAGATCCACGGTTGCAGCCGATCCTAAACGGGCTAGATGCAACTCTAAGACGCAGGGATCGGCGCGATAATCGAGACAGACAAGGAGGAGGGAAAAAGGGAAAAACCAAAGTAAAAAGCGAAAGAGAACGTGACCATGAACTTGTTGATTACGAATATGACAGCCACGAGGTTGCTCCCACTTTTCCTCTGATCACTCTTCTCGTGAGTTCTTCCTCACCATCATTCCTCTCCTGCAACTAACAATAGTTCCTACGTAGGGGCTACTTAGCTGGTTGACAGGACCACGTACTACCCGTGACTAACCCTGAGAATGGTTAAAATATGGGCTGAATCACCTGCATCCTTCGCCTGCATACTTTGCCTGCATTCAACCCCCATTTTTTGTCTTTTCAGGGCCTGCTTAATGTCTGCTTTTTTCCTGCTTTTTTCCTGCTTTTCCTCGTACATCTGAAACATTGCAGCCAAGTAGCGAATACGACAAACATAACAGATACAGCAGGCTAGTCACGTGACAGATACACATCTCAGATACCTCTCAATCACGTGACTAACAAGTTCCTCACTTTTCTTCTCACTTCTTCTCATTTTCTCCTCCTTCACCCCCCAAGCAGGGCCTCGAATCTGCATCTAATATTATAAACGCTAACAAGTGAGCGCCATTAATTTGCCAATTTGGGCCAAACGTAAAACGCGTCAGGAAGAGTACAGCAAGAGCTGAGAATAAAAAAGGGAAGAAAAATGCTGAGTATGTTTCACAAAAAATCCTCTAAAATCCAGTCACGTGACTATAAACGCGTTTTCAATTACCCTGATTTTTTCCCATTTCTCAAAATTCCCTAACCCCATCAATAACCGCCCTTCTACTCTCTCCTCTCCTTATTAAACTAAACCATAGAACCTCTGACAGGGTGCTTCTAAGACACTCCGCAACCAGAAAAAAAATAAAAAGCAGCTGTTGGCATGCTGTAGGCAGCTGAAAACGGGCTGCCCGCACGTTTCCCTGGTGACGGCACGTGACCACCACACAAGGAAAAGTCACTTCAAAAACTTCCCCCAAATGACCCCCAAACGGTTTCAGATGTCCCCCAAAGAACGTCTAAAAACGTGCCCACACTAAGGTGAGAATGGAACCAGTTATACACCACTAAATTAGTCATGTGGATGGTAGTTCACGTGATCCACACAGCCACAAGTGCACAAATCACGTGTTCCATGTAACCCTTTTCCACTTTTCCCTTTCCACTTTTCTCCTTCCACTTCTCCTTTCTTGCTTACTAACATCTCCCCTTCTTTTCACGGCTGAATCCGGCGTTATAGCCAGCCGCATTTGGAGAACGGAGAAACGTCGGAAATTGCACGGATTACAGCTTAGTAAGGCTATCACGTGACTCATATATGTCAAAATAGTTATGTCACATGACCCACAACTTCTACACACCCTAACCCTCTAAGACATGTCTCTCAAACGTCTCTCTGTTGTCTCCATCTCTTGTCCCAAAATAAACCTATAAACCAGTGCGAGGCTGAGGTGGATAATTTAGTGCACATGTGAAACAGGATAGTGGGGAAATGACGAAATCAAGAAATGTCATTTTTTCCGGTTATTTATTCACGTGACTTTGACTTCCTAATCACGTGACCGTACCGGCCACTACGTCACTATACACTCTCACGTGATTTACCGGAGCTCTTCTCCGTGGTGCTGCGGCTGTAAATCCGAAGATAAGGCACGGTAAATAACGCCGCGAAAGAAGGTTTTTAGGGCAACAGCAATAGAAGTGTTAGTAAGCCGATTGAGAGGGTTGACGAATGGATGATCATGTGATTCCGATTAGTAAGCCAAAATACGTCCGCTTGCCTTTTTAATTGTCTACTTTTATTGTCAAATACCTCAAACATCTCCTCTTATTCGCTTGTCTTTCGGATTTAATCGTGCATATTTCCGGCAAGAGCAACCTTGGCGTGGATTTCTTGTGTCGTCAATTGAGCGGGAGGAACTAGAGATGGACGAAAATAGAGGGTACATTATTGATCACCGGATTTTGGGGATTAGAATGCTATTTTTTCCACCCCGAAATGTCACTTATTGACCTCTATAACCTGTGTCCTCCCTCTGAGGTATTAAACATTAGTCTACCTCTATCAATGTATAAATACACCTTTGTATCCTCCCTTCTTGCTCAACAACTACAATGTCTCAATCTTCCCCTAGTTTCTGGATCCGAGCGTCTCTGGACGGTGCCGCCAAAGGCGTTGAAAAGGAGGTGCAAAAAGGCGTCAATGAGCTGCGAAAGAAGACCGGTCCTATCGAGCTCTACTCTGCCAAATACTTTTTGGCCTGCACTATCGGCGGTATTATTGCCTGTGGACCCACCCATTCTGCCGTGACTCCTCTGGATGTGGTCAAATGCCGACGTCAAGTCGATCCTAACATTTACAAGGGCAATCTTCAGGGCTGGAAAAAGATTATGGCCACCGAGGGTTTTGGAGGAATCTGGGCTGGATTGGGAGCCACTTTTATCGGATACTCGTTCCAGGGAGCTGGAAAGTACGGTCTTTACGAGGTCTTCAAGTACCAGTACTCTGAGCTGCTTGGAGAGCCTTATGCTAGTAAGTACAAGACTGGAGTCTTCCTGGCTGCTTCTGCCACTGCTGAATTTGTCGCCGATATCTTCCTGTGTCCTTGGGAAGCTATCAAGGTGAGAACCCAGACCACTATTCCTCCCTTTGCCTCTGGTCCTATTGACGGATGGAAGAAGATTGTTGCTTCTGAAGGACTAGGAGGACTGTGGAAGGGTCTAGGACCTCTTTGGTTCCGACAGATTCCTTACACCATGGTCAAGTTTGCGTCGTTTGAGAAGATTGTCGAGAAGATTTACGAGTACCTCGGAAAGCCCAAGAAGGACTACACTACTGCCCAGCAGATTGGAGTCTCTTTTGCAGGAGGTTACCTGGCCGGTATTCTGTGTGCTGTCATTTCTCATCCTGCTGATGTTATGGTGTCCAAGGTCAACAGTGAACAGAAACCTGGCGAGTCCACTTTGCAGACCGTGTCTCGAATCTACAAGCGAATTGGTTTTGCAGGACTGTGGAACGGTCTCCCTGTTCGAATCTTCATGATTGGTACCCTGACCGGTATGCAGTGGCTGATTTACGATACCTTTAAGCTGTCTGTAGGACTGCCTACTACTGGAGGACACTAAATGAGTCACTTATCGAGCTGCGTAGCAGCGAGGGAAGTTTACAACTGACTGAGTATGAACTACTCAACAGGCTAACGATGGATTATAATAGATTATTAACTTGTATTATGAGATTGGGGTGTGTAGAAGTACAATGATTATTGGTGTTTTCAGCCTTGTATGGGTATTGTAACTCGGATCCCGATGTTTTTGTCTTCTTATACATTCAGTTGATTATAACTTCACATTGTAAGAGTGCCGGTAACCTATGAACTGAATATGACTCGAACAGACCGAGAATAGCTGGATTCAAGTAAGGCAAGACCTTTAGGCAGCTGAAACGGTAGATCTCACACTGTAATAAGTATTCATAGCTTCTATTGTCGCTAACTTGTACTCATTCTGCTTAGACAGATAGACAATGTATACATAGAAAAGTGTCAAAGTAGGAATAAAAGTTGAATATAAGTTGTAAACCAAGCCAATGTCTACTCCAGAGAGTCAAGTAGGCAATTGATAACTCTTTTCTGCTAACAGAGGTATATTGAAGCCACAGTATCTTTGTCTGTCAGCATGCTGTAGTAGAGAGAAGAGAGAGAGGTCAACTGTAAGAATACATCGTTAAAACATATAAGGACACCAAAGTAAGCATATTTCTTAACTAGTAGCTATTATTTATATCACTGCTCTGTCCTTATTCTTGATTTCAACTTTTCTCTACCATTTATTCGAGTTATCGCAAACATTTTCTCTGCTAACCTTCAATCATGATCACATAACAGAGAAAAATACAGTCGCAAGACGTCTCAGTAGCAAATAATGATGTTTAACAGTTTAATACTAGCTTGAGAAACCCCCTCTAGCCTTTTATATGCCTTTATCCAACTTTTTTCTTTCAATAATCGACTTATCCCCGCACCTGTATCTTGTCCAAGTCACTGACGTACATACGGCACAGAGGTAAACATAGCAACAATGCGTGGAAGGGACACCATGAAGTTGAAAACAGCTTTATTAGGCTGTCAATAAAGTCAAGAGCTTCTCTTTTTTCTTCATTTCATCTTTTCTTTCTCTATGTATCCAATTCTATCATGCTACATTAATTTATGACTCGGAGGACAGTGAGAAATATAGCATTAGTGTGTTCAGTGGCACAAGGAAGTTGTTTAATACCTACTTCTAGCTGTCTAAAACATCTTTAGCCCTTCATATTTCTTCATTTCATCTTTCTTGTATCTAGTATCAACTTCTACCAGACCAGTATTTCTGTCACTATCATCAGTGGGGCCAGAACTGAGAAAAAGAAGCACTAAACATACCTACATACACAAATACGTTGATTTCAGAACGACATTAACTCCTTGAGCTTCCTGAGGGCCTTCTTCTACTTCATTCCAGTTTTTCTTCGCGACTTGATCGCATTACGTCTCGGCTGGTTTTCTCAAGATTATCAGCCCACAGCGAAGTAAGAAATTCACCAAGAAAAGCAGAAATCAGATACAAAATTAATACATATAGCACCATGCTGATCAAATCAACGTCCTGGGCCTTTATTCTACTTCGCTTGTGCCTTTTTTTGCTTCATTAAGAGTTCTTCAAAGCACCAATTATACCCCCCACCATAAAGTTGGCCGAAAGAGAAACTGAAGCTCTTTTGAACCCTCAGTTACAGTAAGAGGTAGTGTGTCGTGCTATGGAGTATGTTAACTGCCCTAACTGTCTTATACGGCCTGGATTCAGCTTTTATTTCACATTTACGTTACTGACAGAACATCCAGAACGAACATATCTAGAATGAAGATATTCAAAACCTGCTGAGAACAAGAAGAAGAGTTTGGCCATCAAACATTAGATCTAAGGTACCCTTTGGAATCTTTTTTGTGCTCAATTTTAGGACAAATTCTTTATATATCTATTCTTCGATTCATGATGTCGGCCTCCACAGGTGATATATACATAACATGAGCATACTGTCGAAATATATATCTCTGATATGAAAAAACTGACTTATATTCATTACCAGCCCAGGAACATCATTACGGACCTCTTCTTGTACATCTTTTCAACTTTTTTATCTCTATTTTTCAAATTTCCCTAACCTGATTTGGGTCATTCATCCTGATGTTTACAGAACAGAGCTGATGCCAAATAAAAAGATACCGAAGGCTACTAAGGTAGTAAATAATGAACCTTGGTAGACATATTAAGATCTTGAGCAACTTTTCTCACTTTAATTGCTATCTTTTTCGTTATTTAACCGACCTAACAATAAGTTGTATTTATGCCACCCAAGTATACAGACATAACAGAGCGTTCAAACGTATTAAAGATTATAAGCAGCACCAAGAGAATGCTAATCACGTATTATAGGCCAGTAATAACCTCATAGGCTTTTTATTCTGTCTGATTTCCGCTTTTCTCTTGTAATTAATCGAATTACTTTAGCCCATGAATTGTCTCTGTGAATTGTACCTACAGAGAAGCGATTAGTATAGCAATAACTTGTATCAACTGCAACAAGAACTGATATATAGCATACCACAGGGTCTTCAAACGTCCTAATAACTTTTCTATATATCATTTCAACTTTTATTCATCAATTAGCCGACTTACCTCTTGGCTCGATTTGCTGCTAGAGCTGAATCACACTTGAAGCAGAAATAAGAGTTTATAATTCACCAAATCCTTCCAAAAGGTATTTAATTTACAGCTGCAAGACACCATTAGCACTTTTATTAACTCCAATCCCTTCGTTTCTACTTTTTTTCTCCAAATGTCGAATCATATCGAGTCCTGTATGTTGCTTCTCCGTTATGAAGGTAAGGAAACATCGTTAAAACATGAAAATAAACTGCTCGTGAGAAAGATAAAAAGGCACAGGAGAATCAAATAGCTACAGAGGGCTACTTGTCTATTTCCTACTTCGCTCGTATCAATGTACTCCTGTTTATCTCTCTGTTCTGTAGGCATTGATGGAAAGGCAATAAACAGGAGCATGAAAAACTCGAATAAGTACCGAGAAAAGATGAAATTATGTAGGATAAGAGTGTTACAGTGCTCTTAGTAGCCCAAAGTAGACCTTATCGTACTTCCAGCTATCATTGAGATATTTTTCCACCACTTTACCCCTCTTCAACCTCATAAGTGGGGAGACCAAGAGCAAGTATACGGATAACTCGATAAAACAGCAGAGAAAACCTGAAATGGAAGTGTTTAACTTGTTCAAGAGTTTTTGCTGGTCATAGAAGGTTACAGACGTCTTGTATCTACACTTTTTCATTATTCTACGACGTTGATATCTATTCTGTAAGCACCATGGAAGAGACAATTATCACGGGCCTGGTGAACTTGATAATTATAACGTAAAAGGTGAATAGATGTATAAAAAGTAGCTGAAAAGAGATACAAGGTGCCACTGACTACTTAGCGGTGACTTCTTCACATCGCTGATATATATCTTCAAGTATATCTCTCTTTTCTGTCAGCATCAAATGTGAGACCATAATGGCGACTGGAATAGACTGCTATATTTTGGGATATAAGCTGAAATAGCGAGATACAATGGTGCTATAACGCCCTAGGTGGCTTGTATTAAGCAATCCGCTATTTATTCTTATTCCTAGTATGTTCTAAGGCACATTTATTCTTATACTGTTAGCGGCAGGTCAGAGCCAAAATGCGTACGCAGGGATAACTCGAATAAAAGACAGAGAAAAGCTGGATTAAAGCAAGATAAAGCCCTTAACACCTTTAGCAAGCTAAAACGGTAGTAGGGGTCACAATTTCTGCAGTATTTAGTTCAAAGCATTGTTACATTGTCCCTGTTCTTTGAGCCTAGTGGTTGCTCTAAAAAGGTAGATTAATGAATGGAAGAAGAGAGAGCTAAAACAAGAAAGACAACTTTTACATAATGTTAATCGAGGATTTAAAAAGGTATCTGACTACCTTGTGTTACCCAGTATCAACTAGTTTTATATTTCTCGTTGTTCCGTCTTCAGCTGGATGTTGAGCCAGAAGGTACACATGGAAATACATCGATTAAAGGGCAATAAAAGTTGAAACTGGGTAGGATAAAAGATAGGGTGTGCTGTAAAGTCAGCAATTATGTGATATAACATTTCATTGTGTTGCTGGTATCCGTCAAAATCACCTTTACCTCTGTTATAAGTATTACTGATGAGTGGTGAAAGTTAGGGACAGACATAACTCGATATATTAGGGAATATAAGCTGAAAAAACGTAAGATAAAAGTAATTTGATGCTTTTACTGGCAAAAGGTATGTGGTTTACCACCTTCTCGTGTCACTAATAAGTTTTTTTACTCAATAACTTGCTCTGTGAACTTCAGTGATGGAGACAAAACGCAGACGAAGGGATAACTCAAATATATGACGAGAGAAGGTGAAAAGAAGTCATAGAAGATGTTAAAAATGTTCCAAACAGCTAACAATAAACGATTGATAACTTCTTTATGTTTCGAGTAGATTATAATGTCTTATTTCTTTCAGCCCTGAACACATCAATAATAGAAAATATGGTTGTTGGAATATATTGATTGAGTGACCAATAAAAGTTGAAATGAAGTGGAAGAAGAGACGTATGATAATGATACAGATAGTACTGTACTCCTGGTAACTTTTTTGTGAAGATCTAATGTATTATTGTTACATATACCACTCGTCTGTGAGCAACATAGGTTCAGAGAAGAAGCATGGGCGTGCAACTTTGTACTCTGGAAGAGATAAGCTGAATTTGAGTACGAAAGAACCATCATGTTGTTTTTAAAGGCTGAAAATACTGAGTTGGATACCTCTTAATGTCCTTGATATGTATTATTACTGTATATTTCCCTGTTCTGTGAGTGCCTATATGAGCGTAAATGCAGGGGAAGGGGAAATTGTACTACATGACGGAAAAAAGCTGAAACTAAGTAGAGTAAACTGCTCATGACACTTTAGCAAGTTATTAGTAGAGAAGAAACAACTTCTTAATGTCTCCCCCTCAGTTTACTACCGTACCGTAATTCTCCCTGTAGTGTTGTCTCCAAGACGCATGAACCACGAGGCGCATGAACTAGTGGATATTTCAACAACGAAACTTGAAACGATATGAAAGAAGTGACAAATGATGTAAATAAAGCTCATAGGCAGCGATTGATTCCTTTCAGTTGGTTTAATAGGGCATTGCGAGAGTAAAGACCCTATCTATACACTATCATCTACATTAAACAGAGGACTTCTCCTCGATCAATATCCACATCAAGAAGCTGTATAGCTGGTCGCTAGATAGCAGTAGAGTTTATAACCAATTTCTCCTTAATGCTTCTCAATCTTTGTTTCAATTATCTACGAGTAGCCTATCCAAGCAAAAGTACATGTCGAGGGAGGCATGCTGCAACATTGAATCAGTCATTATAAATAAAGACTTGACATACAAGTGAAAAGAGATGGTACAAGTTAACTTTCTGATCAACTGAGTATCCTGAGCGCTTTGTCTTACTTCATTTCAACTTATCTTTAACTTTTAATCGAGTTCTCCATGTCCTCAGTTTCAACTCTCCATCCCTAATACTTACAGAAGAAACGAAAATAGCAACGTGGAACACTAGCAACAGAAAGAAGTAAACCAACCGCACATATGAAGCTGTTTGAATGATTCGAGTATCTTTTTCGACTTCATTACAACTTTTATTTGTCATATTATCAAGTTATTGCTGCGTGCATTTAGTCTCTCATCGAATGGGTGGACTGAATAGAGAGGAATGTAGGAGTGGCACATACTAGGAACAGTAATGGGTAATCATAGATGTAATATTAGCTATGGAGTATCCTATAGACCTTTTATCTATCTTCATTTCAGCTTTATTCCATCCACTGTTGCAGTTATACGAACGGTGGTTGTATCTCTCATTGAAGGTGCATGCTAAAAGAGAGAAATACCACTAACAATAGTTAGAGAGATACGAACAAGTTACCAATAACTTACCAGTAGACCCAATAGATCGATAATTGACTCTTCTTAAACTTACATTCAGCTTTTATTTGGCAATTTATCAAGTTGTAATGTTATGCCTTACTACTTGTACCTGGTGTAGTCGAAGTTCCATTGTCGCTGAAATATAGAGACTATAACACAGATAAATACCCTATTGATCTCTAGAGGCTCATTAAATACAACCGATAACTCTTCCTTTCCTACTTCTACACTAAACGCTCCAATATATCACTCAATACGACTCTGGTACACCTGCATTATCGGAGATGTTGAGACAGTTCAAAATATATAGATATGAGTAAGAAATATACTTATATAAAGGGAATGAACGGTATTTGGAACCTCTATGTAAGCTGTGAAAGTCTCTATTAGCATGATTCGGTCTCCAGTTGCTCGTTGCATAATTTCAACTATCAGGAGAGAAACATAGATTGGTCAACAACCTCTGAATAACACAGAGAAAGATAGAAGAGTCTCAATAACTGACTACAGACTCTTAAACTAGCCCCCCAAAGCTCTATTTCTTTCTGATATATCTTTTTATGGCTTATTGATGGTGGTCGGCTTTTCAATGTCGCGGTATCTAACAAGAGATGCCCTAGTTGACATACAAAAGCTGAAGAGAGACAATAGAAGTTGATTAAGGAACTTGATACACTTCAAAGGACCCCATAGGCAAGTCTCACTTATGTTATAAGCTTTATATCTGTTCATTAATGCAAATGCTGATTTGAGTGTTTCATACAGCTCGCTGGTATTGAAGATGTAGAAGGGGAGGAGCGAAGAAAACTTGATCAGAAGGGTAACAAAGTATCAATTCATCCAATGAGACCATTTGTAAACTTATTTATTACTCTTCATTTGACAAACTAGGTGGCATTTGGGCTATCCACTGTGAGGAAACAACAACCGACCCTGGAAGAATACGAATCTATACATTCGCATTAGACCCAGTGGGTTTTCGGAAGTATTGAAAAGTATTCCACTTGTTTTAAATTTCAACTCACTCTTCTAGTCGAGATACAACATCACTTCTCTACAGACTTCTCACCTCTCTTTACCCTAGTATGACCACTTCTTAACCATAGATCTTCTAGGAGAAGGTATCATGAAATTACATGTACATGATTAAGCCCTTCCTGAAAACATCTGAGAGCTTTATCGATGCAAGAGTCCAACGGCCTTCCTCATCACCTATCTCATATCCAATAACGGAGCAAGCATACCAGTTCGTTCTTTATATCCACCAGACTTCCTTTTCGTGTATTATCACATTCTCCCACCTTCCCATCTGACCTACTTGTGGCTGTACTTGTTGCCACTTTTTGCCACTTGAGCCGGACCACACAGCCACCTTCGATCTCGATCTTTCACAACATTTCGTCGTCACCTCCCACCCACGTGACCATGCTGCCTGCACCTCTCTTATCTCATCGATCTGCAGGGGACGAGGAGACAAACGAGAGGGGAGTTACTAATGACTAAAATACAAACAAAGACCGCCAAAATAATCTCCATTAATGGTAGATCAGGTTTCCGATTTTTCCCTAATTTGTTCCCGCTTTTTTAATATTTGTCTCGAATTTTTTCAGTTCCCCCATTAATTCCAATTTCTTGTTTAACCTAAAAGAATTCTTTTTTTCGCCATAATCTTGCCTCCCCTCTGGTGGCAAAAGTTAGGGTTGGTTGGGGTAGCAAAATCGAGAGCGTTCTTATTTGGTAGCCACGGCCAAAAAGCTGAATTCTGATTGGCCAACGAAACCAGCATTTTTTTTTCAGCACAAAAAATACCACACAAATCAGCCAGCCTCGGAGCATGCACGGCCGTTACCCTACGGCTTTGTGCACCCCGCCAACGTGATTTTTTGCCGAGGTAAACGTGGGGAATAGGTGCATGACGCTAAGGTTTGTAGTGTGAAAAAAGGGACAGTAGGATGAACTACAGGTGCTATTTTTGTGTGGTGAGGTATGGTTTTTATGTGATATATTTATTCTCCTGGGATCTGTGACTAAAATGGCACTTTTTCCATCTCTCCAGCACCATCCCTTCACCCCATATACTCCTTCTTCTACAACATTCTGACTAACAATTTGACGTAGAAACCTTATGCTTGTCTCCCAAGTGCTCTTCACCCTCCTCCAAAGCTCTCCACAACTTTCTCCCTTGCATTTATACGGACAAGAAGACGACAAAAAGAAGCAGAAAAAAAAGGCATCAAAGCCAGTGATACGAGTGATAACAGCACACATTTGAACCGACACATACCAACACGAGTACGGTACACATCACCTACAAACCGACAAACACAGACACCTTTTAGGGGACACAAACACTACCCACTACACAGGCTACGTACCGCAGACTACGTGACACTTACACATGAGCGTGCCACGACCAAAACCATGGGAAGGCGCTTCGGCCTCTTCCGCCACAACTACACCAGCAACTACAGCCTCGCCGGCCACCACAGACTCCATGTCATCGTCGGCAGCAACCACAGCAGGAGCTCCCGAACTGCCGTCTAGACCGTCGGCCATGGGCACCTCCAACGCGCTGTCGTCGCCTATGGGCTCCAGCATGAACTCGGGCTACGGCATGAACTCGGGCTACGGTGGTATGGGCTCGTCGTACGGCTCGGGATACGGGTCTTCGTACGGCATGGGCTCTTCTTACGGGTCCGGATACGGCTCGGGACTAGGAGGATACGGATCCTACGGAGGCATGGGCGGCATGGGAGGCATGTACGGCTCGCGGTACGGCGGTTACGGCTCGTACGGAGGCATGGGAGGATACGGCGGCTACGGCGGCATGGGAGGAGGACCCATGGGCCAGAACGGACTGGCGGGAGGTACCCAGGCCACGTTCCAGCTGATCGAAAGCATCGTGGGCGCCGTCGGAGGCTTTGCACAGATGCTCGAGTCGACGTACATGGCGACGCAGTCGTCCTTCTTCGCCATGGTCTCGGTCGCCGAGCAGTTTGGCAACCTCAAAAACACTCTCGGCTCGCTGCTCGGCATCTACGCCATCATGCGGTGGGCCCGCCGGCTGGTGGCAAAGCTGTCCGGACAGCCCGTCACCGGCGCTAACGGCATCACGCCCGCTGGTTTCGCCAAGTTTGAGGCGACCGGTGGAGCTGCAGGCCCCGGCAGAGGCCCCCGGCCCTCGTACAAGCCGCTGCTCTTCTTCCTCACAGCCGTCTTTGGTCTGCCGTACCTGCTTGGTCGGCTGATCAAGGCGCTGGCCGCAAAGCAGGAGGGCATGTACGATGAGCACGGAAACCTGCTCCCTGGCGCACAGATGGGCATGGGTCCTGGCATGGAGGGAGGAGCCGAAATTGACCCCTCCAAGCTCGAGTTCTGCCGGGCCAACTTTGACTTTGTCCCCGAAAACCCCCAGCTGGAGCTCGAGCTGCGAAAGGGCGACCTGGTGGCGGTGCTCGCAAAGACAGACCCCATGGGCAACCCTTCACAGTGGTGGCGGGTGCGAACCCGGGACGGCCGAAGCGGCTACGTCCCTGCAAACTACCTGGAGGTGATCCCCCGGCCTGCCGTTGAGGCCCCCAAGAAGGTCGAGGAGATTGGCGCCAGCGCCGTGCCTGTTAATTAGACATGATATTTATTGCATATGACAAGTGTAGCAGAGATGAGGGAGAACGGGTTAGGAGCGACCAGGATGGTTGAGGAATGAGAGACGAGGGAAGGGATCTGGATCGGAGCATTCAGTTAGATAGATGGAACTTGCACTTTTGTATTTTATTTTATTTATCTTAATGGAATTGATGTTAGCACTTGAACGAGAACAGTAAGGACCAAAGGGTGAGAGAGCATCCAGTTGGAATAGCAGCGGAACAACTGAACCAGCTTCAACCTACCAAAACGACATTACAACCATGAAACTGGAGTGTCTGTATTTTAGTTGTAGCCCTAAGTACAAGTATACTATCTTGCACCTGTACAGATATCTACACCTCCAAAGATGTTTTATGGTGTCTTTATGGCGTTGTAAATCAGACGTGTTGGACCAGAAGACATAAAAAATGGGCAAAAAAAGCGAAAAATCGCATAGAATAGATTATCTGTTTCTTAGAGTCATATGTCCACATGAAATTGTCTAGCAGCTTTCAGTCGTCATAGAAGTACAGGCACTAGGTCATAATGAATCATACTGAGTGTTATACTTAGCCTTATCCCTCTACAGTAGAAATGACTCCAATCTTAGCCTACACCTCATAATTGTACAGTATGCAATAAATATGTCTATTTGATCATGAAGGGTGGATGTGGTGGCAGTGACCAGGTTGTTTTTTGACAGTGACCAGGTTGTCTGTTGAAAGTAACCAGATGGTTGTTAGGGCCCTGGTAGCCAAATGGTTGTTCCACCTCGGCAACCAATAGTTGTCAGGGCGTCTTTCACTTCTTCTTACCCCCCTTCTTGAGTCTCTGTTTCTGAGCAAATCCAACCATGTTCTCCACCACTGCTTCAAACGCCTCCTTATTTTTGTATCCCAGCGCCAGTTTCTCCTCCCACTGCTTAAGAAGCAGTTTTGCTTCCAGATTGGCCTGTTTGAGCTGCTTGACCAGGTCCTCGAGTTCCTCAGCTTCCATTCGTTCCCGTTGTTCGGGTCGAATTTCCACCAGTCGCAGCCACGAGTCCAGTTTGAGCTCTGTGTCTACAGTTACAGGTGTCTGGGCACGTGACGAGTCTGTAGGAGTGGGTGTAGCTGCTCTAGAGCCTTCAGTAGGAGTCTTTCCATCGGTACTGGCACGTGGCTTTTTATCCAGCGACCGTCTGCTTCTTCTGATGACAAAATGTTGCTTTTCTTTTCTAGGCAGCAGTTCGTCCAAGTCCAAGGGCACTCCTACATCTTTAAGCAAAAGACGACGAGTAAACGACTTGAGAAAGTTGAGTTCCGAGTTGGGAACCGAGCAGAGAAGAGCGTAGATCTGGGAAGCAGATTCACTAAGTTCAAACTGCTGTCCTGCAGGTTCTCTAGCCTCGGTGAACACCTGGTTCAACCCGTTATCTTCTAAAACAGACTTGGCTGCAAAGGAGAGAGAAGTGAAGGACGAAAAGGAGTCGTCAGTAAGAACAGACTTGACAGAACAAGGGGTCTGAGGAACAGACAAATTCGTCTGAGAAGCCATGGGAGTCTCTTCACGTGACGTATCTGGAACTGGAGCACTCACAGGTGCAACTTCTGCCTCTTCCATTTCTTCAAAATCATCAAAATCGCCAAACTCATCTTCAGATGCAAATTCACCGAATGACGATTCTGATCTAGGAGCTTCAGGGACAGGAACTTCCAAATGACCAGATTCAGTCTCTGGGGCAACCTCCTCCACTTCCTCTTCTTCATTTTCTTCTTCCAACTCTTCAATCTCCTCCTCTTCCTTTTTGATAGCCTCCTCAACCTCCTCTTGGTCAACACCTCCTTCCTCCGTCATTTCAAGCACCTCTTTGGTCTCCATAGCAATTGCTGAGTCATCATCGACTTCAGTCAAGTCAATTGTATTCTTTGTGATATCCAAGTCTGTATCTTGGGTCTTTGAAGTGGTGTCTTGAGTCTTGTCTGGAGTATCTTTGGTATGTTCCACATCTCCAGTTTGTTCACGTGACTTCTCTTCATGGTCACGTGCACTTCCGTTCACATCACGTGACCCACTTGCCTCCTGATCACGTGTCTCCTCCTCACTCTCCTCTACCTTCTTCACGTCACCCAAATCAACCTGCTCCAAAGCACTCTGGACCTCGGACACGTCAATGGTGTCGTCACGTGACTCAGCGGCCGTCTCCGCGGTAACAGCCTCCTCACGTGACTCGTCCGCCGTCAAATCCACGAACGCAACTTCCTTTTCGCTCATTTTCGTCTAGTATCGGATGAAGACATGTTCTTGGACTTGATTCTCGGTGCAATTGTGGCAGGGTTAGGGTTGTCGCCGGTTCGAATTGCGGTGAGCACGATTTGTAGAGGATTTAATATTTGTCTCAGAGGAAAAATAAAACTTACCAAGTGTTCGTGTAGATGAGGGGATTTCAATGGTGTTATTTTAAAGCTGTTTACATCACCGGTTGGCCCAATAATCCACCCCCTCTAACTCCAATACGTGTACACGTTAAGCTCGTAAATTTAGCCGACGGTAGTTGAGCTTTTTCTGCTCGAATATGCCGCTCTTTTTTAGTTGGGTTTAGCCGAGGGTTTAGTTGAAGAGGGAGGTGGAAGGTGGAGGGGGGAATATAAGAGATTTTTCAGGAGATGAACGTACTGTGAGAATGAGAAAAACGCGGTGATTTCAATGGTATACTTGAATTTCTTATAGCATGTATATTGCGCCCAGATCATGGTCTTATTTGAGCATATACTTCAAGAGTTAACTCTGAAGGTGGAGACTGGAGGTGAACAGAAGAGGCAGGTTGAGGGAGAGAATAAGGGCAAGAAAACCGGTAAAAAATTGAGAAAAATAATAAAAAACAGGGGAAAACAAGGATATTTCAGAGCAACATGTAAATCACGTGACAACCTTTAATGGGTTAGGTTACTTCTACTTATCGTAGTCATCTCTGTAGGCATGATAGACAGAACATACTTGTACTGGTGGAGATATGACCAACAATAGAGAGATGATCTCTTAGACCGCTGAAACTAGGTTATCACGTGACCGCAACAATGATGAGTATTCTTCTTTGATCACGTGAGTCATCCACTCTCCTCTCCACTCATAACCTGTATTCTCGTTTCACCTTCTGTTTACGGTAGATGTTTCAGCCCAACTTTATGTCGAGACGAAGTAGAAGAAAGTGGGCTGGTGTAGTTGTACCAGTGTACTAAGGGTAGTATCTGTGTGGAGTGTTTATCACGTGACGAATGACCAGATTCTTTAGTCACGTGACCCAACGTCTCTTTCACGTGATTTCCGTTTCCCATTTCACATGACTTCTCCGCTTCCCCTCATGCACCCCGCTGCTTACGTGTCTGCAGACCCCGGTTTAAGTTCATCAGGGTGGAAGCGAACATCTCCACATCTTACCAGACTTACGACAACTGAGAAACGACAAATTCGATAACAGTGAGGTTTTCTGACTAATCACATTCGTTCTTCGCCATGCTCATTTCATCTGTGGCCGTGTGGAGCGTTTTGCCGTCTGTTTTGGCGCCGATTATCCAGTGGATCTATGAGAAAATCAAGTATCCGGTTGGCCAACATCCTTCTCCTAAAACCAAACAAAATCTGCGTCAACGCATCATTTTGACCATTGGCATTTTTCTGCTGGCGTTCCGGGTCGCTCAGGGATACTATGATGTCACTAGAGACAACTCTGACCTGTCGTATCAACAGAGTCATTACCATGCTCTTAACCTGACGTCCACTGCTCTTCCTAGAGATATCAGACGTCAATATAAGAAGCTGTCTGTTACTAATCATCCCGACAAGGCCCGGAGTCTAGGAAAAGACCCCAAACAGGCCGAAGATGACTTTATTGAGCTCAAAACGTCGTATGAGATTCTCTCGGACCCCAAACTCAAGTTTGGATACGACCGATTCGGTCCCACTTTTGTGGACAAGATCAAGGCGCTGATTAAGCAGCAGGAAGAGGGTTCTCATTTCGAGTCCAAGTCTCAAAAGTCCAAGAAACAAAAGGAGGAAAGTGCCATTTCTGACTGGGAAGTTTTGTCTACAGGTGTCAAGAACGCTATGGCTGAACATGGACTTACTTTTGCGGTTCTTTTGTTTCTGTGGATCTTTGGAATGGCTCCTACCGGTCGATTCTGGCGATTCTATTTCCTTGGATGCCAGGTTTTGATTGAATTGACCATTTACACTCGTCCTGAAGATAACAGAATCATCCAAGTTCTTGAGTGGTTTCACGCTTATGGATTCCTCAAAAAGATCCAGCTTCCCTACCAGCTCATTTCTGTACTTAGAAAGATCCTTCCCGAGTTCCTTCTAGGCGCCATGCAGCTCTATCTTCCCTTGATTGAGCTCTTCTTTGGAAGTAAGAAGGCTGATGAGATTCGACAGACCTCCATCGCCAAAACTGGCAAACTCAAGCCCCAGGATATCGAAAACGTGTCTACTCTCGTGGACCAGGTGTACTTTGAGGCCAAGAACGCCCTGGACTGGGAACTCATTGCTTTCCCCAGTGAAAAGAGCAGATCGGATGTGCGATCCCAGACCATTGAAGATATGATGGTCATGAAGGTGGACGAGGATCCGGAAGTTAAGGAGGCGTACAGAGAGATGAATGTCCCGGTTTAGGGTAGGGGAAGTAAGTAGCTAAGAGTAATATAGATATCCAGAGAGAGAGGGAGGAGTAGGAAGTGCGTTACTGTAGTTATAGAGATTGGATGTGTCTGAATGTAGCTTAGAGAGAGTGTGTGGAGTAGATAGGGAGAACTGCAACATTTATACTCGTAGAAGTACAACTCGTGAGTAAGAGGATACCTAGCTCCATACTGTAGCTATAAAGTAAACGTACGGAGTGAGAGTAGTTGTGCAGAACCAAGAATAGTAGCTATTCACCTGAGCAAGGAACAGAGTCTGTACGGAGTGCATTTCAGATAGACATAGGGTGGAGAATATGATAGCTACAGAGTAATGTACAGACTGGTATAGAAATGAACATCTTGAGAAGAGAACGACGTTGTTCTAGGTTCAAGGCATTGCAGGAAGAGCATTCATTGCAGTAACTATCGAAACTAGGTGTGTCTTATACAAGTTTGTATCGTTGCTACAGAGTAATATAGATATTGAGAGTGGGGAAGTTGTATATAGAATAGGAGCTTTTAGGAAGAGTTATAGAGAAGAAACGGTAAGTAGATGTACTTGCCAAGGCTACAATTATCTGTCTCTGAAGTAACCATCTCACTGGCACTTATATTTATGAAGTTAGGGCTTTCTTGGTGGTGGAGTGATTGAACGAAGAAGAGTGATATTCCTAGAATAGAGAGAATTGGAGAAATACTGAAGCCACCTGCAACGATGAGTGGCCAAACACATGAGCTCAGCCGTTCAAACACCCCAAGCTTCTTCCACTACGTTATTTCACTTTTTTTCGCTCCTTTATCGGATTACATTTCGGCTGGTCGTCTATATTTCATATTCCCACACAACAGAGGAGAATAAAGCCATTAACAAAGAGATGAGTGAAAACATGAGTATAAAAATTGCGTCATATACATTGAATCGACCTTTTGGTTTCTTTATTCTACCTTTTTATAACTTTTATTGCTTCACTAAGTCACTTACCAATGCTCAGAGGTCTGACTACCTCCCACAACCCGTGGTGCTGACAGATAGAGATACTGTAGCTCCAAAATACCTTCTGTCCCACTGGGAACTTGTCAATCATACAAATGCGTTTTAATAAATGTCCTGAATATCTTATCTTACTTGACTTCAGCTTTTATTGGCCTTTTGATGGAACTATCCCTAGGTCTAAATTTGGTCCATCCCTAGAGCTGGGAACAGAGAAGAGAAGAACAGCCATAAAAGTTACTAGAGACAAGAATAGGTATCTAGTCACTTACTAAAGGCCCTTCAGAGCGCCCTTAATCTCTTATTTTACTCCTTTTCACCTTTCATTCTTTTCTATCGAGTTTTACAAAATGTGTATTTTAATCGGCCAAATGGTACTTACAGAACAGAGGAGAAAACGTTCAAGGGAGATACCAGAGACATATTGAAGTTGGAATTGACATACTAGTACTGGTTAAATTGTTATTGACATCTTGATTTACTTCTTTACAGCTTTTACTCTTGAATTTATCAGGTTTACCTAACCCATCTTTTTGATGCCCACAGAAAAGAGACAAAGTAGCAATAATACGAAAGTAATAGCAGCCAAAAAATAGTTTCTCGCGCAGTTAGAGTCGGTATAAACGTCTTGGGTCTTTTATTCTACTTCATTTCAGCTTTTACTATTTATTAATGTGACTTATCGCTGTGCCTGAGTTGTGAGTTCTTCCAAATACAGGCTGAACAGAGAAAGGTGGTAGAAAAGAATACTAGAAGATGCAAGAGATTATTCATTACGTACCTCTAGTCTAAATAAAAGTCGTCAGCCTTTTACTATACCCACTTTCAACTTTTCTTCTTCATTTAATCTCGTTATTCTAGCCCATGATGTGGTTTCATATGTAGGATGCTCACAGAAGAAAGAAAATGTAGCAGTAATCGGTGCTTAACTCGAAAAGAAGTGATATACCGCACTATACAGAATAATAAAACGTTATGGGCAGCTTATCCTACTTCCTTTCAACTTTTATTGCTCTTTATGAGCTATCTTGGGCTGCTTAGAGATACGAGAATTTACCGTGGTACTGGAGACCATACTTAACAAGAAGATTTGTATTGCAAACATTAGCTGAGAGTGATTTCTAACTACAGAAGTAGCTCTTGAAAGCCGATTCCACTTCTATGCCCTCTTTATGGGGTTCAATATGGATACCTTTAGGGGTGAGATAAGACCAGATGTAGCTATTGAGGAATACAGAGGTAAGAAAAGAAGTAAACGCTGGGACTTTAGAGTGAGTATATACGGCTTAAGGAGTCAAGATCAATCTATGTTTACCAGACAGACTCCAGACACCTATATTTGTTAGGATTATGAGTGTACTGAGGTAAAGGTCTAGACATGGATAACGAGGTACGAAGACTGTAGCAGGAGCGACATGTAGTCTTTTTACTGCAGCCAATACAACCATTCAGGGGAAAAGAGTATTCCACCAGGTAGGAACTGCTTAGTAACGCCATAAAGTAGCCTGTTATTGAGTCCTGTGGACCTACAGATGACTATGCTATGCTATGCTAAGCTATGTTATGCCAAGTAGGTCATGCCATAATCAGGAGGGGAGAAATGGGGCGAAGAGAGATGACTACCAAGGGTGTACTGTAGAGTCATTGAGTGGTTTTATTGTCTTTTCACTGCTTTATAGGTGCTAAGTGGTGGTAGTGCAATGCTCTCATCAGAATGAGATACAATGTGATATACAACAAAGTAAACCACATCCAAGTAGTTCAAGTAATTCGCCTACTTCAGCTTCCCGATAAGATTCAATATCACCAGTTACTCCTTCATATTACTGCAGTTGATGCATTATGGGCATAGAGTAGGAGGTGCGAAAGGGTATCAAGGATATCGGGACAAGGACTAGGAATTGAAGAGAGGTAAGCTGATATCCTGAATTATCAACACTTAATTGACCTAACGAACAACTCCCCGTAACTCTACGACCATTATTCGCCATTATACCTTGACCCCCAAATTCCCTACTTTATGCTATGCACTCTTCTAGGTCAAGAATTCACATAAACGAAATGAACAAGGTACCCATATGCAGTGACGAGGATGTGAAATTTGGTTCTGAAGTTTTCATCATCTCTACTACTGTTTATTACGTGATACTGAACACTCACAGAAACTCACTGTTAACAATAGACAACACAACAGTCTATACAAGAAGAACCATGCCAAAAGACACCTTCAAACACTCTCTCCCATCACCAAACAGGTCACTTTCAAAGTCCCCTTACCTCCATTAACCTTCCTCCCGTAATCTATGCACATAATCTGAGCAGGTGGAGGAGTGGTATAAGTAGGAGTGTCTTTCCTTCCAAGTTGAAAACCACAACCAATTCACCACTCACCCACTCACCACAATGCTCCCTCTACTTGTGATTTCAGCTGTTGCCAGTTTTTCTCTCAGCGGTTTGGTTCTTCTGTTACCTCGAGTATCAAGTCTCTTTCATCTGGCTGTCACTTGGACAGTACTTTCAGGAGCTGCTGGCGCTTGTTGGTTTTCGTGTTTCTGTGTTTTGAAATACTCTCCTCAGCTCTACACTCCTGCTCTAGCCATTCTTGTTTCTTCAGCAGCCTTTCACCTCTTCAACACCACCTATCTCTGTACCATCACTTGGTATAGAATGGTGGGTACTAGAAAGTCGCGAAAAGCTCGACAGGAAAAGTTTCTGCAGCATGAACGAATCCTTTCCGAGTACAGAGATCTTGCTCAGACTGAATGGGATAAATGTTACGCTGGAGAAAGTACCTGTTATGAAGATACTGATGGAGTGGATATCAGCAGTATGGATGTTGATATTGAACATGGACGGTTTTCCACTACATCAGCTGAATGCTCTTCGTCTATGGACTCTATCCTGTCTACCATGGGATCTATCTCCATCACTACCAGTCTTTCTCCTGAAGTCTCTCCTACTCCTTCTCTTCCCTTTCCTAGTTTCTGTCGAACTCCAGAAATTGAGATCTTCAAAAACAGAGATATCGTCACCTGGGACGAGATTCGAAATGTCGATTTTCTCAGTGATCACGTTGAGAGAATGGTCTAGAAACAACATATTGGTTACCTAGTACCCTAACAACATATGTATGTCTACCTTTGACGACATATGTTGCCTAGATCTACCATGGTTGCCTAGAAACCTGTTCCACCTCTAGAGACTTGAGCTGAGTACTGATATGAGTACCAGAGTACTCACCCCCAGCTCTTAGCCTCCTCAACATGTTAACACAGTCATGTTGAAGCTCGGTGTAGATAGAATGTATTTTTGATAAGATGTGTAAAGAATAAAAGCAGCAGACTTTTGCTATTAAATGTACCAGTACTGTGTATACTGTACAGTAGCTCAAATAGCTCTTCTGTATTGTGTATTTATCGATGTCTATCATAACAGAACTTCACTTGCTAATGAAGTGAATCAATGTAATACTATCAGCACAAACCGGTCGATACTTGTGGAAAGGTGTTATCTACGGGTATGTTGTACTCTAATTCATTTACTCAATTGAACTTCATCGACAGTGTAGCAATTGATATGGTCTTTCAGTTCCTCATGTCGTCGCCTCCTATGGCAGTTTGACAGGTAGCTCTCTACATCTACCCTTCTATATGTAGACTATTGACTGCCGCAATGATTATACAAGACTGACATGCAAATCTAGTACCCCTTTCTCGAGACTCCCGTTATTATATGTCGCTCACTATGCTGGTTTCAGTACCTGTTCTTGTTGGTACGCCACTCACGTCTCTAGTAGGGTAGACAGAGGACTGCCACAGGTCCGAATAGTGGCATCTACATCTATTCCAGTCACGGATATCTTCATCTTTCAACTTCTCAATGAACATCCAACTTCACCTATCATTCAACATGTCCAATGTATTGTACTGTACCTGTACATACGGGTACCTTTGAGATCCACCCTATGAGCCTTCCTATTATCAAGCAAGCAGCAACAAATATATACATCTATCATCAACATAATCCACTTCCATCCATCTTTCATCAACTCGTCATATCATCATTATTTTCTATAATGCAAAGAGCAATCATACTAGATAGTCATTGCTCGTTTTGGTAGTGATCCATTATCACATGATTCACTCAAGGAAGACCCAAACGTTTCAGAACGTCTTCAATTCCTTCAATTGGTCGTAGGGTGCTCTTAGAGTCTCATCAGTAATGTGGCTATGATCTTAGCAACAGTACTGTGAGATCACCTAGTCACGTGACATCACACGACGGAAATCGTTCAGTTCACGCCACTCAGATCACATGACCTCCTCCTCTAGTTAATCTTCACACCTGCGGTATTTGCCTGCTGAAGCATCCAGACTGCTCCCAGGGATATGAACAAATGAAAGACACCCAGAACATGAGCAAAGACAATCTGGAAGACGGACACAAAGACCACCTGGAAGTAGACGTATGCAAACGAGACTCGGCCCTGTTTGAGCTTTTGCCAGGTTGTGAACAGGACAAAAGTATGAGCAATCATAGCCAAAATAGACAGAGGCATATCGACATGGAGATATGAGATGACTGCCAAGATGGAAGATACGACCATAAGGATCGCAGCCACAAACGGGTAGTCGTCCTGAGGGCGGTAATTGAACTGTTTAGGGGGCATCTGGGCGTGTGGAGGTGTAATGTACTGGTACTGTAAGGGATAGGTCTAGATGTTCTGTATCACAGTGTTAGGTTAGATCGGCACGGCTTTAGGAAGAGAGTCTATTGTCCGAGGAAGAGTTGGGAGAAAAATAAGAGACCATAAAGTGGGTAAATTGAAGGGGAATTGAAAGGGGGAAGTGATGGCAGTGATGGGGAAGGGTAGGAGAGTGGATTGATAAAATTTGAAGGAATTTCGTACAGTAAAAGTCGCCACTGAATGGAGTATAAATGGTGAGTAAAGTTAAGTATTAAGGGGGTATGCACTTGGGAGTGGTTGGGAGGTGTTGTGAGAGGAAGGAAAAAATGGTTGTTGACAAAGCTAAGTGGAGAAGTGGAAGAAGGAAATGGTGCCAAGGATGGCGTGGAAGGTGTGGATTTGAAAATGGAAGTGATAGATGAACTAAGATACTTTGATTGGGTAGATTTGATTAGTTTCAAAGTCTGCAGTATCAATTCAAGGCCGTAATATGGCATCTTCTCTCAATCTCATAGTTAGTGTGCCTTTGGATGGCAGATGAATCAGAAATAATAGGAGATTGAGACAATTTTGTATGGGAACTTTTAATTAACTGACCAAAGAGTAATTAAAAACCAGAAACCTATCCTGATGTAACTTTTATGGTTCTATATATCACCATTCCGATATATGCTCTGACTTGCAATAATTAAAACAAGGGAAGATGATCTGGTTCATGGAATACGGGTGCTGTAGTTCACTTTCTGGCCATGATAGCAGTGTTGACGTCAGCTTGAAATTCCAGCCTATACTCGCTGTGACCATCTAAGGAAATAAGAAACTACGAATGAAGCACATGAGACGGTAAGTGTGAAAAAAAGAGGGAAACGGGATAAGTAAAAAGTCTCCAGATCAATACATTGCTGAATGTAGCTGTAGAAGGTCATTACAGCTTTCTTCTAAACTTTCTTGCGTCGTCTATGTTAATCCTGAGTTGGTGTGATATGTAAGACAGGGGACAACTAAAGATATTCGGAGTGAAGAATCCCTATATAGTATAGAATGAGAGAAGGAATGCTACGCGTGTTCTTTTAATCATGTCTATCAACTTTTATCTCAGCTTGGAACTAATATTGTTCTTACTATCTTTCAATTCCGACAACCTCAGATTTGCAAAGGGTTTCATCAGGGGTTAAAAGAGATATGTTGAGACACAGAAGCTGATTTAGTTGTCATATAGACCCTTAGTGAGAGTAATTACACTTTTCAACGTCTTCTTCATGTTTTCTACTTCCATTATGGCTGAAGTTCTGTCCAGCACTATACCAAGGAAACATGAACTCCTTGAAAATATAATTCTCAGAGCTATGAGAACTTGATAAATACACTCAATATATAAAGGAAGAAAAATGAACATCCTCTACCTCGTCTGATTCATTCTTTAGTGTCTTGTATTGTTGCTATTATTATGTCAGCAATCAGGCAACATACAACATACGCAAAAATGAACCCTGAAAAGTTGTTTACAGCTCTGAGAGACGTCAGAACATTCATATATGGCTCTTATGATAAAGTATTCATCTCTAGATTTTTTACAATTTTGCTTATTGCTGTATTCTCCTGGTTGTAGCACTTACGAGGAACTACATTACAAGTACCTCTCTTTCACAGAACAACAGATCACTAAAGATAGAGATGCTCTATAGGGTCAATGAATAGCATATAAGTATGTTATAGTAGTCATATAATCATTTATTATGTTATTTGGTCATTTACAAGTAGCCGTCATCTGGGCTGACTATATCTCGTGATCTATCATTAGCAAGACTAATACTGTCTCATACACAGTTAAACTACAAGAGCATCCAACGATGTTATCAGTAGATACATCGTACGATAGAGAGGCGTATATGAAGTCTTATGGGTCTTCATTGCTGTTTTGGAACTCTTAGCATGGCTTCTAGATTTACATATCAGAAGGGGTTGTGCTGAATTGATTGAAAAAAGTTGTACAAAGAATAGTGATGACCCCTAGAGGATTATACAGACTCCAATAGAGAGTACTGAAGTGTCTCTGAGATTGACATGCTCTGATTTCGTTAGATATTCCCGTTTTGCTGCTGCAATGTATATTGGACTGAGCCATAAGAGAAGATGAAAAGACTCGTCAGTACATACAGGATGTCATATTGGGTGTATCAATCGCCCCAAAGTCATATTAACAGTTTGTGTAACTTGTTTCCTATTATTGAGCAGGTTATATCGCTTTCTCTGGACAAGTTATGTTGACAGATAGGCGAACTGGAGTATTATCAGCAATTGAACATGAAAAGAGTATACAAAACTATTGTGATATGAGAATCAAGATGCAAAGAGCACTCAGGGCAGTGGACTGGGTGCCTTAGTCACTTTTATATAGCCATTTAGACCTCTCCGAGATGTTAGGTGGAAATTTGAACTGTCCAAACATGCAATGATATATGTGACATAATTAGGGGAAAAGCGAGAAGCAACAACTTTCACTGGTAGAGAATAACCCACTTTAATCATCACACATCTTTCTATTGCTCCTATATCTCAACTTGAGCGTCATGTTAAGTCCACGGAAATATTGACGTACTTCCCAGGCACATCACCCCTTCACACCGGCATTCCTTTTACACGGCTTTCCAAAACCTGTGGGCTTTAACCAACTCCGGACTTATCGGACCTTACTTCGGCTTTACTCTGAGTATTTATGTCTCAGAAGGTCATACATAGGGCAAACCAGGTGGTACCAGTACAGTAGACGAGTCAGAGCAAATGAGAGGGTCGTTGCACCTACAAATGTGCTTACTAACCAAATAATGACATTCTCCCAAGTCGTCTACCTCGGCAACACCCTTCTTACCAGTTCAGCCCTTTCAAACCCACATTTCTTCCCTGCTTCTCTCTCCAACCTCCTCTTCCCCACATCTCTAACTCAAGCTCGTGAGGCGTGGACTGGATACCGACAAGGTGCCGAGAAGCAAAGCAGGGGATGAAATGCATTGAAAACATGTTTGTGTCGAATATTTGCCATTTCCTCCATTTTTGTTTCATTTTCTTCACCACATAATTTCCTCTTGTTGACCCCCAATATCACCCCCACTTCCTACCCATTATCTCGCATCCATACATTTCTCCCGCTCATGTTGGGCAACTTTACCGCCACTTTACTTTGTCCCAATGTCGATCTGTGGGGTAAATTTTCCGAGAGGTAGGAAAAGATATGAGCGTTAGCTACGAGGAAGAAGGAGGTCACGTGACCAGATAATGAATATTTGAGACATTTCCTTTGGAGAATTTACAATTTGGTAGCTTTCTTGATGGTAGATATTGTTGCTTCATACAGTATAATGTTCACTTCCAGTCCCCCGGCTTAGCTTGCCAAGTCATAAATGAAGACTATGAAGTTATGCATTATCCTCATCAATACACTCTGTTGAGTGAGTACATCGAGAGCAGCTACCCACGAATATGTTATTGCTACCAATATCTCCAGTTAATGAGACTGGTATGTAGAGTACCGGTAGAATATTCATCCATCTACTAGTTCTACCAGTTTAGAAGTTTTTCTATTGTATGTATTGTATTTATTGTATGTATTGCTCTTCTGTATACCCTCATATCCCGTTCTCTCCTTACTCCCCCTATTTCCCGGAGATATCATCCCTCCGTGTATTCCCCCCAAACTTCTTCTCCTCCGCCCTTGTTGTCAGCTGTTTGTGTCACCGCATCCGTCTGAGCCAGGCGGATACGTTGCTTCCCCGCAGGCTGTCCTCGGGAGCTATCTCGCTAGGCTCAACTTGTATCTTCGGCTCTAGGTTTGAAGGATTAGCCGGGTGCATTAGGAGGTGAAGAGGGGAAAGCTAGACGACTTTGATGTCACATGAAAAAAGTGGGTTACAGAGAAAACAAAAGAACCATTGAAATCAGAAGACTGAGAGGAGAAGAATGGTGTACTTTTTATCTTCCCACAGCTAATATCCCGCTCAATAAACTGGCCTCCCATCCTGATAAAGTTACGGAACAACCTTCCATGCGATAGTTTATAAAGCATTGAGACCATACTGGAGACAAGTGTAGCCGTTGAACTTACATTTCTACGGTGGTTTAAGCGGCTGTTGCGGCTGAACAATGATTTTTAACGAGTATTTGTTGTTTTTCAGCGATAAAAACGTTTTTTCCTACTCCAAGTGTTCTCATCTCATATAGTCTACTTTCGCTCAGTCCTGGTACTCCCTAGAACACCCATTACTTTCCCGAAATCTCTCATTTTTGTCTCAATCCAATGTTCAGCCTCCTGCAATCCAAACTCAACCCTTTTTCCGGCCCCACCATTTCTGTATCTCTAACAACCTCCGACATAGCAGTACATCCCAAGGGAGGTATTCGGGGGAAATAAGAAATAGGCATTTATAGAGCTCCTAATACAAATATCAATATTGCATTGTTTTCAACTAGTCGAGAGGAGTATTTTGGTACCAAACAATCCACCACAATCAGCTTTTTTCGGTGTTTTCTCATTTCCGGCTCAAACTGGAATTTCGGTAGATGCACTTCCCCACATTTTAGCGACGTCTACCTTGCCTCTTATCTGCAACGTAAAGAAGGTTGAACCGAGATATGAGGCAGGAAATGGGGAGACAGAAATGGGGTAATCTGGAGCCAGAAAAATGGGGTAAAATGTATATAAGGGGGTGAAAGTACCTGAGAAGACCAACACAAACACTTCTACACCAATACAAACACCAACACCAACAGAACACTTCTAACACACACTCACCCCGATGTCTACTATCATCCACAAATCCACCTTTCCTGATATCGAACTGTTCCAGGGTTCTATCACGGACTTCATCCGTACCGGTGCATACGCCGAAGACGACTACAAGCCCTGTATGATCGACGCTGAGACTGGAGAACAGTTGACTCAGAAACAGATTTTGGATTGTGCTGACCAGTTCAGATCTCTGCTCTACCAACATGGAGTTCAAAAGACTCCTAACCGAGATGACAGAATTGGAGACGTTGTCATCCCCTTCATCGATAACAACATTTACTTGCCTGCTATCCATTACGCCTGTCTTGAACTAGGATGTTGTATGAACCCTGCTTCTACTCAACAGACTCCTCTAGAGTTGTCTAAACAGATCAGAGTGACGGATCCCAAGGTGATCATCTACCAGCGAAAGTACAGAAAGACTGTGATGCACGCTATCGACTTGGTTTGTTACACAAACTTTCCTATTGTGATTGAATTTGAAACCATGCTGTTCCTCAGAAACTCCGTTCCTCCTCCTCCTAAGCAGGCAAAGTTCCATATCACTTCCACTGAACAGGCTCGAAAGCGAATTGCCTACCTGGGCATGTCTTCCGGCACTTCTGGCAAGTCCAAGGCGGTTAGACTGTCTCACCATAACATTGTTGCTTGTTCTCAGGTGTCTCAGGTCACTTTCCCTGCTCTTTACAAGGCATCCAATGTCTGTGTGGCAGTCCTACCTTCTTGTCACGTCTTTGGACTGTACATTTTCTTCATGGTTCTTCCTCGATCTGGAGGAACGACTATCATGCACACCAAGTTTGACCTGAAACAGCTTCTCGAGAGTCAGAAGAAGTACAAGGCCAACTTTTTGCCTCTGGTTCCTCCCATTGCTGTTCAGCTGGCCAAGAACCCTATGGTCAAGAGCTACACTGAGTCTCTGAAACAGGTGAAGCTGATTATGTCAGCAGCTGCTCCTCTAGGTGCTGAAGTCACCCAGTCTCTTATCAAGGCTGTGGGTCCTCAGGTTCGAGTTGTCCAGGGTTACGGAATGACAGAGACTTCTCCCTGTGTTACTCTGTTCGATCCTGCTGATCCTCATCTTCACATCAAGGCCTGTGGAAAGCTGGTTCCCAACTGTGAAGTTCGAATTGTTGCTGATGGAGTCGACCAACCTGCTTACTCAGGATCTGTTTCTGATGTGGCCAAGAACAAGACCGACAACTTGCCTGTGGGAGAAATCTGGGTCAGAGGACCTCAAGTTATGGATGGATACCATAAGAACAAGTCTGCTACCTCTGAGGCGTTTGTTGAAGCCAACGATTCACCTGTTTGTTACAACACAAAGTGGCTTCGAACTGGAGATGTTGGACTGGTGGACTCTGTAGGACGGTTCATGATTGTTGATCGAACAAAGGAGATGATCAAGAGTATGAGTAAGCAAGTTGCTCCTGCTGAACTCGAAGATATGCTGCTGGCTCACTCTGATGTAGCTGACGCAGCTGTTATTGGAGTGGAAAATGAAGCCAAGGGTACTGAGCAGATTCGAGCGTTCCTAGTGCTCAAGAAGGGAGGAGATGCCCTCGAAGTGAAGAAGTGGATGGACTCAAAGCTGCCAAAGTACAAACAGCTTCATGGAGGAGTGGTTGTGATTGACCAGATTCCAAAGTCGCAGGCTGGAAAGATCCTCAGACGGGTCTTGAGACTCAGACAGGATGATATTGTTCAGGGAGTGGACCTGGCCAAGTTGTAGAGAGAGAAGGGCTTTATTAAATGTTTTTTGTTTGATATTTAGAGAATAAAGAAGATAAATAGAACAAAAAGAGGTTGTATTGTATCAGTAGTTGGATATGTTTGTATTGGTCTTGTAGACCAGAGGCTTCACTCAGTGTATAAGGGAAGGGCACTCTTGATGTTGAGAGAATACATAATGTAAATATACAGTGCTGTAGGATCTTAGAGAGATGAACTCTTGAGCCGTTGGTGAATGTATGCTTGTCTTTGTCTCTTGTGTATGATTTCATGGTATTCATCTCTGTGTTGTGAGCAACATAATGAGAGGCCAAACTATGATCAAAACAACTGGATAAAAAGAGGAGAAAAAGTTGAATCGAAGAAGTATAAGAGATTCAGGGCACTACTAGTAGCTAGTATTACGTAACTGGAGGTTTTCCTTGTCTTTTAGTATAAAAAATCCCTGTATTTCACCCCGTTCTATCTGCAACTTACATTTGGGAAAATACACCTTCAGGGATTTCTTGATTTCTGGTGAAAAAAGATGAAATGAACTAAGATGAGACTCCAAAAACGTATAAACAGTCCGTGCTGAGCGTTTTTATCCTTATATTTGTTGCTAGTATATACTAATAGTATATCTTCTGCTGTTCTGTAACCATGAGATAATGCTGGAGGTGAGAACGCCATAAAATGGCAAAGATAAGTTGAAATGAAACAAGAAAAAGTGTCTATCATGTTGAAATAATCCCTCTAGTGCAATTTACACCTTTTAGATGCAATAATTATGTTCTTTTGCTACAACTACCTCCGCTACAAGTACCATACGTGGAGAGACAAAAGTCGTGTACAGGTAGACTCGAATGTGGAGAAAGATAGGTTGAAACTGAGTCATATAAGAGGCCATATGTGTTATTAAGAAATGATAGTATCTATTGAAAAACTCCACTTGTCCCTAGTATCTATTATTCATGTATTCATGCTGTTCTGTTGGCAAGTCAATTGAGAGACTTTAGCAGGTATAGGGATAACTGGGTAAAAAGATGAAGAAAAGATGAAAAAGAGTAGAATAAGAATATCAGGACGTATATTACGCAGTTATCACTTGATTGAACTTCTATTGCTGATGTCTTCTCATTTATTTTTGTTGAATATACTTCCCAGGATAATCAAACTACAAAAACCGATGAAGGACAAGTCGACTATCTAATAGATAAAAACGGAATATCAGAAGAAAAAGAAAACTGGTACTTCTATTGAGGTGTAAGAAATCAAAATGTTACTTTTTATTCCAGTAGAACGTATTGTTTCAACTTTCACATCTCTTCAGGGAGCGTCATAGGTCGAGGGAAGAATAATGGACTGGCATAGCTCGATAGATGGAAGAAAAAAAGGTGAAATAGAATACATCAAGCTGTTCCTAAGGTTATTAATATCCAATGAAACGTCTTTAACCTGTGTCTCTTGCCATTGATCTAGATTTATACTGCTTTGCTCTCTCTCCTTTCAGCACAGTAACTGTGGCGATGCAGGCAAGGGGAAAAGTTGCATAAATGACAGAGAAAAGCTGAAATGAAGTAAACTAAGATGCTTGCGACATTTGAGACGGCGCATAATATACATCTAACCACTTTTTTATTGTAGTTGGTACATTTTACAGTTGATTTACCTTCTTTCAGTTAGCATCATTGATGCCAGACTACTAAGACAAATCAGAACCTGGGATAACTCGAATATAGTGCAAAATAAGTTGAAATATAAAGCTCTAAAAATATGAATTTGATTTTCATGGTGTGAATTACGTCTCTAGGATGTGGTTGGTATGTCTTTGGGCTTCGTTCACTTCTGTCATTAGTGTCGTCATGGGATATAAGAATAAGTCACAATTGGATTTCAACACTTGAAAGGAATAAAAGCTGAAATCAAGTGTTTTAAAAGGCAATGGATGCTCTTTATAGTAGTTAGTGGATATATATAAGCATACTACTGTCTCTAGAATGTTACTTCTCAGTATTTTCATCTGTTATTTCAGACCGCAAATGTAGAGAAAGATGCTGGTATAGAAATAACTTGGTTGAAGACAAATAAAAGCTGATATCAAGTGCCTTGAAATAGATAGACTGCTTATTGAACTGGTACACTTCCTCTGGCCACTTTATTTTGTCCTCATTACTACTTCTACTGTGTATTTCTCTTTTCAGATTGTTGTTCATGGAGGGACTTTTTGGTATGTGTTGAAAGAAGAGAAATGATAGAAGGGAATACATTTCAGTGGAAAGAAGTGCTCAGAGGTTTACTGGCTACTGTGAATACTATTTGAGCGCTCATATATTACTTGATTTCAAGTTTTTTTGCTCATTATTCGCGTTATCCCCACTTCAGGTCTTTTATTCATGGTGCTAGCAAAGAAGAGGAAAATACAATGATTATAAGATATGGGAGACAACAACAAGTGGCTCAATATATGTTAACGGCGCAGAAAAACGTTATGGACCTTTTATTGTACGTATTTTCAAGTTTTATTGCTCAAGGGAACGATTTACCAAGATCGAGTTCATTAGTCCACATCTGCTGCCTACCGGTACATAAAAGAGAAGGATTCATCAGTAACATCTAGTAGGAGCAACAAAAATGGTTCACTGCACACAGAATGTCAGTCTAATAGTTCGAGTACACTTATCTCTCTTATTTTCAACTTTTTTCTTCTCTATATCGAGTTATACCATTGATTCGGCCTCTCCAGCAATGATCATGGAGAAGAGGAATATATAGCAGTAAGACTTAATAAATACATTAAAACAGTGGAAAGTAGCATAATTCCTGCTGTAAATATGTCTCCAAGCTTCTCTACTTTCTTATTTTGCTATTTCCTTGAGAATCACTCAACATCATTTGTTGGTCACCTCTGCTTTGCACCTCCATCCTATAAAGAGAATCATAGCTATAAAAACATATATTCCAGAGACATTAAATCACACTTATAGCGTAATATGGGTCTATATAACATCTTGATCTTTTTAATGTACTTCAGTTCAGCTTTTCTTCTTGGAATATCGAATATCCAGGATTCTAGCTGCAAGCAGCACCCGTAATGCTGACTTGTAGAAGAACAGTAGCTCAAATACCATATCAGTTAATACAAAGACTTGTTAGTTCTGAATCTATGCCCTCGATAATGTCTTTAAACTGATTTAATTACCTGCATTCATCTTTTCTTCACTAATAAATCGAATTGACCCCATGGCTGCCTTATGTTACCCAACCTCTGATGCTTACAAAGCACAAAATTAGGGCAGAAATATAAATCAACTACAATGGAGAAGGATAATAGCTTAAGAATAGCTGGCAAAACGTCTCTAACTCTTAATCCTACTCCATTTGACCTTTTATAAGCTATTTCATCGAGATAATCCTACGCGTGAAATTTGTCTTTCTGCTCGTTGACAGAACTGGGAGAAATAGAAGAGAATATGATGCTACAAACAGAATCAACTGTTCCAGCACTTACTAGAAGCACAGATGAGTGTTAAATGACTCTTGTTTATCTTCTGTTCAGCTTATTTCTTTCCTTTATCATGTTAGTCCAATGGTGACTTTGGTCTCTCTTATACGATGATTGCGAAACAGAGTAAAACCGCTTATAATCTATACAGAGGCAAGGATAAGCTGTGAAATACCCCACAGTGCCTGTTCAAACTGAAAATGACTACTTCTTCTTTCTAAATCAACTTTTATTCTTCAATATATTAAGTCATCCTTACTATGTATTTTCTGTCGATCGATGATGGCCACAAAAGATATGTTGATATAGCCCAAAAACCTATGCTTAGCAGAAATAGATAGCCAGTAGTGTTACAATAGATATAATAAGCACTCTAGGCTTATTGTTTACTTTATATCTATCTTATTAGCAACTTAACAGCTGTTTCCTACACTCGGATTTCTCTACTAGCCAATGATGTGTGCACAATGGAAGAAAGGTGATGTGAAAAGTTTACTAGAGGCATGAAAAGTGAACAGTGATTTTCTATTGGCCTATAAAATGTTTCAAGCCTTTTCTGTACCTTACCTCCTCTTTTATTCAAAGTATCGAGTCATATCTACATCTGCGGTGTTTCTCTCTATCCACGAGGTCACAGAACAGGGATGTTTGCAGGAATAACACATAATCGCCAAGAGGAGAAAATTCATTTCGTTTTATCAGCTGTTAAATTATTTCTGGTCACTTACATCTCATCTAACAGTTTTATATCTTCCAATGTTACCAACATGAATCTCTTCCCTACCGGTACCGGTACTTCTACATCTCTAGAACCGGAGAACGGCAGTGAATGATGTAGTGGTATATAAAAGCTACAAGTTAAGACGATACATTGTACATTATTGGTCCTAAAAGTGTTCAATATTCTTTCTTTTACTAATATCAGCTTTTTATTGTTATTTAGTTGACTTTTCCCTGGGCACTACTCGTGTGGGTCACCGACATAACAAAGATACAGGGTATATATGATTCCCAGAAACAAAGACAGGTGAAGATATACGATCATTAAGCCGTAAAGAGCCTTCTAGGTTCATCAATAATACCTAGATCATCTTTTTATCTATGTTTGACTTCATTTTTCAGGGCCTTGATCCTGGCCTCTCCAAGGTACTCAAGGAATGGAGGCAATATCAGCAGAAAAATGTACAATCTGCGGACAAGAAGTACTAACTAAATAAATTGAGCTCTCTACAACAGTATGGGCATCTCACTATACTTCATTTCAGCTTTCTTCTTACAGTTGCTCGAGTTATCCTTACCACTGCAGCTCGATGCGCATCCTCTGATGCTTACAGAACACAGAAATAGGGCAGTAGTAGTAACCAGCTACAAAAAAAATGGCATAATGCAAGATAATAGGCGGTAGAGTGTGGTGGAACCTCTGTCTTACTTCCCTTGGCCTTTTCTCTGTCATTTATCGAGATCTTCCAATCCATGCAATTTGTCTTTCCTCCATTCGCTGACAGAACAGGAAGAAATACCAGATAATTTGTTGTTGGGAGCAGGAATGTGCAATCCAATACTTACTGACAGCTCTAATAAGTGTTGAGAGATTCTAGCTATTGATGTTGTTTCTTCGAATTATGACATTGACCAGTGATGACTTTTGTCTCTCATCCATTAATTTTACAGAAAAGAGTGTACCAGGTAATACAGCCTAATATGTATAAAAAGACAAGAATAAGCTGTTAGTTACGTGATAGTACAAACTCCACTTGATATTAACGACTTTATATTCTTCTGTTCAACTTTTGCTCCTGAATATTTCAAGTTCTCCCGTCAATGTTGTTTCAGTAACTTTACTATGGTCAGAGAAGATCAGTGATGTAACCAAAAAACCTGAAAAATGCAGATAGAAGCGGCCAGTGGTGCTTTAACAGACTTATTGAGCCCCTTGGGTCTTTTATCTCACTTCATTTCTACTTTGTTGGTACTTATGAGCTTTTCTAACATCTGAATTTCTCTAGGTATTAGGGATGTGTACAGAAAAGAAGAAATGAGACCTAAAAATTTATTGGAGATATCAAAAAGTAATCCATGATATTATAATAGCTACAAGTAGCTACAGAGTTTCAAGCCCTTTTCTTACTCTTTTATTCTTCGATTCACGAGTTATATCTACATCAATGTATTGTATCTTCACTCAGGAAGTCCGTCGGCCAGGATAAGTACAGGAGTAATACATACCATTCAATATTACAAGACATACTACAGTACCTGTACCTTGAAGTAGCCATCCAAAGCTTTTTCTGTCTCTTTTGCTGCGTCAATCTACTTAGTTCTTCCAGTGTTACCCAAACATGAATTTGGGCACTGCTCGTATGATCAGAGAATACAAGTGAATGATGCCGGATGTGTGCCAACTACAAGAATTATATGAACAGTCATACTATACTAGTCAGTAAGTGTTACAGACTTTTTATTTCACAACTTTCTGCTCTTCTTGTTAATCAATCGATATTTCCCTGGGAACTAATGGGTCTTCCTCCTGGTCAAGAATGTACAACAGATATATAGTATAGTTGAATACCGGAAACGACAACAGAAGATTAATTACATACATATAGCCATAAAGAACGTTTTGTGCCTTTTATAATACCCGATTTCAATTTATATTCGCCTTTTATCAAACTATGTTGAGCGATGATCCTGGTCTTCTTAGAAAAGGGGTACATTAGCAGTAATATCGACTCACAGTAGAAGAAAAGTTGATTTTAACGTACCGAGAGCTCTCTGGAGCGTCATGGCTATTCTATTATACTTCATATCAGCTTTTTACTACCAATTTACAAGTTATCCCCACGACAGCGTTTTGTCTCACCCCCACCATAATGATAGAAATGAGAATGAAACTTTGGGAAATCGTTCCAGCGACTACAGGAAGTACAAAATGTCTATTAGAGGCCATTAAGAACATTATAGGCTCATTATTCCTCTTTACTTCTACTTTTTTTCCATTTATTCCGTCATATCAGTCCATGATTTCTGTTGTTCCACCACATACCTACAGAGGTCAGGTAAATGTAGCACAAAGACATGATCGAAACAACTAAAAGTGGTCTGTGGCACAATAAAGGCAATAAAAACAACTTGGAAGCTTCATCTTATTCAAATTCAACTTTTATTGTTAGTTAGTCGAGTTCTCCTGCGCGTGAGTTCTACCTCCATACCACTGTTGCATTCAGAAGAGGTAAATCTAGCGTATAAATACGAAACAGACAGCTATAAGTGATCAATTGTGCTCTTATAGCCATATGTAACGTCTTGTACAACTTATGTCACTTCATTTCAGCTTTTATTCTCAAATATATCCGTTTTCTCTTGCGTTTTATTTCATCTGTCCAGCATTGGTGCTCACAAGACAAGTAATACAGCATTAAAGTGTCCCAGGGACTTCTAGAAGCTAATTATCATTTTAAACCAGATATTGGAAATGAAAAAGCCTCTTTTATCCATTTATTTGATCTCTGGCTATCAGTAACTCGACTAATACGAGACGCATATTTTTGTCGCTTCATCAATGTCCACTGAACAGAGTAAACCGTACCAATAACATTACTATACTGCCTCAAAAAGTGATCATTCGCACAATATAAGCCTGTTGAACATTCCAGAGACTTTACTATACTTCCTTTCAACTTTTCTTCTTCAAATATTCGAGTTGTCCCGACACCAACAATATAGCCCTCTGTCGGTGATGACAGAAAAGAGAATTACACTGTAAGAGTCGATATCAGAAACAGAAATAAATGTAAATATACATATTTCTAGCTGCTCAAATGTGCTGAGCGTTTTATTTTACTCAGTTTGCTCTCTTATATATCGTTATACCAATTTGTCCTCCTGTGTGTCTACATTGAGCAGCCAACAGAACAAGATATATACAAGAGTAGTAGACAATAGGGCTAAGGAGAAGTAGAAATTGGCTTGATACTGTGTAGCTCAAGCGTGTTGTACTCTTAAATCTCTTCAATTCAACTTTTATTTCTCAAAATATTGATTTATACCAGTGATTCTCCATTTCCAATCCTTGCAACAGAGTTAAACGAAGAGGAGAAGCATAGAAAGTGCAACGCTGAGGGTCATATAGCATGGAACTGATTAATCAAGCAACATCAGCGGTTTATTGAACTTCATTTGATCTTTTCTCTTATATTAAACTGGAGGATTCTTTGAGTGCATTTCATCATACCCAAGTTGCTGATAGAAAAGTAAACTATATGAGTTATGGATACTGGACAAGAAGGAGTAGTTAGTTGACTAGTGTGAGCTGCACAACAAAGAATTGACTTGCTTTCTACGTTCACTTCATTTTTTGTTCTTCCATTTATCGATTTGTCTTGAACCATGGATCTTGTCCCTCCTCTTGCTATGCTCAAATAACAAGACAATGGTATGCACTGACTTCAGAAAGTATTGCGTGTGTTCCGACGTAGGTTGAAAAGTGTACTGATTGTTTTCTTTTACTTGAATCCAACTTTTCTCCATCGACATTCCCAATCAAGTCAGACCCTGTATTTTACCACTCAATCATGGTGCCTACAGAATGGGGATAAATACAGTATAGAACCTACCACAAACAGGAGGGGTATTTGAATAGCTATCAATATCTTTATCAGCCTTAATGAGCTTCTTATTTCAGTTATGTTCAACTTTTCTCCATTGAAAAATCCAAGTTCTCTTGTTCGCCTTTCCAATTTCTGACGCAAAGAGAAATACGACAGTACAACTGTACAAGAAACGAAAAATGGGTGTGATATAAGACAATGATAGATCTATAAATGTCCTGGGCTTTCGGTTTTCCTTCATTTGTGCTTTTATTTCTTCATCACGGGAGGGTGATCAGGAACAAAGGGAAAGTGGATATGAGAGCAAGGTACTTGAAAGCGACACAAAGAAGTTGAAATGGCGGTATATAGTCTTTTAATGTCACTAGATGAATTTCTTAATCCATTTATCGTACATCTCTCGTTCATACTTCCAAATCTCTCTTTTGCTCTGCTTCAATAATCAGCCTGCTTACAGAAGAAGATACGCAAAATATATAGAAACTGAAGCCAAGAAGATGACTATCATGGCAATACAGCTTTTATTTGAAGTTAAAGAGTACTTTTTGTTCCATTAATATCTTTTTGAGTGTAGTTTTAAGACGAACTGTATGACTTTCCAGCAGTTCATACTATACCAGCCCTATATTATCCAAACATGTGAAGCTAACTGAAGGGTTATATATAAAGAGATTTGTTAATAACACCTGAAATGATTCCCTCAAGCTTACTGCTCCACATTGTGACAATTAGTTACTCTTTGAGCTCTGTTTGTTGTTATGAAGAGGTATTATGAAAGAGGAACCGGGTCGAAAATGCCCGATAGTAATCCAAAAAACAATTTGAAGGTTTCATAAGATACTCCAGAGTTGGTAGACTGTTTTGAACATCTCTCCACTCTTCCACCTCCCCTCCTTCAAGTTATATCCTCCAACAAACTCCCTCAAATACTTCACAACACCGCACTAACATAACTGCTCAACCAAAACCGCTATCAAAATTCTGAAAAGTGCATTTTACTCGTAGAGAACAGCAGAGTCAGATTGTCAAACTACTTCTTTACAATTTCTTCTTTTTCACTCTTCAAACCTCACCGGAGCTACCTTCCTATTCAGGCAAAAATAGTGTTTCAACATCCGGAAAATTGCTGCCTAACAGAAAACACGTCATTGTAGAGTGGATGGCTACGCGGATGTTCCCCTGAGTTCTTTGCAACGTGTATTTCCTCGTTATAGTCCAATTTACGAGTTTTCAAAAATCACTACCCGGCCTTAACTAACATTCCATCTAATCCAGTCCTTCCACTTGACCGTTTACTTGACCACATCGTATTCCAACTAAACACCAACAATATCCCAACTAATACCATCATCATACCTTACTCTATAGTGTCCCCCTGGGTCTCCTTGACCTCTCTCAATTTCGCCTCTCGAGCGTCCAGGAGATAAAAAACCACCGTCAGAACCATTGTACCTGCATGCGCAAGACCTGCCCATAGTTCCACGTACATTTCCCAGCCCAAAAGTACCAGATATACCACTGCTGTAAACACTCGAAAGATGTGTCTATCTTTATGAGCAAATGGAAGAGTGGTAAAAAGAACAATGAAACACACCAGACTAAGCTGACCCAAGCACATCAATGCAGCAGGGCCATCGTTCAAGTCCATGGCTACAAAAAGCCCAGGAATCAAAGAACACATGAGAGAAATAACTGACAAAATGCCATAAGCCGTACTTTCAGCAAAAGTGCTGCTTCCATCGCTCTTCTTGGACCCCATAGCCTCCTTGGCTTCTCTCAACTGACTTCCAAGGTACTCAATCTGGTGTTCCAAGGCGTTCAGACGCGTCCAAACGTGTCTCTGGCTTCTCACGTGCTCGCCAGGATGGTAGTCCTGCTGCACCCGGTTCATTTCGCCCATTTCCACCTCCGGCGCATTCACAACTTGCGAGTACATGTTGGATTCATGAGTGAGGAGAATGAAGAGGAAAACAAGAATTACCAAAGTCAAAGGTAAAGGCTTAATATGTCCTGGTGCTTAGTTATTATAGAAGCCGAGAAACGATATAAATGTATATTCAATCGAGAACAGACCTTGGAGAAGCTTGAGGTCACGTGACTATAGTGACCAACAGCATATTTCTTCCTTTGTCTGATCCATTCTACACTTTCGATAGCTCATCTCGAGGTCTTGGCACGCATGAGGTCATGCATTGTACGAGTTTACGGAGGAGGGGGTTGTGGAGAGAGTGATTGGAGATAGGGGGTAGTGAGTGGTATTGTTGGAATGGGATAGCTGAGGGGTATCGATTGGTAGTTTTATATTTGCAATTGGAGCACTATTGGACGCGGTAGGCGGACCGTTATGAGGTTGTATTCAGGCATTATAAATTGAGTTAAAGATGAGATATATATTTTTGGTGGAGGAGAAAATAGAGCGAGAATTCCTGATATGAGGGGTGTTTCTGGTATCAAACGACTCGTAATGATCTGATGTAGTCATATCAACTGTCAGAATTTATTTCTGGGTATTATTCAGTAAGTTTTGATCGTTCTATGTATGGACGGCACGGGGCAGTGTAAAGTTTCGGGGCGTTACAGTAGGGTGGTCACGTGAGAGTATTAGGGGGGCTTCAAAGGAGGTTGGAGAATGAGGAATATGACTCTTAATTGAGGTTAGAATGGTTTTGAGGGTATTTGAGGTGATATGTGTGTTACAATGACTTGAACGAATAAGAAGTGGGAAGAAATAGAAGGAAATAGTGAGGAAGACTAAGAAAGTTGATGAGGAGGGTCGGTCCATGCTATGGGAGAAGTTGGAGCTGTTCTTGTAAGTGACTTCAACTTTCAATGTGCTTCTATCGTTCTTAAAAGAGGTTGATGAAATTCACTCAGATTAGTAATGCTGTAATAGTTGTGGAAGAGAGGTAATTGAGGTAAAAGATGAGTCAGTGGTGTTAATTTGAGCTGACTAGTACTATACAGCAACTTCCCTCACCTCTGTTAGCTGTATTTGGGGAAGTACTTCCTGTCTCTGATACACCTCATAATCCAGCCATCAGAAAAGGAGTATATAAGGCATATGGTAGCAGGCAGAGCCAGTTAGATGCTACCAGAAGCCTTATTTAAAAGCTTTTGTCTTACGTTAGAAGTTCATTTTCCTGCATTCATCTTTTTCACTTATTTTTCACGTCCTGGAGGTCTTATCTAATCTTGGATAACAGGAATAATGAATACAACAGGTCTTCATAGCACATTGTGACAGGTGAGACTTATCTGTGAGCTTCTACAAGATACATAAGAGTCCCTAATCACTCTTATATCTCTCTTTTGTCTTTATTCTGGTTATTTGGACCTTTCATATCTGTCTATGGGGAAGCCCTTCGGACATATTTATAAAAGTGACAAAGATGGTAGAAGTTCAAGATTGAAAGTATTTCGAACATTCAACCAACATTTTTAGTCATATTGTTAACTTCTCGGGGTTCATTTCATCTTTTTGGGGCGTATAAAGCAGATATTCATTCCATGCTCTTGTTGATGGAATGCACAACTTGAGTAATGGAGGAGTTCCTAATTGAGCCAACCAATGTTTAGCTAGTACGTCTTCAAGTCTTCTTTTCTCTAGATAGGTTTGTTCTATGAGGAGGGGCTCGAACACGTACCGGTACTACCTGATAGCAGTGTAGTGTGGTGGGGAATACGAGAAGCCGAGCGGATAGAAGAAGTTGAAGGAAATAATATTCTGCCAATAGAAGACAAGAAAGGTGTAGATGTATGTCTTTCCCCTTCTTCTCTTCTCTCTTTACTCTTCCACACCACGTCCTTCTCACCATACAGGTCCTTGCATTCGTAGTTAATAGTCATTTTGAAATTCTACAACCAGGTCTAATATACACGTACTTGTAGCAGCTTCACACTCCCCCTCATCTACCATGCATTACTATATACACTCCTATTTACACTCCTCCTCTCCTTTCCAGGTCACTCCTTCTTCTTACTAATCTCCGCGATAATCACTTTGGGGGCCATAATGGGGTCCAAAAAGACAAACTCGGTTTCGTAGGGAGGTACCAGTTCCTTCAGCGGCCTCACCTCCAATCCCTTCTTCTCACACTCGTTCAGAAACGTCTGATAAGTGTCTTCATCTCGAATAGTAGCTGAACCGATAATTCTAGGAGCAGGGTCCAACTGGGCAAACTGAGAAAGACAGTCTGTCAACTCAGGAGCAATAGAGGGGTCATAAGTGACATCAGCGGCAATCACGTGCGTCACGTGCTCACTCGAATCAGGCTCATCTTGTCCCCAAAACAGTCTTCTGTCAAAACAAACCTCCTGCAACTTGTTGGCTTCAATAGTATGATGCAGCTGTTGGACAACAAAATCATCTCCATCTGTAAGCGTAGTTTTGATGCCGTTTTTCGCCAAAAACAAACCAGAGAGTCCCGTGCCTGCACCAAGTTCAACCACGTGACCATTTTTCAAAAAATCGAAATTTCCAAGCACATTAGAAACACATTTCTCAAGCCCTCTCTCAGCTCGAAGCTCATGAGATAACCACTCACATAAAGCTAGAGCAGCTTCCCAAGTTCGTCGACCGGTACCTCCTTGACCAGAAAGAACCATGCGCTGCTCCTGGATCTCAATCACGTGACCGTCGATTTTATAACTGACGGTATTTTCTTCTTCAGTGACATTGAAATCAGGCACCAGAGCTTCCGCGTAAATATCAGCCAAATCGTCATTGATTTCACTCAAGTCACGTGTAAACAACTTGAGAATGGAAGACAGATACTTTCTGGGCAAAGTGGACAATAGAAAGCTGTTGTCAGCGGTCAAAAAGCTGACTAATTGTTCCTGAGAAACTTGCGCCAGCTGCGGCTTGATTATGTAAGCCGGCGTTTGCTGCGACAGCGCGTGGTGAATGTTTGTGAGCGGCATGCTAGTGGAATCTCTATGCAAATGCTTTTTGGTATCAGCTTTTCTTATAAGGGGTATGGGAACATGGAGTTCATGTATGGTTATGGGGTTTAGGTGCAAATTATTTTTTACAAAAAACCAATGAAAAAAGAGAAAAAAGAGAAAAAAGAGACGAAAAAAAGTGACCGTTGGTTCGACCCAGGACAGTGACCAAATTCGACTCTGGCCAGGCATCTGATGGTTTTCAGTGCGTTGGTTCGATTCGCGTCTACGCTATACGCTCCCCTAGCCCTGGTCTGGCTCGATTTACCTGGCTACCCTAACCTTTCTACCCTAACCTTACTCCTATGTCTAACTGTGTCTGGGTTCGATTTCGGGTGGCGACTTCCAGTTGTCGATCGATTCCCCTCCACGTGGAAAAGGTCTGGAAGCTACATTAGCATGTGATATGCAGAGATAGAGCTCAACAAGGGTTAGGGGAGGTCACGGGGGCGGTCATATGGCCACGTGACGAGGGTTAGGGATGCGGCAACGGTTCCCAGCACCCCCCAATCCTCCCCTAACATCCATTTTCTGTCCTAACCACCGTCCACTCACAATGGGCCGATATACCGGACTTGCTTCCCATGCACCTAATTTGCCATTGACTTCCCCAACCGGTTGGGATTGGGGTGGATAAGCAGAGTTTAAAATGTGGCGAGAGGGGGCGAAAAAAAAGACGATAAAAAAGACAATAAAATGGGAGAAAAAAAAACAATAAAATGGGAACAAAACAAAAATTTGAAAAAACGAACAAAAAAAAAAGGAAAAAAACAGAAACGCCTGGAATCAACTTGGAAAGACTGGAAGAACTGCACAGTCGTTGAACTCCTTTGTTGGACGTTAGTCGATCGATTAGACATGATATAGATTTGACTTGACTTGACTTGGCTTGACTTGACTTAACTTGACTTGATTGACTTGTAATGTTACTGTAGATGGATAAAGACAAGAGCTAACACTACACAATGGGATAAGCACGTTTCTTTCTATTGGCAGAGGAGTAAGAGGAGTAAGAGGAGTAAGACCCCATATCCACACCGTACCAAATCCCCTCTCCCCTCAGGTCTTGTTTTTGCCCGTTGTTTTTCCGATCTTTCTTGTTCCTCTTTTTTTTTTATTCTCTTTTTTTCCCACCGTTGTCTTGTCTCTCCCCATTTGGATTAACACATGCTCCTGCCAGGGTCTTTTGCCGGTGTGGTCCGAAAGTGCCCGATACGAGTTTCACCAGGTGAGACAGTTAACCAAGGGACGATAATGACGTTGGAGGGGGGAAGATGAAGAACTTGTACTTGATGAGAATCTGGTTTATATATTGTATCGTACTTGTAGGTGGTAATATCGACTAGTTCCAGATGATGTAATATCTCATGCTGTAGTTCTACATTATACTGTATCAATTGATGTGTATGTACAGTGTCACAACTTGAACATAGACCTTACAACATAGACCTTGGTTTTGGTTGTCTTGAAGTTCGATTGTCTGAACATCGATTGTCCCCAATTCATAGTATCGATTGTCTCAAGACGTATACAATTAGGTAATCGTAAAGACTAGTATCTATGGCTATGAGACTTGTCTATGAGACATGTTTTTCTGTTTTTCTACGTCGTTAGACCTCTATTCCGCCTCTTAGTCTTAGTCCTTAGCTTACTGTTAACTTGTTAGCTCACTGTTAGCCCCCCCCAATACTCAATCAAAACCGTGTGATTAGAAAGAGCAAAAATCGAGGATTCTGGGTCTTTCTGCGCCCAGGGCCCAGCCGTGATCCGAGATCTGGCCATTTTGTCATGACCCATTTTTTCTCGCCTTTTCTCTTCCATCTGTCCATTATTTCGCCCTTCTCTGCACAGCCGCGTTAACTCCTTTGTCCATTTTGTGTTTTTTTTTCCGACAAAAATCAGAAGTGGCATTTGGCTTTGGGCTTCATATGAAATTGCCTTTCTGGCGTACCACATGCATCTTCTCAACGAGTGGGAAAGAACTGAGAGGGTGACTATGCCACCAAAATGGAAAATAAAATATGCAAAATGTTCTCCTAAATCGTACAAACCGATTGGTACAGTTTTCACCCATTTTCTCCAGCCCAATCGGCCGTAATCCACATCTCCCCCCCTCCAATCTCAACAAGTCAAACCTAAAAAGCCCAACAAATGCATGTGAGATGGAAGGTGAGCCAGGCACACTGCTGAGCTCTCAGACCCTATATAGACTGAAGGGGGCCCTCCCTTATTTCCACATCTACTAACTACACATTCAACATGGTGAAAAACGTGGACCAAGTGGATCTTTCGCAGGTCGACACCATTGCCTCTGGCCGAGATGTCAACTACAAGGTCAAGTACACCTCTGGCGTCAAGATGAGCCAGGGAGTCTACGACGATAAGGGCCGTCATATCTCTGAGCAGCCCTTTACTTGGGCCAACTGGCACCAGCACATTAACTGGCTCAACTTCATTCTGGTCATTGCGCTGCCTCTGTCGTCCTTTGCCGCTGCTCCTTTTGTGGCCTTCAACATGAAGACTGCTCTTTTTGCGGTTGGATACTACATGTGCACCGGTCTGGGTATCACTGCCGGTTACCATCGACTGTGGGCCCATCGAGCCTACAAGGCCGCTCTTCCCGTCCGACTGTTCCTCGCCCTGTTTGGTGGAGGAGCTGTTGAGGGCTCTATCCGATGGTGGGCCTCTTCTCATCGAGTCCACCACCGATGGACCGACTCCAACAAGGACCCCTATGATGCTCGAAAGGGATTCTGGTTCTCCCATTTCGGATGGATGCTGCTTGTTCCCAACCCCAAGAACAAGGGCCGAACCGACATTTCCGACCTCAACAACGACTGGGTTGTCCGACTCCAGCACAAGCACTACGTCTGGGTTCTTCTGTTCATGGCCATTGTTCTGCCCACTCTTGTCTGTGGTCTTGGATGGGGCGACTGGAAGGGAGGTCTTGTCTACGCCGGTATCATGCGATACACCTTTGTGCAGCAGGTCACCTTCTGTGTCAACTCTCTTGCCCACTGGATTGGAGAGCAGCCCTTTGATGATCGACGAACCCCCCGAGATCACGCTCTTACTGCTCTCGTCACCTTCGGAGAGGGCTACCACAACTTCCACCACGAGTTCCCCTCGGACTACCGAAACGCCCTCATCTGGTACCAGTACGACCCCACCAAGTGGCTCATCTGGACTCTCAAGCAGGTGGGACTTGCCTGGGACCTCCAGACCTTCTCTCAGAACGCCATTGAGCAGGGTCTCGTGCAGCAGCGACAGAAGCGACTCGACAAGTGGCGAAACAACCTCAACTGGGGTATTCCCATTGAGCAGCTTCCCGTCATTGAGTTTGAGGAGTTCCGAGAGCAGTCCAAGACCCGAGACCTGGTGCTCATTTCCGGCATTGTCCACGACGTGTCTGCCTTTGTCGAGAACCACCCTGGTGGAAAGGCTCTCATTATGAGCGCTGTCGGCAAGGACGGTACCGCCGTCTTCAACGGAGGAGTCTACCGACACTCCAACGCCGCCCACAACCTGCTGGCCACCATGCGAGTCTCTGTTATCCGAGGCGGTATGGAGGTTGAGGTGTGGAAGACTGCCCAGAACGAAAAGAAGGACCAGAACATTGTCACCGATGAGAGTGGAAACCGAATCCACCGAGCAGGTCTCCAGGCTACCCGGGTCGAGAACCCTGGCATGTCCGGCATGGCTGCTTAGGTCAAGAATATTTATTATATCGTATAGATAATGCATGAAAAGAACAAGCCGCCGAAGGAGCAGTAGCGAGTACAAAACGTAGTTAGCGAATGGAAGCGAGCGAGTAGCGGTGATCCTAAGCGAGCATGCGCTTGAAGGCAAAGTCGTTATAAGCGAAGAGATGTATCATAAGTGTAGGTGAAGCGAGAGAGACGTTGAGAAAGACGTTGGAGTGCAGGTGAGGAGGTGCAGCAGGAGTGTTGATTGATAAGCTGATTGTGCAAGTTGAAGGTGGAGCATGAGGGAGTTTGTTTCTTCCGAGATTAATATACGGTATGGTCGAGATGCTTAGTTTCTGTAGGAGAGGGTTGAGTGGAGGCACTATAGAAGGGCGAGGAGAGGAGATATGTGATATCTGAGTTGATAGAGATAATGATAGGGGCTAAGGGGGCATAATGTACTTCTTGGGTTCTGTTTTGGACTGGTATTGGTGGATGTGGATGGGTACGTCTTCTCTCTTAAGCTCTGTTGAGGGAGTTGTAGAAAAGTACTGAGTGAAATAACGAATGATGGAATGGGGGTCTGATCTGTATTCAGAGAAAGAAGTGGTCATCGGGGAACTCATGTGAGTTGGGTCAGTGGTTCGGTTAGATGCTCACTGGGGTGCATTTCGACATGTGAGTGAACATACAGATTCCATGTTCACATATGGAGGTCTTTGCTACCCCTCAGGTCTGGCTTATTGATAGGAAGAGTTTACCCTCGTATTTATCGCTTCTGAAATGAAGGGCAAGCGTCTTTTTTCCTCCTGTATGAACCTCTCTTTGTCTTAATGGACAGTTCTGTATAGGACACCCTCCAAGGCTAAGGTGAAGAGTTGATGAAAACAATCCCCTGGAAGTTTTAATATTTGAGGAGTTGAGCATTGTGCCCTTTCAGGCATTTGAAGGCGGAAAATCGAGTTTCACTTGTCCTTTGACTTCTTTTCAGTATTTCTTGGAGGTCATGTTTATGCTGTTGCGGTTTATGCTGCACAATAAGAAGAGTCCAATTGAAGGAAAAAGTCCCAATTGAGCCCAAGAAAGCCCTGAATCGAGTCTGACAGCCCAAAAGGAGTGAAAATCAACTCTCCACGTCTCATTTGACGTTTTTCACGCGTTATGGTCCACTTCTGTTTCCCCTTCAGGCAAGCCTCATCCTTAGTTCCCTAGAATCCCAACATTTAATGGCCTTATCGAGTCATAGAGCAGACAACCTACAGTGAAACCCTAACTGACGTATGAACGTTTTTTGAATCTATCACTTCTCTTAAGTAAGCACCTATACCTCTTGCAAGTACTAGCACATCCACAACTGCAGTAGAGAAGGGGCCTTAGTCAAGCTAAATCGACTAAAACTAACCGAGAAAAGCTCTCAAACAACTCACATAATCTCAACCAACCAGAATATCAACTCTCTAGAGCTCCTCTCACATTTTTTAGCCCATTATTACTCGATTTCATCTTCTATCCAAACAGACGTCCTCTACAGAACCATAAGTATCTTGAGATATAGACTCAATATCGACCCCTACAGTTGGGATTTTGCTACAGGACCCTCAAGTGAGCCATTAAAAACTTCAAGAACTCCTTCTTTCCTTCTTTAATACCCTTAGACCTCCCCCTTATACATCCACCAACACACACCTCTCCTAATTCACCCCATTATACAATTCCTACGTTCCCAAATCTCTCTAGCCCAATCTACACACCCCATTAACACACCCGATCCTCCTCCTCACCTCCCTTCACCCTCCAAACCACCTCTTTACCACCCCTTCCATCCATCCAATCAACGTCGAGAGATGTGCACTTCCGGGTAACTCCAATGTTAGATCCGCCTCAAACATTTGTCGAATTGCGTGACCGCAGTTATACGGCGGTAATCGCGTCCGGAGGTGAAGTCACGTGACCCGAATATAAATTTCGTCTCCACCTTTTATCAAATTATGTTCATTGATGTCATTGGGACTATTTCACTTACAAATGTAAGTTTGGATTATGTAAGCGAGAGTAGGGAAAAGAATCACTCAAACAGGACAAAAGTGACCAGAAAAATAGCAAATAAAACCCCAATCCCACTAAGCTAGCCTTGACCGGCTGAATTATAGCCTTTACTACTCACACATTCCACATATAAGGCACTTTATAGCTTTCTGTCAGCATCCTCTTCATCCCAAACTAACTTTTACCTTCACGTACACGTTAATTCATCATCACCACCTGGCTCCATCTGTGCAATGACGTCCTACTACGACGGAGTGGGTTTTCTGGCCATTTGCGGCAAGACCGAGTCCCCCGAGGTGCTGCAGTTTGCCCCCCAGGTGCGCCGAGCTCCCCCGAAAAAAACTCGGCTCAATGAGTACGCTCCTTATCCTACCTTTCGACACACTCCACCCGTGTTACAACGCCCCAACCAGCATCCTTACCTCACCCATCAGCCTGCCCACTATACTCCGCATGGGATCGCTGCTTCTGGACCCAGTGGAGGACCCGGAGGACCTGCTCCTGGCCCTGGAGGAGGACCCCCACCTGCCCCAGTGCAGCAACAACCCCAACAAGTTGCCCATGCACCCGTGACGGCCATGCCCCCGGCGTCCCAGAGCCCCGTGAGTCAGCCCCCGCCCCCGCTGACGGCCGCCGCCATGTCGCCCGGACCACGCCAGCCGCTCCCTCGGGCTCCTCAGCAGCAAGTGGGGACTCCTGGCGGCGCCGGGTTCTCAGCTGAGGTTGCAGTCGCCGTGGGCGCGCAGCAGTCGCCCGAGAGCCTGGTGAGGGCCACCCCATCGCCCAATATGCGGGCACTGTCGATGACGCCTCGTAGAGACTCGTTGCAGGGCAACACGAGCTCGGGGTCGGCTACTCCTCGACACTCTGCTTCGGGCCATAAGTCTGGACGTATTTCGACAGCTATGCACCCGGACCCCAAGCAGCAGTACAAGACGGAGGAGTGCAACATTTGCGGCCGGCCGTTCAAGGGGCCCAAAGCTAGCACGCATAAACAGCAGCATATCCGACGGCTGCATCCAGAGTCGTACATGCCCAAAAGAGGCGGCAAAAAGAAGGTGGACAACCGGGAAAACAGTGTGGAAAGCATGCCGCCCAGTCAGAGCCAGAGTCCCCAGCAGAGCGGATTCTACCAGGGCGATTTGGCCAATGTTGCCAACGCAGCCATGCAGTTTCCACAGTAGGGGGAAGATAAAGGGGATGATTGGCTTGTCCAGGAACATGGCGTTACGTGCTGAATGGCTACTCGACCGCAACAAACTTCACCGTTGCGGCTTCGCTGTTCTTCACGGCTCAATCGCCGTTCTCACCAGCCACCTTCATTAGTTTGACCTGGAGGATGAAGAACCAGGTATTGTAGACAAATAGGACTAATTTATATGTATAGTAGTTAGACAGAAGATTGAGTGGGCGTAGTTGGTGACATTTGAGTGAAGGGAGTGAGGTTTTATTGTGCCGTGCCAGAAAAGGAGTTGATTTGTAGGGTACCGGTACCTTAGGAGGGAGGAAGGAATTCGGCTTAAAGATGTCAATTGAGCAGATTGCGTTTCATTTCGTTCGTATATACTCTTTAGCGTGTTCTAAAAAGAGCTTCAACTTGTAGATCTACGCCTTCTATTAGTTGTGATGGACTGCTATAATTCCTCCATTGAGAGCCTGTTTCAGAGGAAGAAAGGAATGTGGAGCCTTGAGAATAACTTCTCGGTGCGCATCGATCAGATGCGTCTGGCTTTTCGCAATGTGACAGTATAAATGACCTCCTTGATAGGAATCGTCTGATCATGTCCTCTCCAATACATGAGTTGAGATGAATCCGAAAGCGAGATATTGTCTATCAAAAGGAGTAGAAAGCTACAATAAGCTGTTTATTGTAATGAAGCTGGTAGAAAGTATACAGCCTCTCTCTTTTCAAGATATCTAGAGCATTTGTTATCTCCACTCTCATGACTTGTATCTCAACACGGAGACTTCAGTGGATTCAACTTAGCAGCCAATATAAGAAGAAAAGAATGAAAAAAAGTTGTCTATCGTACTCTTACAGGCTATAGTCAAATATTTCAGAAGTTATCATAGTACCTAGCAACTTATTACTGTCGAAATGTGACTGTATTGCTCCATCGAGTAAGTGATGCGTGTTAGGGGTAATTGTAGCTGGAGTAATTTCTGATATGCCCAGGAAACAGCTGAAAAGAGCAGTCCATCTCGTCTTACTGAAAAGGACGTAGCACAATAGAAGCCCCTCTTTGTTTTAAGAGTTTCCCATTGTTACTATACTTCTATAGTGGATCTTCATTGATGGAATGGCAAAGCAGGCGAAGGAAAGACCGATATATAGACGAATAAAAGCAGAAGAGGAGTACTACGAAGTGCGAATAATGTTAATAATGGCTACTGGTAGAATTTTTTTTTACTTTTTGATGGCCATTGTTTGCCATATTTCCCTTCTATGTGAGCATCACCAGTTGACAGAGAAACATGGAGTAGAGAGGAGTAAGATAGTTAGTGACTAAAACCAGAAATAGAGTAGGGAAAGAGTATTGTTGCATTAATATGACTGAGAATGACCACGTTTGATTTCTTCTAACACCTGATTCATGTTTCTATCCCACTTACCTCTCTTTTGTCATATCCTTGATAGGCAGATAAAAGCTGAGGGTTGAATAACATGATGAATTGAAGAATAAAAGCTGAAAAGAAGTACAAATGATACCCAGTGACAGCTCTAAAAGCTACTAGTAGATTTCAGTCAACTTACACATGTCCCTGACTTATGTTTAATCTGTATTTTTCTCTCTTTTGTAATCATGGCAAACGAAAGACTGAAGAAAGTACCGGATACGCGATAGAATAACCGACCAAAGTAGATATGGATATGAATAACATGCCCAGCTTATTATTACTGTAATAGCAAAATGTATGCAATATAGTAATTCTCCATGTTCTTAGTATATAAAGCCATTGATTGCTGTCTGTACACAGTGTATGCGGAGGAACCAAGGCGTATGGACTAATTGATAAATTGTCTGTACACAGTGTATGCGGAGGAACCAAGGCGTATGGACTAATTGATAAATTGAGGATGAAAAGCTTGAAAGGAATAAGATGAGTGGCTCATAATATTCTATCAGGCTTTTAATACATGATGACCACTTTGTATAGTTTCTGGATGTCAGTTTCACCGTTTTATCCTCTTTGTGAATTCTTTGCGTGAGGTTAAGTCGACTAACCTGCGAATAAAAACCCATATTACGTAGGAAAAAATGTCAATGACTGAGAGGAGGACCAAGATGTTGTATGAAGGGTTTTTTGATCTCCGCAATGGTATATTATTGGTACCGGTACAGCTTCTCTTTGTGTCCACACGAATTAACGGAGAGCCAAGGGGGCTTTCATATCTCATTTAGTTAAGCAAGAAAAGAAGTAAAGAAGCAGGGAAAGAAACCTACGACGAGAAGTAGGCTATTAATGCGTAATGGACCTGCTTATACTGTCACTGGTATATTATTACCTCGATGTTTTACTCTTTTAGCACACAGGTATGGAAAGGCAAAACTAGGGACCAGAGATAAATCGAATACTCAGGGATATAAATATGAAATAAGTTAGTTTGAGAGTCTTGTGACGTAATTAACAGCTGTTAAAAGACAAACTAAGACTCTTTGATGTCACTGAGACAATCACTCGTTCCTTTATTCTTTTTAACACAGCGTCTCAGATGGTAGACTAACTGCAAGCCGGGATAACTCGAATACTTGGTAGAGAAAAGCTGAAATGAAATAGAACGAGCTTCTAAGAACGTGTAGTATAGCTAATGGTATGTAGTAAATCACTTCTATCTGCAGCTAGTACTTGTTGCTACTGTTTTTACCTCTATTTTTGTAAGCTTCATGGCCGCGACTAACATCTCGATATGAAAAATAGCTTGATTTACTGTAAAACAAGTTAAATTGAAGCGCAAAAAGTGACTACTAACATTCCAAAGAAATGAAAGTTGCAAATTAACACCTGTTTCATGTCTCTGATTCATATTTGAATTGCATTCTTCGTTTCGTAGTAACGGGTATACAAAAAGCACGACTGGCATGAACTTGACAACTTTAGGACCAAAATCAGAGAAATAGAAGAGCTCAAGGTTGCTAATATCGCTAGCTGTACGTGATTAATATTTCTTCCCTTTCCTTTGTATGTGCTATCTCTGTATTTTCCGCTGTTCTAGTAGTAACTAATGGAGCCAAAAATACATGGGTGGGGATATCTTTAATATTGACTAAGAAAAGTTGAGAAGAACTAAGATAAAACTCTTGAGATAACTAAACAGCATTTGATTGGCCATTGGACATTTGTATTTGTTGATGACCTAAATCAATGTTCTTTTTCTCTATTCTGGAAGCATCAGAGATTGATTGGAAAAACCTCTGAACCGAGATAACCCCCCAAATGATTAAGAAAGCTGAAATAAAAGAAGATGAGATTTTCAGGGCGTTTATTGGGCTTATATAGTGCGATATGGCCCTTTACCTGTTAGCTGGTACTTATCAAGAACTACATCTACCTCTGCTGTAAGTTTCGTAGCTTGAGAGACAAAACCGTGCCCAGGTATAACTCGGTGTTTTGAGAGGAATTTGTTGAAATCAAGAGCTTTGAGAGCATAAAAGTGTTATTAGTAGCTACTAACAGATGAATGACTACGTGTTATTATATCTAGCATATTTTACACAAGTATTTCACCCTAATACGTGAACATCGTACATGCCGTAACAAATTGAGCGTAGGAATAAGTAGACTAGACGACAAGGAAAGTATCTATTGAAGTAAAGTGAAGTCAGACTGACATTAGGATAGTCAATAGTGTGCAATTACCTACTCCTTTCTGTCGCTAGTATCTTTTAATATTGTACTTGTAAAAGTCTCTCTTCTGCCTGCGTTGTTGCAGGAGTTGAAATTCAGTCGTAAAGATAACTTGTAAAGTACGAAAAAACATAGAACTGCAAAGCTGTAAAAGACTAGGGTCATGTTTCAGAGCATATTTACAAGTCCCACTACTTACTTTTATCTCTGTTACCTCCTATATCCCAATAATCTCTGCTTTGTCGAATCACGATAGTGAGCCATTGGGGGTGGAAGAATAACCCGATAAACTGCAGAGAAATGTAATACATAAAGAATGGATTAATGTCACTCTGAATGTTTCAATGTAGTCAATTGACAACTTCTGGCTGCTGCTGGTTTATCTTCCATTACTGCTAATTTCTGTTAAGTGCGATAGATGGTACAGCTTCTGTAGGCTTGGGGATTACTCAGTAGATGGAGGAAAAAAGCTGGAATATAGTATTATAGAGAGCTATCAATCTTCAATGAAGCAAATGGTAGATAGCGATACACTCTTCACCTCTCTGATATACGCCAATACTATGTTATATATTTTCTTGTAGGAATCAAAGTGGCAGAAACTCAAGGGATATGGATATATCAATTAAATAGCTAATAAAGGCTGAAATGGAGGAGGGGAAGAGTATAAAGACCTCACAATATCTCTGGTAAGCTATATATCACCTTTAGTTTCAAGTTATTATTGTCTGTAATAATTACCTCTATGCTGTCATCATAATTGGTCGAGAGGAAAAGCGTGGGTTGTGATTTCTTGAGAAATTGAAGATTAATTACTAAAACTAAGCACATGAAGCTGTTACAAGTAATAATGGATTTTATAGACACTGACAGGTTTTCCACACTTTTCTCATGTCCCTGATATATTTTTACCCACTATTTTTTTTTTTTTTTTTAAGCATCATTATTGCGAGACCATTCATCATGACTGATAAATTCATGGATTGGGGGATAAAAGTTGAAAAGAAGAGAAAAAAGAAAAGCAAAGTGCTTATCACAGCTGCTGCAAAGTAATAAAGCTCTTCTTATATTATCAATTATAGTTAATGGCTTATTTCTCCCTGTATGTTAGCACCAGCTAGTCGAGGCAAAAGTACAGTCAGAAATAAGTCGACTATTTGGTAAATAAAAGCTGAAATGTAATGAAGAAAAGATAGCGAAGCATTGATAGAGCTGCTATAATCCGACTGGCAACCTTTGATTGTCGTTGTACTTATTACTGCTACATTGTCCCCTTCTCTGCCAACACCTCAAGGGCAGGGACAGTCATTGATAGGGATTTCTCTTAGAATGGAAGAAATCCCTGCACAGATGAGCGGAAAAGTAAATAATAGTACACAATAGAACCCCCATAGTGACTTCATGGTTACCTTTGGCTGTCACTGGATAGTTTTATGATGGAAGTTCTTTCTGTCGAATCAGCATCCATGATGGAGTCAAAAACTACGACCTGTGAAACTCGAATGAATGACAAATAAAAGCTGAAATGAAGTAGGGAAAGTTGCTCATGACATATGTAAGACTGTTAAAGAGCATTTTTTATAACCCCTTGTGTGTTTAAAATGGAACAATGCTGTAGATATTCCTATTCTGTGGGTTTCATAAATAGGGAGGCAAGGTAGGAGTATGGAAATGTGAGTAAATCACAGAGAAAACCGGAAATACAATAGAAAAAGCTATCCGAACTGTTGAAACAGACAAAGGGTGAACGACTGGCTACTTTTAGGTACCCCAAGTATCTTTCTGCTGTTATTGCTTTACTTCTGCCAGCATCTGGCAGAGGGACAGTTAAAGAGGTAGCGACTATCTGATAAATAGAGGAGCAAAAGCTGAAATGAAGTAAGGTAAGAGTCCCAAAGTGCTTTTGACGTCCACTGGCAGGTATCGAAGAACAATTTACTGCTAAATAGCTCATTAGTTACGTTCCAGACTCTCTCCTCTCAACAGCTTCGATGGAGGTAATTAGGCGTAGGGACGACTCGAACAACTGATAGACAAAAGTTGATTTCAAGTAAGAAGAAGTCCTTACAACGCTTTTGGTGATTTAATAGTAGAAGTGTATTATTTTCTTATCTTTTCTGGCCCTTTATATTGCCGTATTATTTCCAGTAGTGGGAGTATCTGCGGTGGAAGGAACTTACCAGGGGTAAGATTGGCTATTCTTTTGCGAAGTAATACAAGAGTGAAGTAGGAGAAGAGACTAAGATTAACAAAACAGCCTATGGTCTGTATTGTACAACCTCTGAATTGCTGCCGATAGGTATTACTGTCAATTTCACCTCCGTTTTGTAAGCTTTTATGTAAATATGGGAGCCAAACTTCGAGTAAGTCGATTAACCGAAGAGAAAAGAAGAAACGTGACAATAAAAACTGCTCACGATATTGATTAAGACTAAAATTAAATATTCAAGCACTTCTTATAGTCACTGGGTAGAATTTATGTCGTTTTAATATCTCTCCAGCTACCGCTGGTAGACATACTTATTCAGTCAAAAGGGAAACCTATAAAAATGGGAGAGGAAAGTTGAAATGAGATAAAACAAGTACCTGTCAGTATTAAAGCGTCTAGAAATATGCTAATGGTGTCATATTTCTGTTGGTGGTAGCCATCCATACTACATCTCTCTCTTTTCTGTCTGCATCATTGATGGGAGACAATTGCAATCATGAAGATATCTTGGTTAAATACGAAAGACAAGAGGAATTCAGGGTACTCAAGAAGCGCAAAAGATTTTGTGCCGGATAAAACCTACTTGGCTACGTTTTTATAGTCTCCGATACCAGTGGTGTTGGCTGGAGAGATGTGACAATTATGGGGCTCGGACAATTCGACATTTACATCAAGTATAAGTAAAAAATAGATAAAAAACGGTCTGATACTCCCTATTATGTCACAGCAGAGCTAGTTGGCATTTGTTACAGCAGCTGGAACTTTCAGCAACTCTTTGTTGCAGTCTTCGGTTGGATGCATAACGAGGTGGGATACTACCAGTAGCAGGAAAGTCGGTCAATAAAAGTTATTAAAATACACAAGAAGCAGTTTATAATAATAATAGCGGCTCACAATACCCAATGGACTGCTTTTGGGAATCACAAATGTCTTAGAGAGGTATTATTAACTCTGTTGTCTTGACTAAAACATCCCCGATGGCCAGTGGCCAGACTGAACGATATTGATAAGCCAAAAAGTTGAATTTATCTAGAGGAAGTTTATCATAGTACTCTAGAAAGCTGGATAGAAGTAACTGATGACTTGTCCTCCTTTCAAGTATCTTTTTAGTACGTCTATATCCCAGTTTTGATGTAACCAAATATTGAGCCAGATTACGGGGTAAGGTGTAGCTCATCATATAAAGAAGTAAAACATGAAATAGTAGCAACAGGAAGGACAATTCATCTTAAAGTGCAGCTAATAGTCATGAATCACTAGTTTGCATTGCTTCTGGTGGTTTCTTCTGCTATCTTTCCATTTTCTGTGTTTGGCATCAATAATAAAGACAAAATGCAGAAGTACTGTAGAGATATTTCAATAATAGAGGAAGATAAGCAGAAAAAAGGTGGAATAAGATGCTCAACATATTTTTAATAACTATAGGATGCTACATGATAGCTTCCAAAAGTTACCAAGGAACTAAATGTGTCATTTATCCCTTTTCACTATTCATCAACAATTGCAAGAAATCTGATTGTTAGGGTAGTTTGATTCCTCTCACGAATAAAAGCACAAACATTGTAAAAGAAGATGATATGAAGATTCAAGTAGCTAGCTCAAAATTATTGGCGCCTTTTTGTCTCCGGTTTCAACTTATTAATGCTAATATCCATCGTCTCTAAGAGCGCCTAGGTGGGATGATGAAAGTCATAGCCTCGCGAAAACTGTTATACTGAAGAAGGAAAGCTGAAAATAGGTATTTTAAAAGAATCATAACATTATTAACTTCCAAAAATATAGAACTGCCTTCCCCAAGGTTTTCTAATATTTATCACCGGTACTGCCGGTACTGCGCATCACTGTTCTGTCGTACCTTTGGGATGACACACAATTCAGACACGCACAACTCGATAAATTGATAGCTAAAAGCGGAAGAAGAGTCAAAGAAGATAATCATGACGCTTGAAACAAGTCACAAATGAGTTAAATACCAGTTATAGTGGCCTTGAAAATGTATTATCGTAACAATCACCTCATTACTACCAGAGTTGAAAACAAGTGCCGAGACAGCTTGATAAAACGAAGATGAAAAGTTGTACAGAAGTATAAAAAGCAGCCCATATGCGTTACAGAGCCTACTAGTATCCAACTGTCAAGTTTCCCAAGTATCTAATATATGTCATAACGGTATTATTGTCTTTTTACACGCACCATTGGGAAGAAGTAATGATTGGTAAAACTCGATAAGTAAAAGAATAAAAGCTGGATTGAAAAAAAATAAGAGGCCCAATAACTTTGGAAAGTCTGTAAAAATAGGGGGTTCTTCTTTTGTGTCTAAATTCTCTAGTATTTGAACATAACTCTCAGTTCTGTCAGCGACATGATGAGAGCTGAAACGCATGTGATGGAATAGCTCGGTAGTTGTACAATAAAAGTTGATTGAAGTAGAATAGAGCGCATAAGACGTTTTTATGGACTATAGCGTAGCATCCTACCACTTCTTGGTTATTCCTAGTCATGACACTCACGTAATATCCCATTTCAGTTAGCACCTTGGACGGGGGCAAAACGTTGTGTATGGAGAACTTGAATAATAGAGGGAAGAAAGATGTTTTAGAAGCGAAAAAGAAGTCTTATAGCAATAAACCAGACACTATGGCACTTCTAATAGCTTATGGGGGAAGAATGTATCTTTTTATGGTCCATTTACCTCTACCTCATAAGCATCAAGAATGCTGGACAAGAAATACCGCTCGGTGAGATTCGCGTATTTGAGAGCAAAAAGATGAATTAAGAAGAGATAAGAGGCTTGTAAGACTTATAATAGCTATTATAAGCTGACAGGTAACTTTAGAATGCCTTGACCTATTTATCTGCTATATCTATCTCTGCCCTGCGCACATGAAATTTGAAAGGTAAAATCAGGCATAGAGATTGGTTGATATTCCATGATATAAAGCGTGTAATGAACTAGAAAAACAGACTAAAGGACACTCAGCAAGTAAGAGATGTGCAATTAGCCACTTTTGCTGACAGATTCGACGTTAAAAGCCCACATTATCGCTTGTTAGTGATTCGTAGGTAGAGTGGAATAACATCCCCTGTTTGGATAGCCCGAATAATTAAAGACAAAAGCTGTGGGGAAGATTGAAAAGTTGACAGTGGCAATCGGATCAACTATTAATAGTCAACTGGTCGCTTACGCATGTCTCTGGCTTATATCAGCGGTATGATACTATGTCTTGTATTATGAAAGATACCCCAAATTCAAAATCTGCATATGGAGAACAAGGAACGAGAGCTCTAACGAAGCATGGAGACGCTCCGTTCAGCATGTAAGTGCTTTCGATCCCATCTTATTCTTCTTAGTGTGCAATTCTGCTGGATTCATCCTTCTTCCGTCAGCAATGATGTGGGGATAATATGCACGCATAGAAGAATTTCAGGAGTTGTCGAAGAAAGATGAAATAAAGAGAAATGAAAGGCCTAGGGCATCTTTATAGCCGTTAATATGATACTCATAAAGTTTTTCTATTGCTCATTATAATGCTATGTTTATCTCTGTTCTGTAAGTATCAACGTTGGATGGCAAAATTCCAAGACTTACAATAATGCAGATGAGTGTACGGTAGGAGAATCGATGAAATCGAGTAAAATATAATGATCAGAGCAGTCCGACTGACTTTGTTGTAAGACTGTGAATCTTGTTTGTATTTGGTACGCACCACTAAGTCATTCGCCTCTGTTCCTTGAGAATGTGCAGGGAAGGACGAAATTCAAGAAAGTGTTAACTCGATTAATGGAAGAGAAAAACTTGTTATGAAGAAAAACGAGACGCCCATGATGTTTTCATTGTCTGCTAGAGAGGGTTGAAACACCCTCACTTGCTTAATGTACTATCCTTGTACGTCTTCTTGTTCTCACAGCACCTTGTATGCTGAGCCGTAAAGTACCTCTAGGAATACCTCGATTTAAAGGCATTGGAAAGATCAAATGAAGCAGGAAAAGATGGCGCTGGTGGCCAACTGGTGCTAAAGTACAATATTCTGCTATTGAATTCTTCCTATCTTTCTTTGCTATAACTATTTTGATGTGTAAGTCCGGTGCGAGGTGGAGAGACGAACTCACTGACAGACCAGACAGGACTCCACATATTGAGAAGTAAAAGCTGAAATAGTGTAGGATAAGAGGCTAGTGGTGTTTATAGTTGCTATAGGCAGAGAAATGAATACTTACTATATGTCTCTTGTAGATATTTATAGCACAATACGCCCTGTCCTGTACACATTTCACTTTGAGAATAATAGCGGGTTGGAAATAAGTCGTAAAGTAGCAAATAAAAGTAGAATAGAGAGCTAAGAAGCTAACTGTGTACTCACTTAATGCACTGTGTGTCACACCTCTTCTTTTGCTGCACTTTGAATGCTTTTCCGCTATATGTACCTCTCCACTTATGAGTTCATTGATTGAGTGAGAAACCATGGACTGGAATGACTCGATAAATAAAAGAAAAAAACTGGAAGGAAGAAGACAAAAATGCTACAACTACTTTGAGAAGATACAGAAAGATGTTTGAGTACTTTTTGTAGTACTGGGATACTTTTATTCTGTATTTCTTCCAGTTGTAATCATCCACAGTTGTGATAGACCAGGCAGTCTTACGGATAAGTCAATGAGAGAATGAATAGAAGCCAGTCTGACGGTAGAAAAGAAGCACATATGTATATTTTAGCTGCATTTCTTCACTCACCACCCTTGGTTCAGTTTTTACACACTATTATTACTTGTAAATCCGTTTTGTCGGCATGATGAAATGAGGGACAATATCATAGGTAGGGACAGCGCGGTTTATTAAAGAAGAAAACCTGAAATGAAGGAAGATAAGAGATTATGAATTGTTTAGATGGCTATTAGTTAATGTTTGACAGCTGATTGCTAGTATAAACAACCTCTATACCCTTCTCTGTTCAGAGAGTATGATTGAGGGAAGCTGAGGCACCAAGGTAAGTCCACAAACTGGCAAAAAAGATGAATCAAACCAGAAAAACACCTTTAGGACCTTCTTTGCAGCCTAATATTCTATAAATTCAGACGCCATATTTTCCCAGTGGTTCTTTCAATCACTTTATTGCCCTTCCTGTCAGCATCAGAGGGAAAGTCCAAATGCAGGCATAAGAATAACTTGATAAATGGCAAAGAAAAGCTGAAAAGATGGAATTTGAAAAGTTGAGGACGTTATTGATAGCCAATAAATGGAAATTTCCTACTTCTGGGTGAGCCAGGACAATACTACGTATTACTGTTACTATGCTATCTCGTAGCAGGTCTAGGCAAGTCAATTGAACTACGTAAAAAAATATAGAAATGGTGTAGTAAAGGAGTTCCATGACCGCTCAATAGGTCCAACTGTTTAATTTTCAACCTCTTGCTGACACAGTACCAGGTAGGTGTATTAGAACTACATTATCTCCATATGTCTGTACTATGACTGCTGGGAGAGCCTAGGACCGGGATGGTAAGACGTTTAGTATAGCAAGAGTGCAGAAATGAAGTAGAGGAAAAATCACAGAGTTTTCATTAGAAAATCATTGTGACGTTTGTCTTACTGTGTTGTGGCTGTTGTAGTAGAACTTCTGAATTCATCTCTGCTCTGCAGGCACCGTTAAAACAGGCTTGGGGTATAAGGATAAATGAAGAAAGAAAGCTGAAAAAAGATAGAATAGGGGGTTAAACAAGTATTCCACGGTTACTAGTAGATATTCATTTACTTTTTAGTGTTCCTGGTATGTTTCACTACAGTCGCTGTTCCTATTCTGTAAGGCTCAAGAGATTGGAGCCAAACCCGAGGTCTGAGACACGAGTTTGAATAGAAAGAAATCGAAACTAAGTAAGGGAAAGCAAACAGAACATCCAAATAGCTATAACTATATAATAACTATATGACTGGAGAGTTGTTGCTATAGTTTCTACGCACACTCGCTACCATTTGTCTCTGATATTTGAACTTAGTAGGAGGATATAACTCGATCATTGGAAGTAAAAAAGTTGAAATGAAGAGAGTGGAGTAGCCTATAATGGTATTTATAGCCCTAATTAAATAGCCAGTTAACTTGTTTTGCCCGAAATGTATTACTCCTCTTTTAGTAGCTCATGTTGAGAGATACGATGCATCGTACAAGTATGACTATTTCGATTTGTAGAAGAACAAAAGCTGAAATGAAGTCAGATAAAGCAACCAGGACGTCATAATAGCTTGCATTGTACGTAAAACCACTATTTCATATTGTTGGTATCTAATTTCGCTACAATTATCTCTCCTGTAAGTATCATATTTGAAGGGTCGACAATGAGAACAACTAAAAAGCAGATATTCCGAGATATTGACACTAAAAGAAGAAGATATGTGTGGTTAATAATGAGCCAAGCCGCTGATGGTATAAGTTGGCCACATATTATTGCCCCTAGCAGGTTATTTTCCAGATTTACTTCAGTGTGTGTGTGCAGCCCAGCAAAGGGACAGATGTACGATCGAGATAACCCGGTTATATGACGAAGAAAAGCTGAAGTCGAATAAGATAAAACGCCCTAAACATACGAGAAGCTTGAAAAATGACTTTAATAACTTTATGCTGTTGCTAGTATTCACGAATATTGTATTTCCCATTATCCTGGGGCTTGGAGGATAGAGCACAGAATGTCAGGATATGGTCACCCAAATAGTTAATGAATAAAAGTTGAAATATAAATAGAGAGAACATACAGGATGTTATAAGCGCTATTTTGATACTTTTGATTATATTTGGATGTAGTAACAAGCTCTTTCAATTGAATTAATCTCTGTTCCGTGGTAACATTGGTGGACCAACAAAAAAACTAGTCTAGTATAACCAGATAAAGCAGAGCAATTAGATCAAATGAAGATAAAAAAACAAAAAAATGCTGTATACTTTCCGGCTAGCAGTAGATATCTAACCGCTGCTGGATGTCGCCTGGTGTATACTACTGCTGAATATCTCCCTATTATGTGAGCATCAATGTTGGGATAGAAAATCAGGCACGAAGAGAAGTTGAGTATTCAACGAATGAAAGTTGAAATGGGGTGTGGGAAGAAATCTATAACGTTTTGAACTGAAGAATGAGTGTAAGTAGACACTTCTGATGGCATTTTTGTCTGCAGTAGCATGTTACGTACCCCCCGATATGTAAGCATGATTCGTAGCTTCAGACATATGTTCCTCTATTGAAGAAGTAAACTTGGGGATAGCAATAGAAAAAACTCAAAACACTGCTATGGACTACAAATAGCTATTGTAACTGATACACGTGTTCTTGCTAGCTATTTTTAATGATTTTCTATCTCACCTTCTGGAATTTCAGATGGAGAGACAATCATGGACAGTTTCAACTCAATAAGATGGGTCAATTGAAGAAGAATAGAAAAGATAGGAGCGAGTTTTAGGGTGCTCTTCACAGCTGAAATTTACAAAACAGACATTTTCTTACCGCTTTTGTATTCACTCTATTTTATTTCACTGCACCCGGGATGATACAAAACATATGCCCAATTAAGTGGATAAATGGGAGGGAAAAAAGCTGAAATGAAGTGAGTTGAGAAGAAAGAACTGCTTTTAATATTGACTAGTATTCAAGTGACCAGTTATTGTAGTTGGAACAGTAAGTTATATACCTCCCTGGAAAGCATCAGAGGCTGAGAGACTCCTAGGACGTCACAGACCTCTATTAATCAACAAAGTAAGTTGAAAAAAAGTGAGACAAGGTACATTGGATGCTCAGTGAGACTCCTACCGTGCAATTGATCACCTCTAGTAGTAGCATTGGGTACGTATTGGTACTACCTTTACTTCTACTCTGTCAGTATCAGATGGAGACAGAAACCAGGGACTGGATTAAGTCGATAAAGGGAAGAACAGGAAAGCCTCACAACGTTTCTTAAAAGCAGTGTACAGATGTTTACAGATACTCTAGCACTTTTTTTATCACTGATACACTTCTATAGTTTTAATCTCGTTTCGGTTTGCAGCATAGATGAGAAACAAAATGTAGGCCTAGGTCTAACTGGCATAAATGACAGAGAAAAGTTGAAGAGAAGTACAACGAGTAGCTCACGGGCTTATAAATGGTTCACAGCATGTGATAAACAGCCTAAAACTAGCATTGTTTCGTCTCTCAGCCTCTTTTAATAGTCTCTTTTCGCCTTTTGTTGTATGAGTATTCAAGTTTCTTATCCTTGGATCTGATTGGGGCTGACAGAGAAGTGTGTGCGAAATACGATGTTAATGGTACCGGTACCATTGAACAACGAGACGTGGTTTTTTACTTACAATTTGTCAAAAAAGGAGATCTCGAGGCATTTACAATACTCACTTTTTTTGTTTTTCCTCCACTAAACCCGATTATCCGTACGTGTTAGTCTATCTCTCCTCATGCTGCGTAATTTGGTAGTAGTGGATGCTAGGAACATCAAGAAGTTGTCTATTATCTGCCTTTAGCAGTCAGAAATACAGGGATTCTGTTATCTCGCTTCATAACAGTTTATTTTCCACTTTATCCAGTTGCACCAGTCGCACAACGATCGTTCCTGTATGCTGTTTATAAGACAGAGAGTAATACTGCGTAAAAACAACCCAGAGACATTAATAAGTTAACAATTACCTTCTGTATTCCCTCTTTCCTGTCATTAGCAACTTTTTGCACTTCTTTTCAGCTTTTTTCGTTCTATAATGAAGTTATTCTAACCCAGATTTTCTCCTCCATTTATGATGTTGCCAGAATAAAAATAAGTGTAACTAAAACTAGATCCAACTGCTAAAAACAATGATATAAAGTATACTAAGACCTGTCTCAACATCCTGAGCATGTCCCTGTACTTCAATTCATTTTTTCCCCCCGAATAATCGACTTTCCCAGCGACTATATTTTGCGTCCAATCAGCTATGTCACAGAATAGAGGAAATATAATTGCATTATCTGCCAGGGACGTCCAGAAGTTGACAGTCATCTTTCCTTGGCTATTATGACTGTTATTAGTCTCATATATTACTTGATTTCAACTTTTATTATTCAACTTGTTCAGTTCTTCCAACGCCTGCTTGTTGTCGCTATCTATGGTATCCACAGAACATGAGCAAAAGTAAGAGTAAAACATACTTGGAGCACAAAAATGGTGTAACTGGTACTATAATGAATGGCTAAATGTCAAAACCCATTTCTCTTGCATCATTTGAGAAACACCTCTTCAATAAATCGAGCTATACCTATGTCTGACATTTTTCCTCTTTTCGTAATGTACTGACAGAAGAGTAATACACAGTAGTGTAGATACCAGCAACTAAAAGAAGTAACTAGCTTCATTTTTGAGGCTTCTTAAATGTCCTGAGAGTCTTATCTTACTTCATTTCATGTTTTCTCTGTAGTCTAAGCAAATTATCACACCGCCTACAAGACATCTCTATTGAATTGCGAACAGAACAGAGAGAAATTTGCGAATAGAACATAATAGAGATAATAAGAGTAACAGATTACCTACTAGTGTCTATTAGTAGCATCCCTGGTCTTTTATATGACCCAATTTCAGGTTGTTTTCTCAATTCCCAAGATATCCTGACCCATGATCAACCCTGCGGACATAAAAGAGGTGAAAGTGTCAGTAAAATGGACCAGAAGCAAACAGATGTAATCAGATGTATATTGTGAGCCGTCAGAAATGTTACAAGCATCTTGATTCACTTCAGTTCAGCTTTTCTCTGTCATTAATTCGAGTTATCCCTACACCTGAAATTTTCCACACCCAAGGTACCAGTACTGAAAGGGGTGAAGGTGAGGCACCATAAATCAAGCTCAGTGGCAACAGATATTAGCTGAATACGTATAATTAGTCTTTAATGACCTTATTAACCACTTGTTGTTATCTATTTTATCTTTTGTTCATCCATTTATCGAGCTATGTCAGTTCATGGTTTCACTCTCAACTTATGAGGCTCACTGAAGAGCAATATTGTTGCAATGATACCTTTCAACGGATAAGTAAGTGATCAGTAAAGTTTTTACTCTGTAATGGGGGCACTGAGCTTTGTATTCTCTTGCAGTTCAATTTTATACATTAGTTAATCGACTTATTCCTACAACAGCTGTTCTACCAGCAATGATGATTACACAACAGATAAAATACGACCTCGAGATCTACAGGACACTTCTAAAGGTGATCAGTCATATGACACTGGCTTAGTAAACTTTCTGGGAGTCTTATTTTACGTGATTTTATCTTTTCTTCATCCATTTACTCAGTTGTCCTCACCCATATGTTTATTCTCTCCATGGAGTTGTCAACAGAACAGCATAAACGAATGATCTGGATATACCAGAGACAAGAAGAGTTCCCAAATAGCTACTAGAATACATAAATAACAGTAGAGACCTCTTTTCTTGCCTATTTTCAACTTTACTTCTCTGAATTCAAGTTGTACCCTGTGGACGATGTTACCTTCATGTACAATACCTATAGCGGAGTTAGTTGTAGTGAAAATACGTTTTCACTACAGCTAACGGTAATAAAACGCACAATCAGGGCAGGATAAATATCATGAACACTTTTTCTTACTTCGAATCAACTTTTCTTCGCTACTCTATCGAGCTCTCACTTCTGAGCTTGCCTCTCAACCTCTCATATTCGAAGAACAAGAGTAGATGTAGCAGTGGTGTCTTCCAACAAATCACTCAATATAACCTGTTTAAACGTTTCAAATGTTTCATCTTAGTTCATTTGCACTTTTTTTCGTCTTTGCATCAAGATATATCCCTGGGTGTGTTTTCCCACATGGAGGTTGAAGACATAACAGAGAGAAATACAAGAGAAACTTATACTAAAGAGAACAAAAATTGACCAACAATCTACTAATGGTATCTAAGAACTTCATGGTGGTCTTAAATTTCTTCCATTCAGCTTTTTTTCTTCAATTTACCAAGTTGTTTTATTCATGGTTTGGCCTCTATTTATGGTGCTCACATAAAAGAGAAACATTATATAAAGACTGACACCAGAGACATAAATAAGCTATTAATAACTATCAAAGTTGTCATGGTAGCTTTTCATACTTCTATACAGCTTTTATTCATTAATTCATCAGGTTATCCCCACTTGGATATGTGTTCATGCAATGAAACTTATAGGGTGGAGGTATATACACCAGTATTGAGCACTAACTGCTGAGAGAAGTTGTCTCTGTCGTTTTATGAGTTAGTTCAAGTGTTATGAGCATTTTTCTATACTTAATTTCAGCTTTTCTTTGCCTATTATTCGAGTTTACCTCTACGCTTGCACTTGGTCTTCCCATGAGGTGCTGACAGAGAGTAAATGATCTGAAAAGTATCTCAAATGACAATAAATATGTGCTCATATATGTACTAAGCAACTGATAGAATATCAAAAGACTCTCCTCCTACCTTGATTCAACTTTTTGTTACAGATATTCGAGTATTGCATAATCCTGAGCTTTACCTATTTACCCGTGATTATAAAACTCAGAGAAATGGAGCAGAGATAACATACAGGCGGTATAATTAAAAGTCAAGTGGCATTATAATAGTCTTATTCTTTTCTTATGCCTCTCACTTTACGTCATTTATTCTTTCTATGTTCGACTTTCAGAAATATTCCAAATTCTAAGCTACTGTACCTCAACTAGCCCAAGAGTGGACACATAGAGAACTTGTACCTCTCATATACCTTCTGTGGTAACAATAACTTGGAAATAAAACACTAGCAGCTTGAAAGGGATCACCAGTGTTTTCTCACGCTTGCTTCTATCTTTTTCCTCTAGTTATTCGTCTCATCCTAGCGTTTCATTTCTACTTGCCCTCTATGATGAGAAGAGACATTGCGTTACTTGTACATTTCCTTATAAAGGTACCAAAGAAGTAGAAGAAAAGACATCTAGCGCTTCAACACTATGGTTAAATAGGTCCCGTCACTTAATATTTTCATGGGCAGGTCAAGAAACCATTAGGTTCTCTATTATTGCGATGATCAAGCTTGGGTTGAGACAAGTAGATCAAGTGGTCAAATAAAGTAGATGGAAGTAAAAGTGAATGGCCCATAGAACTCCAGTTGGTACATGGTCTATCATTGACTACTATTCATTGTTACTACTCGTATTATAGAGCTATAGCTCAGCCTAATCATAAGCAAAGCCATTCATCCATAATAGTCATTTTTTGCTGCATCTCATGTTGCGTTCACTACTTGTATTTCACTGACTTCTCTCTTTACATCAAGCCGATACACACCGTCTACTGGTCTCAACATCACTCTCTTACTTCATCCTAATAAATAAATAATATACATACTTCTTCCTCTTCTTTCACTCGATCTAACACTCCAACCACGGCAGTTCAAACTCGATCTCTTCAAGTTCTGGAATCGGTCTTCCAAAGGCCAGAGGAGCTCGTCTGGACCGTCTCAACTTCAGCATATCTTCAAATGAAGGAACCAACTTGGGATTCTCAAAGAAGGAGACAAACGGAGGGGGAGGAGGGGGTGTAGGAGGAACAGTTCTAGCAGGAGTGCTTCTTGAAGAACCTGGTTTCGATACTTTAGATTTCGTCGATCTAGAAGGAATCGTTTTAGTAGCCAGACTCTTTCCTCCTTTTTGTTTTCGTTTGCTAGCTGAAACTTCTTCCTCCTCTTCTTCTTCCTCCTCTTCCTCCTCCTCCTCCTCAAGTTCAGCTTCAAGGGCAGCCTTTTCTTCCAGTTCACGCTCCATATTGATCGCGCGATGGTAGAAAAGACTGACTTTTTCTCCTGCCTTTCTGGCATTAAAGGGCTTCTCAGTATACAGGTCTGTATCTGCATACTTTGGGTCGTTCAACATGGCCAGTGACAACTCCTTTTTTTTGGCCAAATACTGCTTTTCTCGCTCCTTGAACTGCTCATACGACTTGACCATGAATCTGCACTCCTTTAGTGTCAGTTCCCTCTTCCGAGCTAGTTCCTCTTTATCGCCCATATTGTGAATCTTTGTAATCCCACCAATATACCTTAGCCACTCTCCACTTTCGAGCTGCTCCATTTGGGTCACTAGCCGATCCTTTTCCTCCATAATTCGAGTTCTTTCAGTCGATTGAACTCGCTTTTCATCACGTTCCATACGTTTATGATCTCCCTCATATAACGAGTCAGGAAGAGGGTCTTCAAATCCTCCAGGTTCTGGGTCTTCATACACATGTGTAGAAGGATTAAGCGGCAGTTCAAATTGTTTCCCGCGCCGTAAAGCTCGATCACTATCTCTAGCAACCTTTTTGACCATTCCACAGCTGTTTTCTTTGACTCCCAGTTTCATGGTGATAGGTACAGCATCAGACATATCCACATCAAAGTCGAACAACAAACTGTCATCCTTGTGTCGCTGTCTTCTGCCTCGTTTGTCGTCCCCATGCGAGTATTTAGATACATCTTTTCCTCCAGATAGATGGAGTTGAGGGGGGATTGATGTGGTCGAGTTTGACTCATTAGTAGTAGCTTGCAAAGCCGTAATTTCACCAGATTTCTCTCTAGAAAGCTCATTTTCCGGACAATTCGACGCCTCTGATTCGTTTGCAACTGCTCCCGTGCCGATTGAGTCAGTATTCAGCGCGTTAACCTCAACAGAAGTGTGATTCTGGTCAACCTCTTGTACCTCCTCCCCAACCTCCTTTGCACCATTTTCTCTCGGTTGTTCCTTCTCAAACTCCTCCTCGGCAGCCTCAATCTTGACGACCGGGTCTCGTGGCCCCAGTTTCAGACGTAACCGTTCCACCATGTCTGCTCAACGAGATATTGAAGATGATGATAGAGTTGAGTGGGAGAAGTTGATGTGGTCAGGACTAAGGAACAAGATAAATTAGGAATAAATACAAAAAATATATAGAGATACTCTTACCAGTCTACTAATAATTACTGTTATTTTTGCGGAAATTTACGGCTTCTAGTTATCTTCATTTCTTTTGTCCCTCCTCTTCGCTCTCTTCTTCACACTCCTCACAGCCGGGTAACAGTCCCCATAAAAGTCTCGAGTAGATGAAACCTAAATTGTACACGCGCTCTAGTGAGTGCCGCTACAGTTACACGTTACGGAAAGCAGCATATGCATGAAACGCTGTTGACAGGTCCCTTGTAAAGGTCAAGCGGATCGTGCGAGAAAAACAAGGCGGCCAAAAACGCATTCAACAGCGGCCAAAAACTGACCCAGAAGTTCGCAAACAGTCATGGGATCGTACAAGGAAAAGCCGCAGTTTGTTGTGAGTACTGGGAACATGTGAAATAGACATGACAAGACATGATCCAGAGAGGTTATGAGTGGGGGGGAAGGTGCTACAGATCTAAGAGATGGTCCGTTGGGACGATAACGTGACCAGAAAAATACTGGCTCGGTGGTTTGGCTGAATTCCGGGTGGTTCATATTCTAGAGTGATCCGGAGATATAGGGGATGGAAGAGCAGAAGTGGGTCAATCAGGAGGGTAGGGTGGATTTGCGGGTGTCTGTGAGATGGCATGAGTCAGGGGAACACGCCGGTTGTGTTCGTTTTGCTGTGAGATCATTATTGGCAGAGCTACGGTGGTACTCATATTCACACCTTGTCAGATGAAGAGGATTTCAGTTATGAAGCCCAAGGTGATCCAGTGACATGCGATCTGTGGATTTGAGCGGTGTGGGTCCACTACAAGTCTCCTCTCAATTTGAATGGGCTCTGAATGGTGTTGTTGGGGACATTGATGAATGTCCAGTACTACTTTTGAGGTTCAATGTTGCACTGTGAGGTCTAGATCAGTTTTAGATTGTGACCTGTTTTGAAGAATGGTCCATTGTTGGTCTATTGATGTGAAATTAGGTCATACTGACATCTTTTCGCGTCAAATGTGCCTATCCAATGCTGCTTTCTCTATAGCTTCTTAATGTCTCTCAACCACTTACATGGTCCATCATCAGTCTTCACAATCGCAACTTCGAACATTAAATGGACAGCGCTTTATGCACCATCCACAATTGCTCAATTCGCTTCTTCCAGGATAAAGTCTCATCTCACTCCTCAAATAAGTCCCATGAAGAGTGTACAAACCACTCCACTGATGCAGCCATTGAGAGACAACCCACAAGCCCCATCCTACCTATCACTGACCACCAATCCAATCCATTTCTTTCCTCACTCATTTTCTACCTCGGTTTTCAAGTCATTGTTGTCCGTTCGAGACCAAAGGCCTCTCATTTCCGTTACTAACCCAGCTACAAGCTCAATGGATTCCCATTATCGCCACGTTAGGCACTGCCGCAGCCTACTTTCTGGCCTTTGTCACCGGCTCGTTTCTGCATTTCCGACATCATTCTGAGGAAGCCTTCCCCGGACTCTCGAGTGTCATTGGTGGCAAGTACCCTGAGAGAAGTATCTTTCAGGTCGGTATGGCGATTTTTCTTGGTGAGTAAATTAAGCGACTGTGACAACTGGGAACGAAGTAACCAGATGAATATCAAGGGTTGGGGGAGGAAACAAATCAGTTCATGGAGTTCATGTAGTTCAGGTGCTTCTTGATGCTTTATGGCCTTGATGACCCTCTTGAACTCCGAGCACCATCATTATGACCTTCGTACAGGTTTACAACTTCAAAAGATGCCCAGTAAACGCCCCAATGATCAGTTGTTTGAACGATTTCACACTGCTTGTTAGTATTACCCTGGACTTCATACAGAATCATGACCTACAGCAGTTGTTCAACAAAGTGTTAATGCCATCTACAACAGCACTGCTGGACAGATGTACCGATTACTCCGGTCCTGCGGTGCTTAATATCGTTCTCCTTTTATTTTCTTTTTGCTCTTTTATCACCCCTGCTATCTCCTCTTTCTGCACCCTACTAACCAGCCCCCCGAATCATCTCCACCCTCCTCTGGTCACAGCTAGGAGCCTCTTCGGAGAACACAATTCTGTCTAACATTGGTCTGTTTGGCAGCTTGAAAATCGCGTCATCAATCATGTTCACATACGTGTCTATTGCTGATGACCCTGCAGTGCACCATTACGCTCTGGTGTTCTACGTAGCGTCTACTGTGGCATGTATGTACGCTCAGACAGTCTACTCTGTGTGGAAAAAGAGCCCTGCTACAAAACCCAGAGCTATCACCTTTGGTTTGTACATGCTGTTGCTCATTGTAGTTACCAACTACTCCATCAAGCACATGTTGTATGAAGAGTCAGGAGCTTCTACGAAACTGTCTCTTGTTGAATGGATGCTAGTCGGACTGGATGTGTCTTTCGACTACTATTCAACAGTCGACTTTGAGGGAATCAGACTCGAAATTGCAAACCAGAAGCGAATGGTTCATTTCATGGTCTAAAAAGGAAGGAGAAAAAGGTGAAGTAATACAGTAATGATATTTGAAGAGGGATTTGGAAAAAAAGAACATGTCGAAAGCTTGCAGTATGTAAACTAGAAAGAATATCTTTAGCAGACGTTTAGCCTAAGACAAGTGAGTCAACTAAGCCCCGAACGCTGAGTATCATTGAAAGAGCTACTACTATAGTTCAGCAGTAGCCTGATGGGCGAAATATCACTGTCTCAAGAGTATTAAAGGCTTGATAACATGCCAGTAGTTTTCAACGAGTTCTATAAGCACCTGGAACATGACATCCTGTAAGTTGCTCTTTGAAATTTCCTCAATTAAAGAGAATAACGAGTACCACTACTCCTGGAAGAGATGAGCGACATCCCATGACAAAGCTAGGACTTCTGCTAGTGCTGAAATGTTGTAAAAATTGTTTCTAAAAGTCTTAGATTCCCAATCGGGCACTTTTGGGTTTCTCTTAGCCCGAGATCGTGCTTCTAGAATGCATGAAAAGTCAAGATAAACCAATGGGGAACCTTATCGATAGTGGCGGATGGAAATATCGTGATGAAGCAGAGTAAAGTCCATTGTCTTAACGCATGAGTTGGTATCTCAGCTTTTTAACTGTCTTCCAGAAAAAAAACATAGCCTAGTCTTTTTTTTACCTTTTAATTGCAAAAACATCTGTTGATATAGCATTTTCAATGAGATAAGAGAGCGGATAAGTAACATGTGGAGACCTAAGAAGCTAAGAGAGAGCTGACGTCCGATAAAATGGAGACTTGAGTAATTATTGCCGGTCAACCCCTCTTGGAACAGTCGCATGGTCCTGACATTGCAAGAGACTCTAAGTATGGCAAGCAGTATGATAAGAGCATCGCTCTGAAGACAGAAAAACCCGTTGAGAACTCCATGTCCTAGTGGATAACTCTTTGGGCGTTTGTTGCATCTCACTGACTTTTTATTGTGGCTGTTTTGCTAGGTTAGCTCACAATGAAATGCAAATGACATATTCACTATATACAGTGAGGGGATAATACGCACCACTAGAGTATGTACCAGGAACTAACGAGTACTTCATAGACCGAACGTAGGCGTGATATGATCTCTCAGCTACTTCTCTACTCTTCATAATGTTCATTTATTGATTATATCTCCAACCCTGACTAACCCTGGTAGCTTAGTAGACACCAGAGTCAATTCTACCCGGTCTCTTACTCTCCCTGACTCTGAGCAATCTTGTTGTATTTCCAGAACATGGTCAACATTCCCAGATCATGAGCTGCTTCAAGTAGACCCGTGATCAAGAAAGCAAATCCGAGAATATCTCGTTCAGCAAACATTCCTGTAAACACTGGACCCACAGCTCTAGCTAGAGTCTTGACCACATTGACAATTCCCATCACCTTGGTTCTCTCAGAAGCTGCTACTACATGTGACAAGAATGCCTGTCTTGGTACAACATCCATAACAGCAGTAGAAGCTCTGAACAACAATAGTCCCATAGCAATACTCATTGTAGGGGCTACTGGAATGAAAGACATTGCCATAGCTGAAGGAAAATGGGTAGCCACAATGGCAAAAATAGGTCCAAGTCGTTTATACATTGAACTTGACGCCAGAGAAGATAAAGCGTTGAGTACATTTGTAAAAAAGAACAATGTACCCACAGAGCTCTGAGAGGCCTTCCAACGGTCCAAAAAGTAGGTGACTACCCAGGAAATGGGCATGAATCCGTATCCCATGGAATCCAGAGCAAAAAGAATGCAGAGTTTCCATACAACGCTTCGACTTTTGGCTGATAGAGGGGTTCCCCAGATGGAGAATTTGGTAGTAGGAGAAGTTTGCGAATTTTGAGAATCTTCAAATTCCATCTCATATGGGGTATCAAGAAGTGCGTCCTCTTCGAGCTGATCATAATTACCATCCTTTTTGTTCTCGCAATCGTCTGTCAAGAACCAGTTCAAAGTCAGCTTCAAAAAGGCAAACAGAGCATACTGTGCAAACATGAACCGGTACACTTTCAGTTCAGTCCATCCATAGTCATCCACCAAGCTGTCAATCATGATGCCAGCACTAACACTGCCAACAGCACTTCCCACGGTGCCAAAAAGTCCATACCAGGCGTAAATGTCCGACAGTTGTTTTGAGGGAGTCAAGTGAGCAACTACAGACTCTTCAATGGACTTGAACGGTCCAGTTTCGTCTCCTGAAGGACTAATAACACCAATAATGGCCGCCAAAAGAAGCACTACAAAATGGCTGGAAAATACAAAGACTATGCCGCTGACCATCATCAGAAAAGAGCCCAGTAGAAGGACATGTCGTCTTCCTAACTGGTCCGCATACAAAGTCAAAAAGTAGCTAATAACAACGTCCCCTACAAGCGTAAGGGTCATAAAGTAGCCCAGATTCACGTCCGACACGTGGATGGCCCGGAAAAACTGCACCAGAATCAGAGTACTCTGACCGTAGGCAATCATTCGCAGCACCTTTTGGGCTATGAGAATCTTGATGTCCCTGGAGCTGTCCACGAGCGACCACCATCCGATCTCGTCCATAAAACGGGCAAAGAAGGAGGGTGGCTGGGTGTAAACTTCCGGGTTTTCTTGGTTCATTTTTTATTACTGAACTATGGGGGATATGGAGGGGTTTATATAGATGGGAAGAGAGAGTTGATCTGATAAGATTAGAGGTTGAGTTTATGAATAGCAGGCATGAGAGGGACTTAAAGGGGTGATAAAAAGATGTTTGAAGATATAACAAAGAAACAATGATGATAATTGGCCCTCTAGCTCTTTCTCTGCTTTTCTCTGGTTTGATTTGACCCATATTCAACACTTTCAATCGACATTTCCCGGATATAAGATTATGGTGAGATTGCTATCGGAAAGATGGGGTAGAAGAGATCCTCTAATAACTGAGCGGAAAATTGGAGGATCTTGATAATTTTTAGACTGCTGTATAGCTGACTACCTGAGAAATACAACTATAAAGACTGTCTCTCAAAATTCCAGCTATTTCTGTTGATTATATTCCCGGAAAAAATTACGGAAGAAATGCAGGAACTTGCAGATGGTGAGACAGTTTACGGAGTCCGATAAGAAGACAGTCGGAGTCCGAAAAGAGGTAGCGTTGTTGTCGAGAGAGAGAGTATGGCGTGATTGAGCGTGATGAGGAATGTGGCTTGGCGTGTTTTTTTTTTTTGTTTTTATTCTTAAGATGCATGGAAAATATTGGTTGTGTTAGAAGACTTGGTATGAAGGATGTTAAAGAATATAGAGGTGCTGAGGTGGGGAGTTAATTGAGCACTAAGATCTAAGGGAAGAGTAATAGAGGCTTACAGAGGGTGATGGATGCGGTTTTGATATCAGTTGGACTATAAATTACTTACGTCTATGTCATGAATGTTCAAATAAGTGCATGGCTTAGTGACTTCACTAGCAGATGATAAGGACAGTGAACAGACAGATCTCAGATACGAAGCATATATGAAAGTTCAAATACGAGATCTAGAAAGAAGTGTACTGGTAGGTACACCTGCTAAGGTGATATTCACCTACTGGTACATTATTGGATATCGTAGAAGTCGGTATATTTTTCTGCATGAAACATAGAACATGACCTGAGTGTGGCAAGTACAAGTCTACACGGCTGCAACATCACCACTTCTCTCTTCTTTGCAGGGATATATTACATTCATTGGTGTGACACCAATTCTACCATCAGAAATACGGTGACCAGCTCCCTCCCATCATACTCTCATCTACTCTAGACTCTCGCTACACTCTCTACACTCATCATCTCACTACCCTCTCGCCTACTCTTCACATCCTCTCATATGCCACAATAAATAATCACTACTTGATTGCAGTGGCCACATACGACCACGCTCTGTCTAAGAGACTCGGCGCGACGACGGTGCCTATAAGATAACTTTTTGGCTTGTCGTGGTGTTGAAGACCACTGTCATTGTCTCCAACGGCCCCAGAGTAACACACATCACAGCCTGTACGTGTTTGGCATACAAGCTATACGCGTTGTCATCACAAGGAAGTATCACGTCACGTGACATACGCGACCTCTGTTTGTGTCATCATCTCCCACACACTTCCCCCAGTCACGTATGACTATCCTCCTCTGGACTAGCCGGCTCCTGTCACATGTGGCGCTGTGGCATTAGATGTCGGCTGCCACGTGTGTGGCGTTTAACCACCGGCAGTGGGACCTTTTGATGGTGAGGAGCGAGGGGAGAAGAGGAAGGGTTTATATATTGTTGGGATAGGTCACGTTGCGTGAATGGGGCAAAGTGTTTGGGGCATGCATGGTGATAATATACACACAGGGGGAAAGGTGATGCATTAAGAGACAATGAAGATACAGGTGACAACAATATATACATGCAAGCAGGAGATTCATTATACAGCATCAAATACGGGAAAACAGCGAATTTATTTTACATTGTGTTATTATGATGTCGTGTGGATAAAAATGTGTGGACTGTAGAGTGAAGATAGAGCCTCTAGGAGAAAAGCTATATGCCATTTTAAATAGTTAGAAGGATAAAGTGATGTCAATGTTGACAGACTAAGAGAAGGGTATTATCGATTACTTTTAGAACAATACATGTCTTTACTTGTAAAAACTTTTCTCTGATACATCACTTTGACCACACGAGTTGATCAGTAGAATCCCTGTTTTCTATCAGATGACCAAGTCACATGTCCACGCATAATAATAAATAAGGAGGCAGGTGAGGAAAATGCCCCAAAGTCATCTTGGTAGCCAGCCCTATTGTTTTATTTATGACGTCCATCATGCACCCGTGTGGCAGCCCCAAAAATAAAGGGTGGAAGAGAGACTTGAGAATATGAGAGAAGCGACATACGATTGGGAGGCATATATGGGGGGAGTATAGGTAGTGATTAGTAATACAAGTACGAAGGATATGATCACGTGACTTAAAAAGTGAAATACATCTCAATCAATCTCTCATGCATGAAAAAAATAGAAAAAAATAGACAAAAAAAAACTGAAGAAAAACGTTTCACACACGAAAGACAGTGTGCTCATTAGTTTGTACTGCTAATGCGTCAAATACTTCTATTATATATCATAGATATTCACACTCTACTTGTACCAGGGAAGGACATGTCAACATTGATAAAGTTCAGATACTGCAAGATAGAGGCTTATCGGAACTAAAACGCGACTCCAGTGCTGGGAGGTATAGTAGGGTGTTATATTTATGAAAAACGGAGAATACAGAGTGGCTTCCGGGCTTAAAGTGACCTTTACAAGCTTTTTTTGAGAGGCGTTTCCTTGAATTTGTATCTTCATTACTGTTTGTTGAAGCTTTACTTGGGTTTTGTTGAAAAAAACACGCTACTGTGGGGCGATTAAATGCGACATGAGTGTGACTAGCCGACTGCTGAGATCTAGAGAGGCATCAACTCTCTTAGAACACCTGGCTTTAGAAGCACAGTAAAGCTGTTTTTCTTTATTTTTATTTTTTTTTATTTTATACATCTAATTGATTTTTTAACTTATATCGGAAACCCAAGGTTCTCTCGTGGTAACAAGGCAACCAACACTCAATGAGTTTGTTGAACTACTACGAGTACTTGTATTGGTTTGATACGTTGTAACTTCAGACAACTCGATTTCGTTAATGTCATCTTCTCCTATTATTCGCATCTCGTAATAATCAATTTTACTAACTCACTGTTTTCTCAATACCTGTACTGTACGTCAAAATCTGTTATTCGAAATCTTTGTCACACCTGGAAATGTCTTTCATCAACTGTACTAACTCAGGCTTGCTCAGCTCCTCCAGACACTCATCAGCGGCATAGACATCGGATAAGTTTTTACGCAGATGCCTTGCCAAAAACAGCTGAACTCGTTCACTCTTAGCTTCGTTTGAGTTTCTCCAACCACGAATGCCTGTGTGAACGGTAAGTTTGTGAGACGTAATGTTTGTAATTATCAATTCCGTGAATTTGGGAAGATCGTAGACATGAGCCAAGACTAACACTCCTGTAGCGTGCTCGAGATCTGCTTTCAAAGGCTGTTCATACAGGCAGGAAACCAAGACTTCGACCCAGGAGTGAGGATACGGCAAATGTAGTTTCTTGTCCTGGCTCTCTTTCATATTTGACTCCAGTAGCTTCCTAAAGAATGGCCACCTTCCTGATAACACAGCTGCATGGACTCCAATCGAAAAGCCTTCCTTGCAGATGATATCAAAATCAAAGTTGCCATTATCTCGAATCAGTGAGAGGCCGCCTGAGACAGTTGAGGGAAGTGCAGGTTTGGGCAAATGCACTTTGAGCAAGTTGTAAGTGTCTCTTGGGATTTTATGGCCAAGGTTGGTCGAAATATATGGAGTTTCACCTATTCTGAACAGAAATGTATTGCTGTCTATCTCAAAGAAGTCCAGGAGTTCTTCTTCCATCAAAGCGGTGAAGTACCACTGAAAACGTCTCAGCTGTTTCGCAACAGTATCATATGTGGAGATTCTAGTTTTTTCTTCCTCTTCGTGACAAAGGTAAGCTAGCTTTGTGTCAGCATATCTGAGCTTTGACACAGCTAAAGCGCGAACACGGTCAATGGGTTCTTCTGCCTTCTTACTGCTGGTCTTGTTTGTTTTGTCTGCCTTGTTGCTGCTGTTCTGGTTTGTTTCCTCTGCCATGTTGCTGTTGGGTCCAATATCGCTGGAACGCGCGTGTCGTGGAAAGTGGTTTGGTCCATCCGTGCATAAAAGCTAAATTTAGAAAAAAATCCGTGGGGGTCAATTGCTCGCTATTCTGCCAGTAATAGTCGGATTGTTCTCGTATTCGGGTGGTTAATTGCTAAGAACCTATTGTATGGGATGGACTATCACTTGTTGCTATACACGTCTTGATTCTTCGTGTGTTGGCCTTTTGCTGCAATATAAGCGCTACAAGTAATTCGGCCAGACATACTCTGCCCCAGACCAAAGAAATTTACTCGATCAGCAGAGGCCATGAAATGCATAAAAGACTAGGATATCAAAGATCTGCCTATTTTCTAAGATATGACACCATCCCCTGCCTTTTAGCCCTATCCAAGCCCGAGATATATGGGTTTTGTTGGGGTACGGTAAATATGGCCCAAAATAGGGTTCATGTGAGAACATGACATGGGCCAATTCATGACAAAAGCCCCATGTTAGAGGATATAAAGCACATAGTTCTGGTTTTATAGAGAGATCGGATGCCCCTGTTGTCTTTTTGTGCTGATATCTGCCCGACAGCGTCAGTTAATGGCAAAATCGCATATTTGGGGTGTTCCACACTTGTGGCCCCCCTATTACGCCAGCTTTAGTGATACCGCAAATTGGGAAGTGCCAATATGTAGCCCTGGTGTTTTTGTACCGGGTTCCACTCCTTTCTTGGCCGAATCACACCCGTATGACGTTCTTTTTGGACCTCCAAAGTGTGGGGTTAAACGGCATGCGAAAGTTTATACCGACCCACCATCTTTAATGCCGCTCAACCTGCGCAATAGAGCCCAGAGGTGATGAATGGGTGTTGTGCCGTAATCTTGAGACGCTTCCCTTTCGGTTTCTCGGTTTTTTAAGTCATTTGGACTTATGGTGCTGTGGCAGGGGGAGGATGAAAACATGTTACGTTTACGGTTTGGGACATGTAAGTGCTTTTCCGACCAAACTTCTGAAATAGTACTGTATGTCGGAAACCGAAGTTCTCTCGCGGTAACAAGGCATCTAAATCTGAAGGAGTTTGATGAAATATTACAGTACATATTATATACGTCACAACTTCTGCCCTATGGTGTTGAATTCTGTCATTGTTGTCTTCTCCTATTATTGACCTCTGCTAGCTATAGGCAACTTCATCACATAATAATCAATTATACTAACTCGCTGTTTTCTTAATACCTGTACGTCAAAATCTGTTATTCGAAATCTTTTTCACACCTGGAAATGTCCTTCATCAACTGTACTAATTCAGGATGGCTCAACTCCCCTAGACACTCATCAGCGGCATAGACCTCGGATATGTTTTTACGCAGAAACCTTGCCAAAAACAGCTGAATTTGTTCACACTTGGCTTCGTTTGCGTTTCTCCATCCTGTAATGCTTGTATCAACCTCGAGCTCGAACGACATGATATTTGCACTCACTAATTCCGTGATCTTAGGGAGGTCGTAGACATCAGCCAAAATTAATACACCTGTGGCCTCCTCGAGGTCTGCTTGCAAAGGCTGTTCATACAGACAAGATATCAACCCTTCGACCCAGGTATGGGGGTACGGCAGTTGGACTTTCTTGTCATCGCATTCTTTCATGTTCGAATCGAGAAGATTCTGGAAGAATGGCCACACTCCAGATACGATGACCGAATGGACTCTAATCGAAGTGCCTTCCTTGCAGATTATATCAAAGTCGAAGTTGGCTTTGTCCCGAATCAGCGAGAGGCCGCCTGAGACAGTTGAGGCAAGTGCTGGCTTAGGCAGATTCTTTTTAAGCCAGTCGTAAGTTGATAATGAAATATTGAAGACCACAGAGCTAGTTGATATGTAGCTTTCATCCGTAAAATCAAACAGATACACGCCGCTGTGCATCTCACAGAATCCATGGAGTGGTTGTGAAATCAACTTCTTGAGGTGCCAGTCCATAAGCTGCAGCCGTTTCGTTACAGTATCATATGTGGTGAGTGTAGTTCTCTCTTCATCTTGGTGACAAACGTAAGCTAGCTTTGTGTCAGCATACCTGAGCTTTGACACAGCTGAAGCGCGAACACGGGTGAGTTCTTCCTTTACTTTGTTGCTGCTGTTCTCGTCTGTTTCCTCTGCCATGTTGCTGTTGGTTCCAATATCGCTAGAAGCGTGTGTCGTGGAAAGTGGACGCCTTTAAATATCACCATCGTCCACTATTCTTTCCCATTGTGAAGACAAAACAGTGGGTTTGATTTAAGACAGTCTCTCGAGAGAAGTTGCTCCGCTTGCCCAAGGCAAATAACGTCGAACAATAGTCGACAAGGCGTTCGAGGAGTCCAAGGAGAGAAGATAGTTCTGTTAATCTTCTAGTCAAGAGTTCAATAGCAAGAGCAGATGTTAGGTCTTTCTTCTCTACACAGAAGCATGTACCTGTGCATATTTCTTAATAGATGTTGCACACTGAGGCAGTCTTTATCAAACAGAAGTTACGAGTACTGTACTTGTAGTTGAAATGAAGTGTTTGTAGATAACGTACTTAATGTAGCAGATAATGACTACCGGTATTGTAGAAAGTTGAGCTTGAAGTTTTCAGTCGTCTACATTGACTCGAGTTTCTGTCTTCAGCAGCTGCAACGTAGATTGTGAGCGCTGGTTATGAAAGCTGATAAATCAACCAGGCAATTACTGTCTGAGAAGTCATCAGATCTATACTGAGTGGATCCGCCGGGTACTACACAGGTTCATGAATACTAATGACACGATAGGTATGTTGAGCTTCTAGAGATGCCCGAACGGGAAATGTGGGAAACCTAACTAGAAGTGAATACAGGGGAGGCTCAAGGCCATCAACTTCAATCCGGGCGTTGGAACCCTGCCTCTTGCTTTGTCTCACCTCATCGGTTTTTTGTCCTCTACGTGAACAATCTACCAAACGAGATTGTCGCCTTAGGCTTCTGCCCACATAACAGAGAGATACGTTAGGGGGGCATTATGTACTACATACTGTACTGACTGTGTGGAGACGTCCATAAAGTGGATCTAGTAAGACCAAAAACTGGAGTTTCTTCTTTCATTACTCTTTGACTTTCATTCCTCATTTAATATGAATATTAGATCTCCTAACTCGTTGCGACTCCCGCATGGGGTTATCATTGAGAGATATTATTGAGTGACCAGAAGAAGGCTTATTAGGAGCACATGAACATAGACAAGCCTACTAGCTCTTGTTTGCTGTTTCTTTTCAACTTTTATTGCAGGAATCTTGAAGATTTTTCATGCCCTCGTTTTGTCTTTCAGTCTATTACGCTGACAGAGAAGAGCAAAAACAGCTGTAAGGGATATCAGATCAAGAAAAGCTGCTTTACTAGCTATTATGCCTTAGATAAAGTATGGAAACCTCTTTATATTCTTCAATTCCACCTTCCTTTCTCGATTTATTCTCACGCCTAAGATTTCTCTCTTCACCCATATTACAGAACAAAGAGAAGTTCAGGAGCTATACATACCTAGAGTGAAAAAATATTACCATATCCTTTTTTATGTTGTCTATAGAGCTTCGCATTATCTTGACGCAACCATTCTCTGTCATTATTGGAGTCTTCTCTACGAGTGTGTTATGTCTCTACATTCGGAATACAGACAGAACTGGGAAATACAGGATTAGAAGTCAGTAAGGAAAGAAAGGGGTTACAAATAACCTACTATTAGTGCCCATAAGTATTGGAAGCCTCTTATTCTACCATATTTCAGCTTTCATTATTATATACAATGAGTTATGACATTGTGATGTTGGTCCGTCATTCCTACAGCTTAATTTCCAGTGAGAGGTAGTATAGAAATATTAATCCAAGACTTGTGTAATGTGTTATTTCTGACAAGTTTCTATTGCCTAACTGGGTTCAGCTACTTCTTTCACTCACATTCTGGTTTTAATGTGTTGTTAATCAATTTATTCTTCAACGTCGTTTTTTGTCTCCATCTACCTTGGCTAAAAAAAACAGGTAACTGAACTAGTGACACAAGTTAATAGCGATAAATGTAGTTCACCCAAGTGTAAGAGCTCTCAGAAATGTCATGAACCTTTTAATCCATCTCAGTTCAACTTTCTACTGGCAGTTATTGGGGTTATCCTCATGCATGTATTTACTCATGGCTAAGCTGTCAACAGAAAGGAAAGTAGAGAAGCTCAAAATTAACTTAGTGATAGCAAATAGCTCTAAAATACCTACAAACTGCTTAAAAGAGCATTGCGGTCTCTTTATATCTTTTTATTTCAGCTTTTATGCTTCATTTAATCGAGTTATATCATTCCATGACTTTCCCCTTCATTGACACTCGCAAGGGGGGAGGAAAATGAAGCAATACAATGTATGTCAAGCCAATAGAGGACTCAAATAGCACAATAATGGCCATAGAAGCAATTGTAACAACATCGCTTACTTAATATCTACTTATTTAGCTAGATAGTTGGTTTCTCCTTAGGTCATACGTCTGTCTCCTAACCTTCGATGCTCACAGAAGAGACAATAAAAATTGTATATTATACTACTGTCAGCAGAAAAGAGTGTAGCCCTTGAAGCTGTAACTTCTCCAGATTAATAAAAAACATTTCACCCTGCTTCTAATTCGATTTTTTTGTTCTACTTCATGTGAAATTCCAACTCCCTTGCCTCACCAAAAGGGACTACTGAATAAGAGAGAAACTGTACCGTATTATACCTTCTGTGATAGTAATTATTTGTATGTTACGCATATAAGTCTAAATAAGAGTTATTTGATACTGCTCTTACTTATTTCATGTTTTTATCCGCTTATCCAACGACCTGCTCTCACATGGGGTTGCCTTTCCATCTATGATCACCATAGCGGTAGACAAAAACTGAGGGAATCATCCCAGAAGCAAGAGAAGGTGGCTATTAACGTATAATAGGCTTCAATAATGTCACACAGCTTCCAATATTCTATCTGCTAACTTTTCTTCATCAATAAGTCAATTTGTCCACAGGCCTTAGTTCGGCCCGCACATATGCTGTGTACAGAAAGGACAGATAATCAGCAATTGTGTATAGCAGGATTACCTATAAGTAAGATTTCACAACATTCTGATATAAGAATGTCTGAAGCTGAGTCTATCTCCTCACATCAACTTTCGTAGCCCAATTTATCGAGTGTACTACAGGTAGTCATCATGTTGCTCGCCAATTTTAATGCGTATGAAATAGAGAGGAGCGCTCCTCTAAAGTGAGCTAGTGACAAGAAAAGGTGGTCAGTCCCCTGCTATTGTTCGCCAAAGCAGTCATTATGCTCTTCTTATACTTCGTTTCAACTTTTATTCTACATATAATGGAGTTATCCCAATCCTTGCTTTGATATCACAACTACGATACCGACAGACAACAACATAAACAAGTTTAAAAAGTTAGAGAAGAGTGATATAAAACAGTAGAAGAACTGCTATAGCACTTTGGGTGCTTCTCTATACTTATTCCATCTTTGATCTACCCACTAATAGGTTTAGTCCAGCTACTAAATTTCGACGTCAATCAGCTACCAGTACTTTATTATAGCAAGATATACAACAATAATATGAACAGGGACATCTAGAAGATAGGAGTTACCTACTGCTGGTGGTTGGAAGCCGTGCAAATTAGTTACTCTTCTCATTTCAACTTGTTCTCATTAACTCAAGTTGTACCGAGCCAGTATGTCGTAGCTTTTTAACAGATGCCGCAGAATAGAAATAAATGTGGCACTAGTAAGTAATCAGCGTGCTCATCAACACAATGTGTGCCTGTTATTTCTTGCTACGACTTTATATTCCTTCATTTCAGCTTTAATTGTTCATGTATTCTAGTTAACCGCAAGCCTATAATTTGTCTCCTCATAAGAAACTAGCAGGGTGTGGAAATGCTCAGTAAAACTTAATATAATCAACAGTTGAACTGGGTACTCCCACCATGGTAGTTTTTTTGAAGTCCTAAGGTTGTTAATCTGTTACAATTGACGTTTGCTGTATCATTTTTCTAAGTTATCCCTACCTGCTAATGTGGCTCTCCACTGGGTTACGATTATGACAAAGATAATTGTACGAGCAGTAGATTAGAAGAACAAGGAGAGTTAACCAAGTAGCACATTGCCCTACTAGAAGTGTTTTAGATTTGTTGAAGTCTTTCAATTCCACTTAATGGCAATTATCAAGTTTTACCAATCGTGTATCTCAGTTTTTCGAATGATGCCTACTCAATAGCGATAAATAACTTGGAGAAACATACCTGACGCATTGAAAAGTAGTCCATCACATATGTTAGCCACTCTGACTATCAATAGCCACTTTTGGTACTTCTTTACAGCTTTTTTTCTTCAACCAAACAAGTTCTCCCAACCCTTGATGTTTGGTTCTCACTGAGCAGAAGAACATATAGCTTAAAAACATAATGGAGAGCCTAAAATGATTTGCATCATTGATCGGACTAGTCCTGCATCACTTGCATAGCCTCTTCTACTTATTTCCAGCTTTTATTTTCTGTTTAACCGATTTATCTCAGTACCTGAGTTATGTACGTTCCTCAGAGTTACGACAGAATAGATTCATGCAATAGGAGTGGACACAAACAACTACAAGAAATGACCTGCAGTTCATTAATAGTGGTCACAAACTTCATCAGCCATTTTCAATACCTCTCTTCAGCATTTATTCTGCAATACACCTTGTTACGCCAGGCCATAAATATCGTGCAATCCTAGAAGCTCCCAGAAACGAGGTAAATGGAGTATTAACACGCTTCTACAACTAAAAAATATAGCAGCCCATGTAACGATAACTAGTTTGAAGCATAATAACATCTTCTTGTGTTACATTTCAACTTTCGGTAGAGAATAAATCGACTTACCTCCACTGCCTTATTTCCCGCAATCGCTGATACTAATGAAAGGGAATGTAACGAGACAATAGTGGTAGCCAGAAACTTTCTGTAGTAGGATATAACTAGGTGTTACCTTTACTAAACACAATATCACTTCTACAGCCCTTCATTTGCACTTTACTTTCTCTAGATATTGAAATATCCTCATCTCAACATTCCCAAACAATGATGGTGACAGAGAAGACAGACAGGCTGAAGTGATATATACCAGCCACATAAAAACTAGACGGTTGACTCACCAAGAAGCTTTACACTGCTCTGAAGCATTCCTTCGTATCCCGTTCAACTTTTTTTCTTCTATATGATCTCGATATTTCTAAGCGTGATGACGGCGATCCAAGTTGCTGATTGAGCAGAGCGAGATACAAGAGTAGACCATACCTGGGAGAAGAATAACTAGTTAATTAACTTGTGAAGACTATGACTTACCTACTGAGCTTTTCATTCCCTTCAATCTCAACTTTCATTCCTCGCTTGTTCAAGTTATGCCAACCATGGTATTTGCTTCAAGCAGTGATGCTCACGAAAGAGAAGAAAACATAGTCATAATACAAGCTGAGTGAATATAAAGAAAATTATGGCACAGTATAAGCGTGTCCAAAAATTCCCAGCCGTTTTTTTCACCTCATTTCAGCTTTTTATCATCTTTCATCGACTAGATAACATACCAAGGTGGGTTGTCAGATTGGAGTTTCCGGATTAGAGATAAATACAGTAACATGATACATTGAAGAGGGATACTCAAAAGCAATCTGGTAACCCGTAATACTATCCTGGGCTTTTAGTCATACTTTTTTTTAACTTTTCTTAGTCTTTATTGGAGATATCCGAAGTCTCAATGTGGTCCTCGGTGTCTCATACGTAGTGCTCATATAATCAAGATGAAAACGGCTTAATAACACGCTTGAGACAATACTAAGTTATCAAACACATTCTAATAGCCTGAGTGGTTATTGCATGCCTTCTTTTACACTTTCTTATAACTTTTAGTCCTCCGTTATTAGCTTTCTCGAAATCGTGGTTTTTCTTTCAGTCCAGCCTGCTAAGGAAAGAGAGACTGACATATTGGGAAACTGGTAAGGTCGCAAATAGAGGTTATGTTCTGCACACATAGGTCTAGTGCAACAGTGTTTGCGTCTTCTCAGTCTACTTTTCAAGTTTTATCCGTTACTTGGTCAACTTAATGCTACCGTACGCTTAATGTTCCTCAATTCTTGATGCGCACAGAAGAGGAAGAATTCCGATGTGCCCATTAACTACATATCTCAAAAACCTTGATAGCTACATCCTTTTAGATCTTGTGAGTGGTATGAGCTTCTTATTTCACTTCTTTTCAACATTCCAACTTCTATATATCGATATATCGCTACATGGGCATCCTAACACATACGCAGTCATTAGAACACGAAGATATAGAGATTTAAGGCGTACCAGAGGCTGAAACAACTACTCAACTGCATTATTCCAAGCGGTTACAGAGTCACTAGTCACCCCTTTAGATCTATTACCACTTTGAAATTGACACACGCTACAAATTCTCAGAGCTTCATATTCGTCCCAACTCTACAGTCAACAGAATCAGGATAAATCAGCTAAATAACTGTACGAATGACATATATGAGTTGTATTTTGTAGCAATACATCTATATGAAGGCTTCCGGCTTTAGAACTCATTTCATATCAATTTTTATTGCGGACTTCTCCTGGTTATCTATGCAGTTGCAATAGGTTTCTCGTGCTAATGCAGAAGTAAAAGAGACATATATAGTAAGACTAGCTAGTGGTATTGACATGTGGCAATCTTTCTCATTTTAACAGGTAATCAAAAGTCCTCAGTACCTTTTTTCACTTCAGATTATCATTTATTTTCTAATTAGTGGAGTTACTTCCATGCGTGCATTTGTCTCCCCATAATGTTGCTAATATGAGGATAAATCAAGAGTAACACATATAGTGGATAGAAGTAGTAACCGAATAGGTAATGAAAGTCATTTTAAATGTTGAAGGACTCTCAAAGCTCTTGAATTCAACTTTCTTTAATCTGTAAGACAGGTTTTACCTGGGTTTGATTTATGTCTCTCTACTTATGATACCTACAACTCAAGTATTTGAACGTAAGTACACGCCACCAGTAGCCAAACCTAGCAATCTTATACTGTATCAGTGTTTCCAATTTTGGCAGCATTTTCTCTGATTTACTTTCAACTTTTTTCCTTATTTGATGTTATCTCGGTCTTGAGCCCCCCCCACCTCTCAGTCACAGATGCCTATGGGTGGTGTGAAACTTAGCAAGAATAACATCCCCCCAACAAATAGAGATGGAACATGGCAAGGTATAAGCTACTCAAAACATTTGATAGTCTTTCTTTAGTCCAATTGGTCTTTCCCCATCGAATCGAGCTTTTCCTATGGGTGTATTATCCCCTTGGAAGTTGAAGAAAGAACCGAGTGAAAGACAGGTATTCTGTAATAAAAGGACATGAACAGTAGAAAGCCATCTGCTACTAGTCACCCAGAGTGTTATGGAGCCTTTGTAACTCTTCATTTCAGCTTTCTTTCTACATTTTATCAAGTTTTACAAATCTCGGTTTGGCCACTCATTATGATGCTCACAAAACAGAGAGAATTGTTATGAAGAAACATACCAGAGACATAAATGAGCTGTTCGTTATCTAGCCAGAGACATGAAGGCTGTCACTATTCACCTGTAATATTTTCCTATAGCTTTTCTTCCTTCAACTTATGAGGTATTCCCACTTTCAATAATTTTCCATTCAATGATGCATGGAGAAGTAAATGTAGCAGTAGAAGATAACAACAGTACTGAAGAGCAGTCTGGACATATACTATCAGCTATTAAAAAAATTATGACAAACTTCATATGCTTGATTACAGCTTTTTTTCGTCGTTATAATGAGTTGTCTCTACGCTTGCATTTAGTCCCCCCACAGAGATGCTGAGAGAGGGTAAAGAATTAGAAATATAACTTAATGATGATGAAAAGTGTGCACCGACACTCAGTTAAACTGTAAAAACCATACGACACTCTTGTCTTACCTCATCTCAACTTTTTCTCACTAATTTAATCGACCTATCCTCAATTCCAAGTTTTGCCATTTTACCCATGACCATAGACTTGAGAGAAATTAATAAAGACTAATGTACTGGCGCCAGAAAACAGACATGAGTGACACTTGTATAGTCTGGCCATCTTCTTTTTACCTTTTATTATACTCCATTTGATCTTTTCCTGTTCAACTTACCGAGATATTCCAACCGCTAAGCTATCTTCACTGGCTGAGGGCGAACATATAGAGACATTATATCTCTCATATACCTGGCAACAGTAACTCTTTAATACATCAACTGTAACTTGAAGCTATTGTACTCATCAGTGTCTTTTTCCACTTTGTTCTCTCTTTTCTTCAGCTAGTCTACTTATCCTCGGGCTTGGATCATGCAAGCCCGCTATGTTGTCCACAGAAAGAGCTAAGTTCAGAAAATTTAACATCCAGTAACAACAAGAAGTGCTCAATTACGTACTATAGTCCCGAAATAACTTCATAAGCCCTTGAGCATGAGAATTTACAACTTTTTTCCCTTGAAAGTCGATTTCTTCATGCGCCTTTATTTCGTCTACGCATGAGCTGAACTGAAGAGGGAATAATCAAGGGATAAACTTACCAGGAACATTGAAAATTTGCTTAACCCTTAAATATAACTGGTAATAATGTCCACAGTCGGTCATCCACTTCATATCTGGTCAGATTTTCCTCTTTATCAAGTTTGCCTATGTATCATCGTGGTATTTCGTTTATGATGCTTACTAAGTTGAGCTGAATACTGTATAAAAAGAAGTCAAAGACATAAAGAAAGTTGTTGGATGACTAGTGGTAACCCTTTAGGCTGTTGATATTAACTTCTTGTGATTCTCTATAGCTTTTATTCTTCGATTTATCAAGTTGTACCAACCCGAGATATTTGTTTCACACAGAACAGAGGAGAATATCGTAGCAATACATACAGAGTGTGACCCGAAGTGAACTTCCTCACACAAATAGTCAGAGTTAGGAAAAAAATCTCGATCTATTCTTTTGAATAGTTCCGTTTTTATCTGCTATTTGATCGACTCATTCCCTAAGCTTGAAGTCGAGTCTCTCTTATCTGGCTGACAGAACAGAGATATGCAGTAAAATTGAACACGAGCAGCAACAAGATGTTATTACTTGTGTAATCATAAGCAATTAAACTGCTATGAAAGTTTTATTCTGCCCAATATCAGTTTTCTATCATCTTTACATCGAGTTGGACAAGCTCACCCTTCTTGTCGCTCCCAGTCAACTCACAGAAAAGAGACAAATGAAGTATCGGGGAGTTTCAAACACTCGTAAAAGTAACCATTCGTACTATCATAGCTATTTAGGCAGTTCTATAAACTTGCCATCTTGTATTTCAGCTTTTATTCGCCAACTAATCTACTTTTTACTACCAGTACCCAGATCATCGCTAGAATTGACGCTCACAGAAGAGAGAGATATAGACATAATAACTAGCCAGATACATCCCGAAGTTCAAAGTTATATACTATCAGTTATATAAAGCATTACTTGTTGCCCATACCACTTCATTTCAACTTTTTTCTTTTACATATTACATCCGCTTACATTGCAAGCTTAATCAATGAGAGAAAAAATGAAAGAGAGTGATATACGGCAATAGTAAGTACTAGCAGCCCAAAAGAGCATTCAGTCTTACAATACTAGGTAGTCAAATATCCGTGACTTCTTATTTCGACCTTTTTCAGCTTTCATTCGTCAATTGCTGGGGTTATCCCTTTTGACTCGACCAGAGGTGTGATAGAAGTGCGAAATACGTGAATAGGATATACTGGGTACAAGACCAAGTGTGCCCCTTTCAACTAATAGCTCTTTTAGACGTCATGAATCTATTATTCATCTTCATTTCAGCTTTCTATCTTCGATTTCGTAAGTTATACCAATCGTGATCATGGTTTCCTCTCGATGATGCTTACAAACAGAGTGGAATGCTTCTGAAATATATGCCAGAGATATAATCTGTTAACTCACTTCAAAGTACTTATATTGATAACTTCCTTTACTCCTTTGCTAATTTTGTATTGCAGTTTATCAAGTTCTTCACTACTGGTACTAAATGACTTCTGCGTGTCTATCTATGATGCTTACTGAAGTGTCAAATGTGTCAAGACTTGGTTAAGCTGTAATTTGGCAGGCTGTACTCATCAACTTTGTAATTTGCAACTTCTCATACTTCTTAATAGCTTTTATTCTTCAGTTAATTTGGTTATCCCAAAAAACGATTTTTGATGCCTACCGGTACTGAACAGAGGTAAATATAGCAGAATAAGTAATCAGAGAAACCGAAAGTGATCTTTCGCACAATAATGATCTGTATAGAGCTCCCTCAGTTTCTTTCCCCCCTTCGTCTCAGCTTTTAGCAGCTAACTAATCGACATATTCCTGGGCCTGATTTCGTACCGTGTCTTAGCGGGCATACAGAACAGAGAATTATTATAAGGGTATCAAGAACAAATGAGAAACCCGGTAGTGGGGTATGTTAAAGTTGGCCTGAATACTGTTATGGTCATTTTTTATTGCCCATTTTCAACTTTCTATCATGATTATACCGATTTTAGCCAGCTCACGGTTTTTGTCTCATCAATGATGCTCATAAAAAAGAGGTAAATGAAGCACAAAAATGATATTGAGCTACAAGTAGAAGTGGCCATTCGCACCATTATCGTTAGTTTGATGCTAGGAGTATCTTTTCGTGTCATATTTCAACTCTATTTGCTAACTTATCGTCTTACACTTGCACCAAGTCTTGTTGGTACTGTGAAATAGGGAAGGCGGAAAGTTCAGGGTTTGGGATTCGTAGGGCTAATGTTAGTAATCATAACAAATAGCTAGAGGTACAGATTAACGATGGGCGTCGCCTCTGTGTAGATACTCACCTGAATGGTCAATGCCTTGGCCTAATTTCAGCTTTCGATTAGCAGTCGAAGGGGATTTGACGGGGTCCGTTACTTTCTTCTAGGGTTAGTAAATCAGTAAATATGTGTAACCTCAGTCATCAACTGACCAGGTCCCAAATGCCGGTAGCAATAGTCGAGGAGGAAGGCTCTTTGTGTACATCGGAGTGTTGAATGCCACCTGAGTAATCTCCGAGATATAGACGACGAAGACGCCGAATAAAATCACCTGTGTCGTCGGTTGTAGTCCACGGACGGATTAATAGGACCGTGTGTCGTAAGTACTCACACTATAAGAGAGCACCAGATTCCTATACAACTTGAGTGCAAGAAGTAGAGAAAGAAAAACTTGTCAAAATCGCGTACATTAGAATTATAGCAGATGAGAGGTATATATAATCTGGGAGAAAGGATGAAGTGAGACAACACAAACACGATAGAGTTTGTGCCTCGGTAAAGTGACCGTGTCCACAGGTACCATTCATGCCCACAGAAGAGAGAGATATGAGACATTAGTACTTGCCAGACACATCCAGAAGTCATAGATTACCAACTATAAGTCATTTTAAGCATTCTGAAGAGGACATTTCACTTTGCTTCTGCTTTTCTTCTTTTATTTATTACATCCCTACACCTACATTTGAAGACCAATCAGTGATATTGACACAATAGTGAAATACATGGTAGAGGTGAATACTAGTAAAAATACAAAGTAAATATGTGCATAATAGTAGCAGGTAAAACATCCTTACGTGCTTATCTTAACTCATTTCGGCTTTTCTTCATCATGATCAGATTATACCTTTATCTCTCAACCAGAGGTGTTGACAGAAGTGCTACCAACATAAACAGTTAATACTGGGTACAATAATAAGGGGCCCATAATCTACTCCTGGCTCATCCAAGCGTGTTGGATATTTTAATCATTTTCGTTACAGCTTTTTTTCATCAATTTATCGAGTCTTATTAACCATGCCTTGGTCTCCCATTTCTCATGTTACATATCAGAGAGAAATTCACCTAAAAACATATAAAGAGACATAATGGGCTAGCTTTGTATACTATCAGCATCTATTTTCACTCATGGATCACTTCTTTTGCTTCATTTCAGCTTTTATTCTGCTATTCAGCAAGTTCTTCACACACGACTTTTGTGTGTCTATCTTTGATGCTTACGGAAGAAGCAATTGTATCAAAATTACAAATGAACTGCTGTGAAAAGTAGTCTAACATTTACTATGAACCAAAAAAAACGTCATCATGATTTCACTCTACTTCGTCTCAGCTTTTTAGCGTCATTTCTCCAAGTTTCCCTGCGATTACATTCTATCTATGATACTGAAAAGAAGAGAATAAATACTTCAGTAACCCCAAAAGCTGTAAATAATACCCAAACACCTTCCAATAACCTTCAAAAACACTATGAGCTTCCTATCTCTTTCTATTTCACTTTCTTTTGTTCCATTCATCGAACCATACTCGTACATGATACTTCTAAATCTATGAGGCACACAACTGCGATAAATCCAATGGAAATACATACCAATAACAACTAAATGTGCCTAGATGTTTTATAAGAGCCATATCTGCCGCCATTGACTGTTTTTACATCCCCAAATAGCTTTTTTTATTCAATTAATCAAGTTACCCGGTAGCCAATGATATTGTCTTCCTAAGCTGCTGACTTATACGAGGCTAATGTACCAATAACAGTGATTGATAGATTCAAGAGTATTCTTTTGGACACTGGGAAGCATTTTGAAGACTATTTGCTGTTTTTTCCACCTTGATTCAGGTTTTTTTATCTGATTGAACGACATCCTATACGACCAAGCTTGTAGATTCAGATATTGATGGTTAAAGAACAGTGAGTAATAAGGCTCTTTTTCAAGATATACAATAAGGCGAACCAATATACCGACTAGTAGCAGAAATAGATGCTTAGCTGCTTCTTCTCTTTCTTTATTTCAGTTTTTTGCACCATTTATTAAGCTGAATCACAAGGCGACTTGGGTCTCGCCTTTATGTTGCTTACAAAACAAAGAAATGCCTGTTAGACAAGTACTAAAGGCATTTGTAAGGTGACAATTACCTACCCACAGCCATCAATTCTGTCATTTGCGTCTTTTCATACTCGGTTATAGCTTTTATTCCTTAGTTCATCGTGTTGTGCCAAGCCATCATTTCATCTCCCTTACGATACACGCTTAAAGTGAGGAATAGGGCATTAAAACTACCCAGAAACATCGAGAAGTTATCTGATGTCAACGAGCCGTCACTATTAACACTGTGATTAGCTTATATCACATCATTTCAGGTTTTCCTTTTGTTTACCAGCATATCCTGACACCCACACTCTGTCTCTACGTTAATAATCGGAATATTAAGACAAAAGAGACAACAAAAGTGCTAGCGTCTGAATTGACTGCTTGATTGCCTTTATTTTGCATACCAATAATTGATTAGTCCCTTCTTTCTTCTAGTTCCTGCTTTGATTGTACACTTATGTCGATTTGTCCTTACCTACAATTGTCCTACCTCTATGTCTCAATATAATTCTACCAAAAAGGTGCAAGCAATAATAGACTGTAGTAGGTCTTGTAGTTGCTCCTTCATAGATGAATCTGGCTCTTTCACCTCACTTCATTTCTGCTTTCTGTAAGTATCTACTCGAGTGATTCTTTACAACTTCCTTAATTCCCCATCAATAATAAAAAATGCTGACGGAAACGAGAGAAAAACAGCAGAAAAATATATCTAGAACAGAAATGAATGAAGAGTTCTACACTACAGGCTATCTAAATAATTCAAGCTCTATATCTCTCTCAATTGTTCTTTTCGTTGTCGTTTCACAGTGTTCTCTCTATGCCTGATTTACGTCTCCACATGCCGATGAAAACTAAATTGAGGCAAATACGGGAATGCTATAAACTAAAGATAAAGAGAAGCTCTCAGGTATCTATCAGCAGTCATAAAGAGTATAGAAGATCTCTTTTATCACTTCATTACAACTTTTATCTCACAATGTTGAGTTATACCTGTGAATAATTTTTGTTTCATCATTGACGTTTCTTACAACTGATTAAAATACTACGGGATTACATGCCATTGATTAATTGAAGTCTGATATCGCATCATACCAGTCCAATAAATGTTCTGGTCATTATTTCTTACGTCATTTCAACTTTTCAATGCTACATAATCGAATTATCTCGCTGTTGAGTTTTCCCTCTCAACCTCTCGTGCCTATAGAGAAAGAAAAATACAGCAACAGTATATATCAGCAAATGGGTATATAGCCAATTAAAAGATAATACGTGTAAGAATGTCTTGAGTGCTTCATCTTAGCTTGCTTGTTCTTTTCATTGCCATTGTATCAAGTTATCTCTACGTGTGTGTTTTTCTATATGCAGGCTTACGGTTAACATCGATAATGAGAGATAAAAGTTGAAATCAAGTATAATTCTACGTCCATGACCTTTTTAGGATCTCGTAGTATGTTTCTTACAACTTCGCTTTTGCTATTAGTACTTCTGACTGCTACATTACCAATTGTATGACCGTCATGGGTAGAGGCAAGCATTGCAGGTTGAGATAACTCGATAATAGAGAGAAATAAGTTGAATAGAAGTATAGAAAGAGTTAATAACTGGTAAATAGGCTAATATAAAAAAAATAATAACTTATTTCATGTCTCTGCTTGATTTTTGAGTAGCATTCCTCTCTGTTCTGTAAGCACCCCATAGAGGACCAACTTGATAGATTAGTCTAACTAGATAAATCGATGAAATAACTTGAAATGAAGAGGAATTAGTTACCTGTACTATTATTCACAGCTCCTTGTAGATACTGGACTGTGTAATCTTACCACTAACAACTTTTTCTACTGTTTTTCTCTCTATTCTGTCAGCAGCCTGGTTTGCAACAATTTCATGTGTAGAAAAATATCTATTAAAGAGCGAAAAAACATGAAATGGAGTAAGATAAAACCTGTATGACATCCGGGAAGCTCCCACTGTGTGACCTGATACCCAAGTTTTCTACTCGTTTATATTGCTGCTGTAATATCCTTGATCTGTAAAAACCAGAGGTTCAGAGACAAAACTCAGAATTGCAATAACTCGATTACATAGTAAAGAAAAGTTGAATTGAAGTAAAGCGACTTGTTTGTGAAGTTTTAATAGTATGTATTGTGCTATAAATACATTCAGCTTACATGTGACAAGAAAAATACCAAACATACATCAATTGTTAGTATCGGAAACCTCGAGCCCAGAATCATGCACAGTTGTAACGGTTATTTTAGTGGAATAAAAGCTGAATTAAAGAAATATAAGAAGGCTAGGACACTTTTGAAGTCAAATATGATGTTTGTCACTGCTTTCCTTAATCCCCCGTGTCTAGTTTACATGTCTTTCTTGCTGTTCTGTCTGCAACTTCATGGGGAGACTGAACATATGCGTAGGGATGCCTCTTTAATTGAAGAATAATGTGATGAAAACTACCTCAAGAGACTTAAAATGTTTGGGGTAATGAACAGTAGATACTTTTCAGCTCATTAGTGTCTCTTTTAAGTAGAAATGTCGTTTTTTCCCTGTTCCCTACACACATCGAGAAGACAACATAATCTAGGGTACTGTAGGAATAGGTGGAAAAGCTACCAAATAAACCTGAAAATGAAAAGTACAAAAAGAATCTGTTCATTTTGGAAACTAACACATTACTCCTGGTTACTTATTTTTGCCGTTACATAGAATGACTCTCGCATTAATGCTTCTCTGTGAGCATCATTCAAGGAAGAACATTTTATGGCCAACTAAATGTTGCTAAACAGGAGCCAAGAAGAATTGAATACAGAAAACATGGTACCATTATGTTTAATAGCCACTACGACATCTTTAGATACTATTTGCAGCTTTTATTGGTGTTATTGGTGTAACAGAGATGACTTCATGAATACTATTGACGTACAATAACTAACCCTGCAACTGGTACAATATACCACTTGAACTGTCTCAAAAGTGCACACCAGAATAACAGGAACTTGGGTAACTTCTTTCACTGAGTCCAGTTACACTATGCCCAAACAAAATATCACCGTTGTAACTTTTCCCCACAACTATCGACACTCTTTCTCTCAATGTGGATGAAGAGACTGACAACCAGTCTTAGAAAGAAAGAAATATTGAAGCCGACTGAGTCAAAGAGTTCTTCAAAGGTTCTGGTCAATGCAAACTAGCCGTACAGCAACCCCCTAGCTTCTTTAAATCTATCTTCAGACTAATAGTATGTCCTCCCTACAACAGTATCCATCACATACCCACTCAAAAGCTGAAACAAGCCACTACAACACTTTCGACAGCTCTATTCTTCCCACTAGTGCCGGTACTACTGCATTTCACTACCACTTTTCGCTAATACGATGCATTAATACTTCGACAATCACATTTTTACACAAAGAACACTGAGTAACCCCCACGAACGCTTTTTTTTGTGATTCTTCTCTGAGCAGCCATTTTTCAAACATCCTTGTACCTGTATTCCTTGTTTTTGTCTTTTTTGCGATTCTTACAATTAAATTAGCCGCGCTTTGCTTTTTTCTTTTTTGACGTCGTATCGATGAAAAAACGGTAAAAGAGACATGTCATATATCTTGGCTATAGAAGATGTAACGAACAGGGAAAAAAGGACGATCAGATATAAATGGGTTCTATGAAGTCATGTGACCAACTCGTTTCCCCCTAATCCATGTAAATCTCTCAATTTTCGCATTTCCCACCCCTGCGACCAAGTGAGACATGTAGATCCCCCAAACGCCGTAAAAGCCGAAAACCCCGGTTCGCGCAAGTTCCGAGTTCCGGGCTGTCCACGGAGGTGCGCACGTGACCGTTTTGAATATCGTCAGAGTTGGGCGTAGATTTATTAAAGAAAAATTTGAAAAATGAAAAAAATTGAAAAACGAAAAGTTCACTAAAAGACCAACATCGATTATGGAGAGGCACAAGAAGTGTACACCTGCAATCGCATGACTTTTAGCTCTCCAAAAATACCAATAAACACATTCTTTTCCGTTTTCCATCGACCTCTATTCTTCCCCCAAACTCGGTGATCAAATTGATAATCTTTGCATCAACTTAAAGCACAAGAGGTGAGCAAATACGACATGGAAAAGGTGTGCAAAGTGTAAAGGGGAGATGAGTGAATTGGGATGTGTACGTCTCACTGTAAATTTTGCTCGAAAAGGGTATTCCTAAAATGTGTATTGTAGGGGTGAGATACTGAAGGCGTTGTAACTCGATCAGTACTGCTCATACGGCTACAGAAACTAGATCATTCTACTAGCACAGCCCAGTGGATCCTAATGACACCGAGAACCCCATCGTTACATCTCTTTCTTACTTTTCTGTAGCTGCTTTAATACAGAGTCCTAACTCTAAGAACGTTACAACGACTTGAAACTGTGACAAATACATTACAAGTAAGGCTATATTCTATTCTGACGGCCAATATCACTTATTTAAGCCTTCATTCTTCAGATGTGTATCTTTATCGTTTAAGTAAGACTTCATTTTTCTGTCCTGCCATCCCCATTGACTTGATAAAACACTAAAAAAGCTTCCCAAGAAGATCAAGGCTGGTAAACTGTGTCTTCTACGAGTATTAGATCTTTGCGGTAACTTCTTTCTACTCATTTCAAGTTTTTAGTGTCCTTTCGAGAGGTTTTAAGAATACTGAATATGTGAAGGTTAGAGAAGATGTTATGACGAGTATTTCTGAACTGATATACCCACCTACCTTTCATCAAAGTGTTCATACCATTCTGCTCCACGTACTGATTAATCCCTTATGTCTACAAGAAGCTCATTACCATATCTATGCTCCTTGTAAGCCTCCCTTACTGTACATCATATCTACCTCTCTATCACGTTCAATAATTCCCCTACAACAACGATAATTCCACCAATCAGCTTTTTACACCGCCATTACTCTACCCATCAACTCTTCTCACCTCCACTACTCCCCTCCATCTACTTATCTCACTCCCTTCACTTTTCTCCTTCCGTGTACTACTCCCCCAATTCTCATCCGAATCCAATTCTGAAAGCTTCATTTTACCCCTCTGATCTCTCTACTTCCAATTATCTACTTTCCATCTCTCTCCCACTGCTCCTCATCGAAATATCGTATTTTTCAATTTTCCCACCCAATATTCTCAAATCCATGATACCCCCAACAATTACCCCAATCTCGCCGTTTCGATCTCGCTCTGCAAACCCCTGCCTCGATCAGGCAACTCTAACACCCGTATAGGTGTTGTAGGTGAATAACACGTGGCTTATGTAAGCGGAGTTAAATGGAGGCGGGAAGATATCAGCTACCAGAACTACTCAATTGGTTGTGCAATTGAGAGCATAGAACGACAAGACCGGTACCAGTCGACGCATCTAAATGAGCTGATCACAACTGTATATTTATTTAACCAATTGCATCAATATTGAGGTGACAGGATTTATAAAACAGCACTGCTCCTTCAAAAATGGCACAAATGTCTCCTTAATACCACCAATCTACTTCCCTAATCATAAGCTCCATTTTGACACCCATTTAACCCCCAGTCCTCTGGCCCCCAATCCACAAACCCCCACACCCCATCCCTCTTACATAAGCATCGACAACTAAGGTTTCGGCTCATGTAGTAATACCTCAGAAGAGGTGGACGTAGAAGAAGAGACAGCGAGGAAAAAAGCCACCAGATTCCGGGAATCAACACACGTGACCCCTCTTACCCTAACCCGAACAACTCCGACGCTCCAACCCCGTCCCTAGCCCTTGCACTGTCCACCTCCACTTCCCCTCTCGTTACCCTAACCCTGACGTTTAACTCGTGCAGCAGTGGACACGCCAGCGCACGATACTGTTTAGCACCAGCATTAAAAACGACGAAGACCCAGAGATACTCTTTTGTACGATACACACGTGATTTAAGCGGGGCCCCTACACGTGACCTATATACGACATACACACGTGACCGACGACACACGTGACTCTTTGACAGACCGTGACCCTCTACTATTCACGTGACTACCCACAACACTCTCTACACTTGTCATGGCATCACTACCCAACCGAAGCACGGTCTCCAAAGGCAAGTACTCGCTGACGGACTTTTCGATCCAGCGAACTCTGGGAACAGGCTCGTTTGGCCGGGTGCATCTGGTTCGGTCGGTCCACAACAACCGGTACTATGCCATCAAGGTGCTCAAAAAGGCGCAGATTGTGAAAATGAAGCAGGTGGAACATACCAACGACGAGCGGCGAATGCTCAAGCTGGTGGAGCACCCCTTTCTCATCAGAATGTGGGGCACGTTCCAGGACTCGAAAAACCTGTTTATGGTGATGGATTACGTGGAGGGAGGCGAGCTGTTTTCTCTGTTGAGAAAAAGCCAGCGGTTCCCCAATCCCGTGGCCAAGTTTTACGCCGCCGAAGTGACCCTGGCCCTCGAGTACCTGCACTCGCACAATATCATCTACCGAGACCTCAAGCCGGAAAACATTTTGCTGGACAAGAACGGACACATCAAAATCACGGACTTTGGGTTCGCCAAAGAGGTGCGAGACGTGACGTGGACGCTGTGTGGAACCCCAGACTACATTGCGCCGGAGGTGGTCACCACCAAGGCCTACAACAAGTCTGTGGACTGGTGGTCGCTGGGAATCCTCATCTATGAGATGCTGACGGGATACACCCCCTTCTACGACCACACGCCCATGAAAACGTACGAAAACATTCTCATGGGCCACGTGCGGTACCCGTCGTACCTGCACCCGGACGTGACGGACCTGCTGACTAAACTGATCACCAAGGACCTGACCCGTCGGTACGGTAACCTGCAGGGCGGACCCCAGGACGTCAAGAACCATCCGTGGTTCTCGGAAGTCATTTGGGAAAAGCTGCTGTCCAAGGACATTGAGACGCCCTACGAGCCGCCCATTCAGAGCGGAGTTGGGGACACGTCTTTGTTCGATAGTTACCCCGAAGAGGAGCTGGATTACGGAATTGTTTGTCCAGACCCGTACGGAAAGTTGTTTGGAGACTTTTAGATGAAGTGAGGTCCACATAGTGGACCGGGGCGATTGACTGACTGACTGATTGGCTTGGTTGGCTGGTTAACTGACTGACTAACTGACTGATGACTGGTTGACTTGCTTCACCAGGTTGACCGGTTGACACGTCGACAACTAACAGTCAAGGACTAATAGGTCTCCTTAAGAGCAGGTTATGTAAGGAATGTATGTATAGATGTATGTGGGGTGTGGGGGTTAGTAGGCAACTCGAGGGATGGGTTGGGCGATTGGGTGAAATGCTGAGAGGGTGGTACTGCTATGGCTACCGTTAATTCACTCAATTGAAGAACAATGGGGTGAAGGAACTGGGAAATGAATTCTGGAGGTCTTGTATTGTATGTTGCATGTCCTTTGAAGTGGTGTGTTCAGATAAGTTGAAGCGTTCAGTGAAGTAATTATACTGTCAAAGAAGACATCAAAAAGAATAGAAGAGTAGATTTGAACATATCCATCACTGCCAAGTTATTCATTGAAGTACAGTAATGGTCCTCGTTGGGTTTCATGTTTACCTTTTTCCAAACGATGTGAATGTCTCAGAGCTGAAGGTATGGTACACTCAGTAAAAGTGAACTAGATGAATAATAATCAGACATCATGAGATGGAGGGGTAGACATGTGAAACATTTACAGATCTGGGTTGGTTCCAGTTTATATGGTGACGTTGTAGTAAAGTGAGTGTGAACATCTCAAGTAAGGGATACTGTATAGCCTCAAAAGACCTAGATAATGATAAGAGAGAAGTTTCATGATAGACCTGTTGTACTTGTAGTTGATAATGGACTTTTTGGTTCTTTGACCAGTTTGCAGGTCTTAGTAATCATTTTACGGTGTGAATGTGTACAGCCGTGTTCTCTGATCTATGAAGAGAACTACGATAGGAGCAAACAAGACGAAATACACACTTGAGATATGATGAAGTTGTTTGCAGCTGACTGGAAGCACTGTATGGTCAATAATTGATGTTTTTTACTTTTCTTTTCAGCTTTTATTTTGCTATTTGACAAGTTAACCGAACATGTCTATGATGCTTACAAAGTGGAGGTAAAATAGTAGTAATGTTTACCAGCTGCAAAGAAAGTAGTCCGTGATACACTATGAGCTATCTAAAACGTCATGAGTCTTTTACTTCATCTCAGTTCAGCTTTTAATGTCAATATTCGAGTTATCACAGGTCTGCCTCCCGTTTTATGAAAGATGACGAAAGAAAAGGGTGTATTATGAGATAAACACATTGAAAGAGCAAAATGAGTCTACTGCTTACTAGAGTTAATAGCATCAGATGCTTCTTGAAGTTCTTTATTCTGTCCTTTTTTCGCTATGTAGCGAGTGTACATCTCCATGATTTCTGTAAATACTTCACAAACTGAAGTACCGTACTCGTAGCAAAAGATATAAATAACGCAACTAATGTGAATTTCCATACAATTCATGCTAGCTGAACGTCCTGGGCACTTTTTCGTAGTGCATTTCTACTTTTTTGTTACTTTATCGAGTTCTCCTAAAACCTGAGTTCCGTGGCTCCACCTCTGAGGGTTCCGATGAAATAATAAGGTGGTGTAAAGTCTCTAGAGTCTGTGTAAGATGCTCAACAGCTCTTCTAACTATGCTCAACAGCTCTTTTGACTTCTACGAGCTTTATATCAACTGCCAGCCTCATGTCTGATCTAAAGGAGAACTGAAGATGAGAAAGTGAGAGTAATAAAGCGAAATGCAGCAGGGAAGAAGTCTAGTCAAGAGAAGAAACAGTAAATGAATCTCCATTTCAAGTTTTGTGGTCTCTTTCAACTTTTTTCCTCTTTTGTTGGCACTTGTTTATGAGGTGTATTTCGTGAAAGAGAGGATAAGACGTGTACAGGAATAAACAAAGTGTCAGAACTATCTTTTGAGGTTCATAGTTCCATATTGTAGCTATCTACTCTTATACGATTCTTTTCACAGTTACTGGCATTCCCAACAGCAATATTTCCCCTACTAGCATCTCCAATATAGAGACAAGATGCAAGAGTCGGGATATCTCGATAAAAAGAGGTAGATTACCAGAAGTGAAGTCATGGTAATTACTGGCTAGACCCTATTGTACTGATAGACCGTCTCCAGATGTATCTCATCAACATTGTTGTGTATATTTCTCTCTTGTACAAATCAACGAATGCCAACAAAAATAGGTGTAGGGGTAAGTCGATTTCTTAACGAAAAAAAGTTGAACTATTGCACGAAAACCTACTGAGACGTTCAAAATGGTGCTACTGTAGATAGCGCTCACTTCTTCCTGAAGTTTTAACCCAACATTTCTACAATTACTGCTCACATACGAGCATCCTACAAGTAGATAGACTCCATGACCTGGCATAACTACATGAATATAGGAAATAAAGCTGAAATCAGATACAATAAAGCACTCAGAACGTTGTTTACTGCTGATATTACACATTTATATACTTTTTGTCACTCACGTCCCCTCTTTCTCCCGCATATCTCTGTCCTGAAAGTATCGTTGGGAAAGAACAAGAAGTCAGGAGTATGTAATAAATAAAAGCTGAATCCAAGTAAGATAAGTGGACACATTAATTTATTGGTCTATCACAATCATACCTTAGTCTAGTTATATCATTTGTGACCCTGTTATGTTACAATGTCTCTCTCTGACTGCAGATACACTTCTTCCCCGGCACATTGAAGCGAAGAGGTCGTTGCAATTAAAGTAAGAGCTCGAAAGCAGTAATAAGTGAAGATATTGATAGCCACCGGCGTCTATGTAGCTTTACCAGCTCTACTCATTCCATTGCCAAGTTTCTACCTTCTTTACATCCCATGTTCTTCTGTAGGATATACTGAAGTGCATTGGTTGACCACTTTTACTTGTGGAACTATGCCTTGTGGGGAAAAGGAGACATGCTCATTTTCATTCGGCGATATCAATAACCCATTGTTGGAACTCTCTGAAGCTGGTTCCTTATCAATATATGTTCATGACTTCTTAAAAGAAGCCACTTATAAGGAGAAGGTGGTGGAGAAATGAAGTGGATCTTGTGAAAAATAATGTATGGGAAGATGGTAAGTTAAGAGGCCTGTTTGGAATGGATTTTGATTTTCTACAATATGGTATAGTCTAAGTAACTGTGGGTAGTCTGGATTGTGAGATACTCACCCCCAGCAGAATTTCTGCTTAAGTAAATGTCAGCTACTGTAAATATGGAAGTGAGAAAGGTGGAGCATGAAGAAAATGAAGAATCTCAGCGTGTTCAGAGTGTCGAGTCGTTTGTTTATTCTCAGGTTTTGCTTTCTCTGCATCATGTCATGTCTTATCATCTTCTGCTTATGGGAGCAAAATTGCACGGATATACCGAACCGTCAAATGATCAACTGATTCGTCCAGAGAAAACAAGAATCAAAGTGCCCAAACCAATCAAAACTGCGTCGTCCACTGTTTCTGTGCCATCTGATAACTCTTCTTTGTTCTCATATTGTTTTCTCATTATTGATCGTCTTCTCACAGATATGGATAGAACATCTCATGTGAAGACAGAAGGAGAAGGAAACAAAGAAAAGATGATTATTCCAAGCTTACATATCAACAAGAAGAAAACTTGTGTAATTTATCTCTACAAGTAAAAGCACTCTCTGTTGCCTCCAACTTCTCATGCCAATATTTCTCTCAGTGGTAAGACATCACAACGTGAGGCCTTACCAACTTCGCTAATAATCATCTTGACAAGTCCATGAGCAGTTCATAAAAACGTTCCATACTGATTCATCAACTCTCCTTATATATCCTCGCCGCCCTCTCTTCTCTATCTCCCTCTCTCTACATTCTTGTATCTACCATACACTTAGACATACCTCTATTACTCCGTCAATCGTGACCAGATCTTTACAAAAACAGTCTCACATGAAACCTGTTGATACAAGGAGTCCAACCATGTACTTTGAAGGTCACTTTTCGGCCCTTATTACCTTACAATCTTGATCCCCTCTTCCACCATACAACACCTCAAACTAACACTCCCTCAACCAACCCCTAAGACCTCAACCAAGTCAATCCAATCAATCATGGCAACAGGCACATCAAGTTACACTAAAATCACAAAGACCATTGCCCATATCATCTTTTCCTCGTCTAAAAGTAGTCTCATACCTCCATTTCTTTTGACATCAACTACACACATCCAAAGAGTACAGTAAAACAAGTATATCATACCATTACAGCTCAAATACCACACTTCTATGTTCATTCATATGCACCTTCTTCAAGTTCTCTGTATTCTTCAAGTTCAGTATGTACATACTTGCATCCCTGTAATACTGCCTGTCCTTCATAGACAGCCATACCACTCTCTTGTTTCTACAATTAGTTCTGTAAAGAGTCTATCACTCCATCCAAGTTAATCACGTGACTCTTCACCATCACGTGACCTCCTTTCTTTCACGTGACCTCCTATACTTCGTAACGTCCCTACCCTCTACCCCCAGTCCCTCCTACCAGGTCACCTATACTCCACAGGTGTAACACGTTGAACGCAGTGAATCACGTGACCTATATACTTGAGTAGCCACGTGATCAAAACATTCGATCAATCACATGACTTCCCAACTCCCACAACCACCTTCTCTCACACCTTATGAGTGCCCTCCTACAACTACCCTAAACAACTCGTAACCGTATGCCAATAACCCTCCCTTGCCTCCCTTTGTGTGTCTTTAATCGTTAGCACCTTTTTAGCCGCTTTTTAGCCGCATTTTAGCCGCTTTTTAGTGGCGTTTTTAGATCTATACTTTTCTGAGGGATTTTAGCGAAGTGGACAGAATGGCCAATAATGGAGGTAGGGACGTGAAAATTTGACACAATGAAAACCGCAATGGTGTTACTCACGTGACAAGTTTTGAGGTCGATATATTCATTATTACCTCTTCTACAGAGTCTCTCATTTTTGTTCCTCCGTAATCCACTAAAAAGAAGGTGGGAATAACCTCTTACTAGCGCCGATTTGCCGCCAACGACTTTCTGGGTTGCAGTTGCATGTTTTGGGACAGAAAAAGGTGTTGTTGAAAGTAAAAGTCCAGTTTTTTTGAACGAAAAACGTTGCTAGACTAGAAAAGTAGACTAGGGAGAAGGAGGGGAGATATTGACTTCAAAAGTGAGTGAGATCAAAGATTAGGGCTAGGGGAATAAAATTGTGTTTCTCTTGTATCTTTAGAATGTTTATTAAGCAAATTACGGACATTCTCCCTTCTGCGCCCTTTACTTAACTACTCAACTAGTACACTTGACCTTTACCTTGTACACTCATGTTAGTTGAGAAAAATAGCTCTAAACGGCCCAGGAAAAAAGGAGTAGACTTGTGACGCCCAGGAGATACAGGAAATGTGGGCTTATTGGAAATAAAAGAGTTTGCAGACGCTATAGCAAGTATACAAGAGAACTATACATGTATGAAGAGACAAGGCATATATAACTTGGTGGAAAATGCTTCAATCAGAAATCCAAAACTACCACCTTTCTCCCCTTGCTCAACTGACACATTCCACACCTTCGCACATCTCCACCTCTTTTACTCATCACTTTACAGCTCCTTTCTCTTTTCTCAACTACATACTTACCTTCTAACTAAGCTCAACTAAACTAGGGCTATTAATAGGCCATTTATTTACTTTATTTATTTACTTTTTTTAATTTGCTTTTATTTTCGCTAAAGTCTAACGGCTTTAAACCCGCCTAGCAACAGTGGAGCACCTTCTACAACTGGCATTTCCTATTTCGGACCCGTGCATAATGTGGGGACAAACGTTATTTGTGACTAATTAGAGTTTGATATAAGAATTATTAAGTGATGATGATTAAGCAGGGAAGAAACAAGCAGCGATATGAGCTGATGTAAGTTGCCAAATAATGCCGTCATAATTGCTTACTGATTTGGCTGATTGGTTTTCCGTTTTTTCATTGTTTTTTTATTTTTTTATTTTTTTATTTTTATTTTTTTATTTCTTTCTTAATTCTTTTTTTTAATTCCTTTTATTAATTATTTTAACTCTCAAACCCTACTCAATGCCGTTCATATCTATAACTCCTATAACTCGCCGCAAACGTCGGATTGGACCCCTGCTGGAGATGGATACGGGGTAACCGGACCTCGCAAGTGTCTCAGAATTGTCAGAATTTGTTTTTGAGCACTTTTGAGGGAGTTACAGAGTTGTTGTGGTGGTCAGAAGGAGGGAGAAGAAATACTTTTGAAAATGAGCCAGAGTAGGGAGGTGAGTGTAGGGAGTGGAATTGGAGTTCGCAAAACAGGGTAGGATGAAGAAATTGGAAAAGTCATACGAAAGACGACAGAGAAGAGATAATGTTGTAGAGGTACCACCATTGTCTCGGGGAGATCTCTACGACCATTCTGATATCCTATATGACCTTCTTCGCTACCTGGTTCGTTCAGTAGTTCTGAAAAAAATGGAGCTGTTTAAGTGGATTTTGAGAAGTGCTCCGTAACTCGATGAATATGGTCCAAAAAAGGTTGAGAGAAAAAGATTGCTTAGAAGTATGAGCACAGAATGAGAACTCACCTTTCAGATTTGTGATATTTGCTTTACTTCATGTTCTAGGTGCTTTATGTCCACTCCCTCTTAGTTGACGTTTAATTAGACTTGAACAGAGTTATAGTTGACGTGAAGTTGTTTTTTTTTTTTTTTTTTTTTNTTTTTTTTTTTTTTTTTTTTTTTTTTTTTTTTTTTTTTTTTTTTTTTTTTTTTTTTTTTTTTTTTTTTTTTTTTTTTTTTTTTTTTTTTTTTTTTTTTTTTTTTTTTTTTTTTTTTTTTTTTTTTTTTTTTTTTTTTTTTTTTTTTTTTTTTTTTTTTTTTTTTTTTTTTTTTTTTTTTTTTTTTTTTTTTTTTTTTTTTTTTTTTTTTTTTTTTTTTTTTTTTTTTTTTTTTTTTTTTTTTTTTTTTTTTTTTGACGTTTTTTTAGAACTTTTTGAAACGTCAGAATAGAAGCACCGCGGTTAACGGGTTGAGAAGCTGTCAGATAGAAGAGGAGGGTTAGGGGAGGGTAGGGGAAGACTTGGCGAGGTTTCTGGATGGATATTGGGGGAGCTGAGGGAGAAGGGGGTATTTAGTACAGGTTATGAGTAGGGAGAAGGGGCTTAATGGGGGAAGGGGAGGTGATGGAGAGGAGGGAAGTTGATGGGTGTAGCTAGGAGAGTGAGGGGAGTAGAATGGTGTATTCTATATGGTTTTTAGAGTAATATTAGGGTCTGTAATGGAGTGTCTCCGGAAGTCAGTATAAACACTACTAAGACGTTTACTTTTGCCAATATATATGTGGACATGCACTGTCGATCTGGGAAGGGGGTCAGAAGAGGGTGGAAAGCAGTATGAGCCGTAATTTGGGGTTGGAGAGGGGGGTTTACACTGGTTTGAAGAGGGTGATGTGTTATATGGTGTAAGATGGGTTGTTAGAGGTGCAACTTTGGAAGGAGAGGTGATGGAGGGAAATGGAGTGGGTTTGTGGGTTGAGGGAGTCAGGGGGATCAGAGTGGTACCACTACTGAGTGTTTTGGGGGTTATTATGTCTTATTTGGTGAAATGTTAGGAGGGTAAGTTGGATAGTTAAGGGATCGTTGGGGGAGTTGATATTTTGAGGTTTCGGAGGTGCTAGAGAGAAAATACAAGTTCCAGTGAATAGGGACTGTGTGAAAATGTATATTTGAGATTTCAAAGTGAAAATATTGTACATTTGAAGTCCATGGAGTCTGTCTTATAGGACGTCAGGGTGTTACTTTACCTGGGATTAGTTCGGAGGATTTATATGGGAATAGTGGTTACAATGGGATAGTCTCAATTGTCAGGCGTATGTACTGTCATTATTTGTAAATACAAAGAAGAACATTTAAATTGTTGTATTCTAGAACCCAGTGGTTCCATGCTAAGGACTAGTGTTAATGACGTCAGAAGTAGGCGATGAAGACTGACTTTCGCAAGCGAAGGAACTTATAGAGAAGAGGTTGGCTCCACACATATCATCTAGTGGATTAAAACTAGTAATGAACTTGTAATGATATAGTAATTCACCCCAATGGCTAGTATAAGTGGTTTTCCAAGATTCATTGACTCATAGATCTATTTGCACCGGAACTCTCAAGCTACAAGTGGCCAATAAAGTATGACCTCTTCTGAGTATATTTTCTTAAAGAGGACTGATGTATACGTTTCAGAGAACTGATGACCCCATATAACTGAAATATGGCTCAACTTATAAAGATGATTGAATGTATCCCAGAAGAAATACGTATGAACAGAAACTGCTATGAAACAAATTTTTCCACTCCCCTCATTTCGGAGATCAAACTCATAAACTCATCTTCTCTCTAACCCCGGTCGTTTACGTTTCAAGATGAGACACTCCTTTAGACACCTTGCAAAAGTCTATGACCAATGTATCTGTTATAAATGTTTTATAACAGCCCTGTTCCGGAGTGACGACCCTTGTTCGGTTACATTCAATACATTTCATTCTTTTAGATCATCCACTATTGGGGTTGGTGGTTATTCTGACGTCACGAAGCTTTTCCACAATAGTCATCTATACCTCAGGGCTACCCTTGAATACACAAACAAACAATCACAGGCTCACATCAGTAGCAAGGGTACCCATTTTTTTCAGGGGGTCCTAACCATTCGGTTTGTCATCTCTGTATAATTCCTACCTAGACTCATAGATAAGTATAGATCAAGCTGGTGGTATAAGTTATACGATAGAAGTTACCAAGAAGTACTCCTAGAGCAAGAGAAAAGCCAGCAAAGAGCCGGTATATCTCAGACGGTTGGACTTGCTCACACTTTGACCTTTATTAGCATATCCACTCTTTTCTTGAGTGGCCTCTATAAGTTTATATCTCTTACGTCACTATACTTGGTACAGAAAGTAGTTACTTTTAGCACATCGATCTAAATGTGTCTCTTCATAGCACCAAAGAATCATACCAATCTTCATAATACTACTCGTACATGTAAGAAGCCCTTGTCTTGAAGAGCTCATCCATTACCTTATGACAACAACTCACATTCGTATCTTACCTGGACTCGTGTGAAGCAAAGACCAAGGTCACGATAGAGTATGCCTTAAGTGACATCTAGACCCAGATCCTATTGATAATAACCAAATCATCTGTTTCAATCTCACCAATTCCAGAACCACTGTTTTGGATTCCTTTAAGAGTTCTCATTCCACATCACTGACGTCACCGTACACCTATACATCATCAAAGGGAGCTAACAGTATTCTTTCAACGCATCCCTTCCAGAACACCCTACAACTCCTTAAACAGCTCCATCCGAGTCACCTTTCTTCATACATCTCAATAACCGACTTTATAACCACATTTTCAACTTGTTTTTCTGCTCTTCAGATATCAGGTCCTCTCCTGCATCACCCATTCACCTGAACCCTCTCCTATAATAACTCCCATCTATACATCTCATCGTATAACGAACACTTTTGCCTTTCAAACTACACCCATACGAGCTTTGACACCTTCTTTATTCTTCTTTGAAATGCTTGCTAATGGGCTAGCCCGGCGAAACGTCTGGATTCGGCGTCTAGCGCAGCGCCGGCGATCATTCGGAGTTGTCACGTGGGGTGGCAGGTACAGCCCTTTCACCGAGTGATTATGTAAGCGACCAAGCCTAACGACCAGCGCTAACCACACAGAGACTCAAGACAACGAGTCTCACCTAAACCATCCCCTTTCCCTCCCCAAATCACATCACCACCTCTTCCACCCTGATCACGTGATCTCACCAACCTCCTCCCCTTCCCACCTCACTTGCTCTTCTTAACTCCCGGACTCCGACAAGCAAAGTTTATTTCTCTCATCTTCTTTTCCTCATGGCTGCCCTATTACTTCCAGATTAGCCGAAACCTGGCTGCAAGATACGGCCGCCAAGAGCCCGCTGTGGAGCCACTCTGCCCTGTTTTTCTCCCACATCCCTTTTCGTCCACGGAAGATCGACAGAAAAAAAGGGCAAAAGGGCAAAAAGAGAAAAAGAGAAAAAAGGCTGCGTGCAGTTGCATCTCCCAAAAAACAGGTTTAACCTTTTTTCATTTCTCAGAGTGTTACAAAATCTGACATATCCTTACCTAACTTTGAGGTTTGGGTTGCATGTAACAAAGAGTTTAATCTAAGCCGCTTGACGTAAGTTACTGTCGCAGCCCGTGTTCCACGAAATGAATTGGAAGCAATCGAGAGAAGGAGAAATGAGAAACGAGGGTAATCCAGTGAACGCCTTGTAGTCGCACAAGAGACAGCGTTCCAAGCTGTCCACCCACATTTACTCCACCCACTTGCTCAAACACCTCCCATCACTTCAGTCGCCTCCTCCCCTCTCCCTCTGCCTGCCTTCATACTCACTCATTTCTCTCACTCATTTCTCTCACTCCAGCTCAGTTTTTTTTTTGTTGCCTGTCTCAGACTGTCTCAGCTGCGTCAGTTTTTTCCGAGCTTAAGTAACCTTGTTGACAGTTCAACTGCACAGGCGCATGTTCCCCTCAATGCTCCGCCCACCAGGCGGCGGGCGCGCGGGCAGACAAGGGCGGCCGCTGGCGTCTGACAGCTCGTGGGCCAGAGTCTATATTTAGCCTATTCGCTGTTGAGAGCGAAGCCTAAATAAGCACTCACCCAAACACCCCAAACAAAGACACGTTGCAGTAGCTTGTTAGGACGGGGGTGACGTTGCCGGTGGCGAACCCGAGGGGAAAGCCCACAATACGCATCATGGGCGGGGGGAATAATACCGCACGCTGGGACCGGGGGGCAAGGCGGCATGGCGGCATAGCGGCGTCCACGCCTCCGGCCCAGGTTCCGTGCCGGACCGCAGCAAAGGGCTGCCAGACGCACCAAGCGCACCAAACGGTTGCAGCTGCAGCAGTCGTGAAGCATCGGAAATAAGTCAGTCTCACGTGAGCCAAACCTTGATAAGTGGGGGACAACAACGGTGAGACAGTGGTGGGATGCACTTGGTCACAAGCGAGAGGAAATGAACCCAGACGAATGCGGCGATGGGATCGGAAGCAAGTGGCACCAGAGAACCGTCTGACACAGGAGAGGCAGGAGCAGGTGACAGACAGGAGGTGGCAGAGGGGCAGAATGGCAGAGTGGCAGGTGGCAGAATGACAGACGGTAGGCAGGAGGCGGTGTCGAGTGACGGAAGTGGCCGCAGTGACGGGACACCGCAGTGACGGGACACCGCAGTGACGGGACAGACCGCAGTAACGGGGATGCGTCAAACGGGAGTAATCGGACGCTAGCCAGAGAAGCATTAGTTAGGGCATGGTGACAGGATGACATGAGAATAAAAATAGGCGGTTGACAAAAACGTCTAGGGGAAGAGTCTACCTGGTAGGACAAAAAAGGCTAGCACAAAAACGCCAGATAAAAACCGACTTGGGGGGTGACAGATGGGGCTGTGTCGTTGGTGGTCTCATTATGCTGATGGTGGTGTTGTGCTGATGGTGGTGTTGTGCTTCTGTTTGTGTGTTTGTGTGTGTCTCTGTATGTGTCCATTAAAGTGATGTGTAGATGGTTGGGAGGAAAGAGGAAATAAAGGAGATTAAGTATTGCCCCAAGAATAAGAGCAAGTGACAGAAGAGAGGTGGTGGCCAGGAGGAAAATGGGGATAAAAAGAGTGATAAGAAGGTATATAAGGAATATGAAGACAATGAGGTGATTTGTTACTGATTTTTGCCTTCATTCAGAGACCAACAAAAGTTCCACTGGGTATTCTTGGACAGGATATGGAAAGATGGATAGCTCGAAATTTTGTATGAGCAAGAAAGGAGGTCATTATTGTGAAGTGGAGGTGCGACTGTGAGGAGGAAAGTGAGCCTGGTTTTTTTTGGACGGAGCTCTGGAACATGCTGTAGAGCCCTTCAGTGGAGTGAAGCTAAGTGAATTCAGTAAAGTATGTAACTAGAGGTGAGATACGAGGGGGAGAGTAAAAACGACTGTTGAAGAGATCTAGGAAAGTAAAAAAGATATATATAAGTAATTTAAGGTGTGGATAATTAGATACGACAGCCAATTTCAGCTCATTCATGTTCTCAGACAGTTCTGTGGAGTACTCACTATGCTATGTTACTCCATATTATAGCTACACCTAATGAATGTAAGGGTGGCAGAGTGTGAGGGGACTCAACAAGAGGAGAACATAAAGTAGCTGACGAGTAAGATAGATTAGAGCAGGTGTAAGACGTCTGACCCCACATTTTGTCTCAGTAGTTCTTACTGGATGTCCTCTAAGTATAGATATTGTATGCTATGGAGGAGTTTCTGGGCAAGGCAAGACGGGAGTAATAGGTAGTGAAGTCCTATTGATCGAAAAGACCATTACTCAATTGAATCAAACAGAAGAATTTAATCTTGAATAATGTCACGAATCATTCACATTTAACAATCCCAACTCATCTCTTAATGAAGCAACGTAGTCTAGGGACAGGCACTTCTACTCAAGCTAACTCCAGTATGGCTCTCTAGGAACTGCAAGCGATCTTGATCATAAACATCAGGAGCAACACAGCAACAAAACCCCCTCCTCTCTCGAATCTGACTAACATATCTCTCATGTTACCTCCTTTTTACTTTCATTAATTCTGGTACAATTGCCCTTTTCCTCTTAGTTACAAGTAAGCTATGTAACACCTTCCCTCTAAACATATCCCCTCAGACTGACATACCATAACCTATACAAACAGAAGAACACACACCCAGCCTTCAATCACCATCCAATAACATATCAAGAAGATGAAACCCATGTCTATAGACAGTCTAACAGGTTATTGGATATTGGCTAACCTGGTTTCGTACCCTTACAGTTATATGCCAGTGCTCTCGTCTATATTGTACATCTCTGCACCTATACTTTTCAACCAAGATCAGTTGTATTGACTGGTTTTATTACAGTCGCGCTTTGGTTACAACTTTCATCTTTCTTCCAATACAGCTTCCTCCTTCTTCACCTTACAATGAGCAACAACATATAACATTATTTAAGTGATATCAACACCTTAGAAGTGCTCACTACAATACAACTCATTCCACCATTCTAGTATGGTGACAGGTCCGTTCACCTTACGTAATCTACAGTATACAATATCTGACATGCAATGCCTCATTGTTGTATTTTCCATGTTACAAGCACTACCTGCTCTCTTCGTATATCCTCTTTTAGCCATCTCTAAAGTGTTCATTAATGTCAATTCAGTACAGCCCCTTCCATCTAAAAATACAGATTCGTATCGTAAAGTTGCAAACACAGTCTCAACTTTTTTGTTTCTCCGATTATGTCCGTCTCCATCTCCACTCGCATGCCCCATCCTCCACCTTGATCTTCTTGGCTCTCTTCTTCCAACCTCTCTTTCTGCCCCATGACATCACTGCTGCGTGACCCCCACAATGCCTCAATGCTCCAATGCACCTAAGCGAGTCGCAGACGAACAGCAACAAAGACATGCTGAATAAGCAATTTGGGCTGACTAAGCAAATCACACAAACACAGCCCTCCCCATCTCCATAGCAACACTCTCCTAACCCCTCCTTAACGCTTAGTCACGCTAAATCACTTTGTTTTTACACTTGTTTACAGTTTAACCCCAACAATCACAGTTGAACTTAAACTATACGTTAACCATAGCACAGTAACGAGCAATGAAAAGTGGAAGCAGCCCTAACCCTGGCGGGAAAATAGGCCTGGTCACGTGACCAAACCAACAAATTTTCTTCATCTTATGCCCAGGGCTAGGGCCGTTACCCGGGCAACCTCAACCCCTACCCCCAACCGTGGCGCCTGCTTCACCTCCCCGGGTGTCAACCATGGTTACCCTAACCCCACCTTAAAATATTCCGCAAACCTTACACAAACACTAAATCAAACCTTCTTTTCAACAAAGCCAATTTTAAATTAAACTCCTATTGGGAATGCTAGTTTAAAAGTGTCTGCATCGAGACATTTGCCGATATTTATACTCTCTCTTTCCCGCCTCAAGAACCCCCCCCTTAGTTTGTCACTTTCAACAACCAAGTCGCAACTTTTTGCTTCTTTTTTTTTTTACTTCTTTTTTTTACGACAAAAGTAAAGAATCAGCTCACGTGACCTCAACTGCCCAGCATCTACGCGTCACGTGGCCCTTTCAACAATTTTTTTTTAACGGTGATTTAAATCGTTTAAAAACCCCGGTGGAGTCTGTCAACAAAATCAACTGTCAAATCGGCCCCTAGCTGTATTTGACTACTATTATCTTTTTCTTTCCTAAGTCACGTGAGAGTTCTGCTATCACGTGAGCATTTCAGGAGGTCTCTGAGCACTTTTTTGGTCAACTTTTGGTCAACTACTTTTGGTCAACTACTTTTGGTGACATAGTCTTTGTCATTAAGTACACAAACAGGAGTACACAAAGTACACAAAAGTACAAGTCACGTGACCTGAAGCTACGTCTGTGCTCCGTCTGGTACACATACAACAGTCAAGCCAGAGTTATCTTGGAGCTATCTTACTGGATCTTACTAGAGCTCTTGATCTACAAGTTCAGTTCTGTGAGCACTTTTAGCCAGGTCTGTCAAGTCAGTCTTAAGGCACTTCAAAGTACTTACAAGTCAAGGCTTTCAAGTTTACTTTCGATCTTTGGAGTTCTCTTCAGAAGTTCTATTGGACTTACTTTCTACAAGTTCTTCTGTTCAACTTACGACTTTCAGTTTACTTCAGGTTCGTCTTTCAACGTCTGGTTCTACAACTACCTAATCTCAACCAAGGTCGTTGTTATTGCTTTACATTTGCTTGTCTTTCTTACAAGTTCTTTCGACTACTTGTCACTCTACAGCTTCTGATACTCCTCAGTTAGTTTTTACAACCAACTACTGTTATCTCAATCAACAGGTAGCTGTCTCTGATACACCGTTCTATTTCAAGAACACCTATTACTCTAGCTTTGCTGATTGCCCTACAACAGTTAACACCGCTAATTGTACTCACTGCAACAGGTCTCTCAACTTAGTTGCCACTCTACAACAGTTCTACCGATCTAGTTGTACAGTCGTTGTTCCCAACTACTCACTTAACAAGAGCCGTTCATTCCAGAACCGGTTTATTGTTCTTACCAACTACTTACCAGTTAGTTGTTCTACTTGGCATCCGCTAGTTGTCTTACTAAGCACCCGCTAGTTTTCCCTTTTTTGGCACCTGCTAGTTTCCCCTTTTTCGGCACCCGCTTGTTCAATCGTCATGTCCATGGAAACCTACCACGGCCATGTCAAGTCCGCTATGGACGCCATCATCCTGTTCGAAGCCTGTCGTCTTGGAACCCTCCCCCGTGTTCAGCGTCGTCTCACTGAAAAAGAACGGCTTTCTATCCGGTCAGGATCGGTCTTTGTATGGGACGAAAGAGAAGCTGGAATGCGTCGATGGACCGACGGAAAGTCCTGGAGCGCATCCCGAGTTTCAGGCTCGTTTCTCACATACAGAGAAATGGAGGGAAGACGAGAAGGAGGAGAAGTGTACCATGTAAGTGCTGGTCCTGTGGAGGCAGCCAATGGTGGAGGAGGAAGTGGTGGTACTGGATCTGGTTCTCATTCTCCTTCTTCACGTGATCCGTCTCCTGATTCAATTCAGCTCATTACTACGCCTGAAGGGTACAGATACAAGCCCGATGGACTCATGAAACAGTCTTTCAGTATCACCACTTCCACAGATCTTCGTCTTCATCTCATTTCTTACTTTAACAGATCAGCCACAGAAGATGGACTTCTCCAGCCCTGTGAAGATGAAAAGTTGAAGAAGATCAAGATTCCTCCTGGATTGTACCCAGATGCGAGTGCCCTTATTGATCTGTACAATAACCCGAAAGGTAAGGGTTTGGGATTGCCTGGGCAGGTACAGGGGCAGGTTCAGGGTTCTCAGGGACCTACCCAAGGACATGTAGGACAGGTACCTACTCACCCTCAAGGACATCCTGGTCCTGGTGTTCCTAACGGTCATGGTCCTCCTGGTCACCCCAATGGCCATGGTCCTGTTCCTCCAGGTCACATGACGTCCCATGTCCACCCCGGACCTCCTGGACCTCCTCATCACCAGTCGGTCCCTCCCCACCCTGGTCACCCCTTTGGACCCCCTCAACACCACCCAGGTCACGTGTCCGGTCACGTGCAGTACTACCAGGGTCACCCAGGTCACCCTGGTCACCCAGCTCAGCTCCCAGCTCAGCACCCCGCTCCTGGACCCTACTACCAGATGGCTCCTCCTGGTTACTACGGTAATGGGTACCCCGGTCACGTGCCTTCTCCTCATCAGGTTCCCAGTCACGTGCCCCAGGTCCCTGGCCACGTGAGTCCTCATGTGCAGCATCAGGCTCCTCACCAGCACTCGCCTCACCAGGGTCACCATTCTCCTCATATGAATGGGCGGCACGTTAACGGTCACGTGAACGGTCACGTGAATGGCGGTATTGGCGGTCCTAGTCCCTTGAACCGCTCTCCTGGTCACGTGAACGGCACAGCCATTCACTCCACGCCCGGCCACCCTACTCCTCCCTCGTCCCACGTGACTATCAAGCAGGAGCACGTGATTCCCTCGCCCCGTGCAGTGTCTGCTCACGTGAGCCAAAACCCCAGTCCCGTGACCACGCCGCAGCTCGGTTCCACGCCCAAAATGTCACGTGTTTCGCCCAAAAAAGAGCAGCAGTCGCCGCAGCTGAGTCCTCCTAACGTCGGTGGTCACGTGCGAAAGGTATCTGGTGGTCACGTGAGAAAGTTGTCCCGCACCAGTAGTGGGCACGTGAGTCCCATCACTCATTCTCCTCGAATCACCAAGCCCGTCAGTTCGCCTCATTTGAGTCAGGTGCCTAGATCCAGTTTGAAAAGATCCGGGTCTCCCGCCCTTGCTCCCTCTGCTAAAGAAGTCAAGCTGGAATTGCCCTCGGTAGCGTCGCTGTTGAAGGCGCAGGATATTCCCTATGAAAAGGTGCAGTGGGGAGAAGATACAAGAGCGATTCAGGCGTTGGATAAGGGTTTTGTGAGGTAGCCAGAAGATTGGCCGTAGGCCGATCTGAGGGCGGCCCGATTGTATGAGGGTGATCTCACTAAGCCTATGATGTTATGCTGTTATGATGTTAGACTGTTTGGAATATAGAAATTGATTATGTGAAGATGAAGTGGAAGTTGTAGAGCTGTAATCGTAGAAACAAGAAGTTACCAATAATTGTTCTTGTTAGACAACTTGTATTTGGTTCAAGGTGTTCTGAAGATGAGATTGGAGGGTGTCCAGTATGGTTGTGTTTGACCAAGTGCGAAAGAAGACTGTATATAAAAGTAAGTGAAGGAGTATCTGCTGAAAGTAGACTGAGGGCGTCAAGATTGTTCTTAATGGACGTCAGCATGTGTTTTTCATATGCCGTAGATCTATTATATCTGTACCATTACTGCAGTACAAGTAGGGCTACAGTCTGTGCTCTGAGAGGACAGTGTGAAGATACAATAAATTGATTCAATATGGAAAGAAGAACGGGTTCTTGTGTTGGTGCGAGATTGTGGAGTGTGATATTATTGATTTATTGCGTTTATGAAGCTGATGATAGTGAGTATTGGTGTCCTCTGTTTGACTAAATGTTGACAAATAATGAATGGGGTCAAGTAGAGCATAAAAGACATTGGTAATGAAAATAGATGCTGATGTGTGTGAAATATGGAGCGTTTGAGATTGTATGTGTTACAGTATTGATGTGTGATGTTTCTGGAGTACTGAAGGGGTTCTACATGGCTCTTTGAGATATGAAGTTCTCCGAAATCTCATAAATCTGTAAAGAAAGTTGAATTAAACAATAGAAAGTTGACAATGTCATTATCCAATATAGCATTTAGTCAAAAAAACACCTCTTCCTTTAATAGGTATCTTATTTACGTATCTATTGCTGTGTTCCGTGCGACACTCGTGGGGACGGTTACTGTACGAGAAGAGACTTTCAAAATAAACGAATTTAAGAATGATTTAAAGGGGATGAGATTGTGGGTAGCTTTATATCACCTGAAGGAATGTCGCTGATACTTTTATAGCTTAACTGGCAGCTTTTATCCATCCATTATACTCCATTAGGTGAGCTATAAAAGCTGAACCACAAGGTAGAGGGAGGATGCGGCTATAGAACCGATAAAACAAGAGAGTGAACTGCAGTAGAAAGTATATAGTATTTCTTGGGTGTTGTAACACTCAATGCACAGCTTTTATTGTTACTGGTATATTTTACATATCTCTTTGAGTGTGTCGAATAACATCACCGAAATGGCATGAGAGTCGAGGTATTGCAATACTGACCTATAAGTTGTAAATCGAAGGGAAAACTGAGTCCAGTAGCGTTAAATGACTTGAATATATTTAATTGACTATTATTATTGTCTTTGACACCTTTTATAGCTCTTTGTGACAACATTACAATGACTGCGACAAGCTCTACTGGAGACATTAATCTGAACGTATGAACTTGCACATCAAGAAGTGTTTAGCCCGAAAAGTATGTAATGAAGAGGAGTATGTTGGGACAGTGTTATGTTTCTCTTTCATATAGGTATTGTAGCTGTAGAGTGTCGAGAATAGTAGAATCGGTCAGTGATATTATTAGGTCAAGTCAGTTCTAAGTAAAGCTAAGTAAACAGCTAAAAGGACATGTACATCCCAAGATCTATAATGAAATCGCCTACAGAGCTGAAAAACAGAGAAACTGATTATGCAAACTGCCACGTCGCTGCCAATTGATTGTAAAATACTATATCATATTTTCAAGTTAAACCATGGACTTTCTTTATATCTGTTGAGTGCCAATATTACGCTCCACCACTACAATACAGGACCATGATCTAGAGAATACTGGAATTGCACTTGGGCTTTTATTACAAACAAAGAAGGTGTGAACTAACAGCCAACAAGAGGCACTCCTATCAATGACCTGAAACAGCTACTTATGACACCTAGTGTAACGGCTATGCATAGTGAACGTATCTGAAAAGGCCAACCGTGATCCGATACTAGACCACATGTCATCTACAACTACAAGATCCCTTTGTTTTTTCGTCCCTACGGCACCGGTTATCCACGGTAAACTCTCAGCGATATCGCTCTTTGGGTGGCTCTTGGGACCTCTTTGTTTGAACGAAAAGTAGATTAGACTAAGTTGTTGTCGATCAGCCATATGAATGGCATTGACCAAACGTTGTGTTTACGATAATGTCTATACAGAGTAAACAAATGAGGATAATGAACATGAGGAGCTTCTCTACCAAAAAAGGTCATTTTTATCACAAAATATCTTCTATAACTTCTTCTACAACGTCGAAAAACACGTCCTATAACTCCTCATCTCTATGATAGTTTCTCTACACAGTGTACAACCCCCATATCTAGACAAAGAAAACAAGACTGTATTTTTCAATCACGTCAGCGCTTTTACCAATTTTATTCTCCAATTCTATTGCCTGATGAGTTTTCATGCCGGCTTATCCTTCCCCCCTCAAACCTACGACTCGGAATCCGACTTTTCCGACTTCTCGCTAAACTCTTCCCCAAAAAGCAAACTCTTCCGTGAAGCTTCGTGGGGGTCAGAGAAGGGTGTAGACAACAAAACAAGAGAAATATTTTGAGATAGATGAGAGAAAAAAGAGAGAAAAAGGAGAGGAAATGGTTCATTTTTTACGCAATCACGTGACCACGCTTCTAACGCATCAGAGCGGACATAAACGTCGACTGTTAGTGTAGTACTTCTTTAGTTCCCTCAGGGTCCCATTGCAGGTGTTCTGCATCAACATGCAGAGGTGCATGTGGGGGTCTGTGGGGGCAAAGAAAGGGGAAAAATAATATTGTTCACGAAAGGAGATGCTTCGGAAATGGTGGAAAAGAGGGGAATGTTTAATTTAGGGAGAAATTCTATTATTAGTTTGTTTAGGGTGGAGGGAGAGTGCTGAGAAGTAAGATGTAAGAAAATAAGTTCAACAAGTTCATTCTGGTGGTTGAAATATACAGGTTTCTGGAAAAGTTGATAAACAAAAGATTTAATCAGTTATGAATTTATATCAGCTGATCACAGTATTAATAGTGACTGAGTGTAGGCAACTGATAACTTCTCGATGTTGGTGGATGAATGCAGTGCCCTATTTCTCACTTTTTAGCGTACATCTTAAGGGGAGGCATACTCATGGTCCGGCACAACACCATGAATTGAGGAGCAAAAGCTATAAATGAGTATAAAAACGAGCTGGTGACAGTTCTGATAGCATTTGGTAAGTGATACATAATGATTCAATACCGCTAATAACTTTTCAACAGGTATTTCTCTGTTCCGTAGGCATCACATGAGAGAGACCAAAGACACCATTTGGTTCAACTTGATAAATTGATGGAAGAAAGTTGAAACAAGGGAAAAAAAGTAGTTTGGGTTATCAACTACCCCTAAAAGTAGATATCTACACACCTCCCATTGTCGTAGTTACAATTTAGTGCCTTCTTCCTCCTTGTTCTGTGGGCGTAAATCTCTGAGTTTTAGTGCGATTCAGGCTCAAGAATGAGTGGAGTAAACAGCGAATAAAGCTGAAATCAAGCAAGATAAGAGAACTATGACACTGAGCGCTTGTGATTAATATGTGATAGACAACTTTTGGTTGCCCTCATAACTTTTTCTGCTCTATCCACCTGTGTTCTGTGGGTATCTAAGAAACTGACTTGGGATAGCTTGGTAGTTGTAGAATAAAAGCTGTAGAGAAGTACGAAAAGCTGCTAATAGTAGTTGATATATGTAATAGTGAGTACCTGACAACTTCCCCATATCTCTGACTTCTTTTTATACTGTATTCATTTCTACTCAGTAAGCATAATGCGAAAGACCAAGGTGATACACAGGTAAACTCGATAAGTTTGAGAAGTAAAACAGATAAGAAGAGTATAAGCGGCAGAGGGACATTTATGCCAGCTAATTCTGGGTGACTAGCTATCTTTCAATGTTCCTGGCAGCATTAAACCTTGACAATATTTCTGTGAAGTACGAAACATATAAGAAGACGAACCTAAGACGTATTGACAAATCGATTATCGAGGAATAAAAGTTGGATATCTGTGATTAAAAAACTTCTGACCTTTTTAAACACCGAAGTGCGCGAATAACCAGCTCTTGTTATCTGTGGGCATCAAATTCACTGTACTCTGCTCTTTCTGTGAGCACATTGAAAGACAAGTAAAAACCAAGTATTAGGATAAATCGCATAACCAAAGAAAAAAAATAAAAACTCTTAAGAGAAGACTCTGGTGACTAATTACAAGCTACAACTGTTTTATTTACAAGTTATTGCTACTATCAAAAGTATATGAGGGGTACAATTTCTGTAAATGTTCTCACTCAGACTAGACAACTTAGTGGTATAAGTATTATTGGACAATAAAAGCTGAAATCGAGGGGGGAAAAGGGCAGTCAGAGATTTGGATACTACAAAAGGTCTGTATTAATAGTCTTTGTTAGATCAGTCACGTTATGTTGATACTTTAGCCTCTTATAAGTCAGCAGCTCAGAGAGACAAAATCATAGGCTAGGGTAACTTGTTTTTTGGAAGAAGAAAAGGTATATAGAAGTCGATGAGCAGTTACTATAAGATACTAAAGAATCAATTACAGAGATATCCCATTTATTTGCCACTGGTATAAACCACTACCGTATTCCTCTTAGTGTTGTGTGCATCTTTGAGAAACACACACAGGCCACAGGATAAGTCAATGCCAAATGACGAAGAAAGTAAGAAATGAACTAGGAAGTTGAATATCAGACACTCTTGAAGTTTATTAGTTGCTACCCAAGAGTCTTCTTCGTCACTGGCCTATTGATTCACTGTGTTTCTTAGCATCTATAAGCATCAGAAATGGAGAGGTAAAACCCCGTATCAAATTAGTCAATTAAAGAGCAAATAAAACTTGAAATGGAGTGAAGTAAAGTTCTCATAACACGTATATGTCGTATATATAACGGATTATTACTTCTAGCTTACTTTTCCTACTGTAATTTACCGCACTTCTGTACGCATCAGTTGTAGAGCTGAAAATCCTCGACTGCTATGTCTTGATACTTGTAGTTCTAACAACCAGATCAGAAAGAAGAGAAAAATAACGACCCAGAGCGTAACTCATGCCTATCAATAGCTTACTCATTACCTCTCCTTGCCCCTAGTCTGTTTTATTCTGGTTTGTATTCCTTTCTGTAGGCAACTTCGAGGACAGAACTTTCACGCCGTGCAATACCTCGAATTATTGGCCAAGAAAAAGTTGATTAAGGTAAGATGAAAGACACAGAACGTTTTTGAAGACTTTCCTGTGTGTATTCTACATTTTTCTAATTCTGGTGTCTAATATTACGGTGCATTTCACTTTTCTCTTAACCTCATTGATTGAGATGAAATGCTGGCAACGGATATTGCTGATAGTTGAGGAAGAAAAACTGAAGGGAAGTAGAAAAAGAAGAGGACAGAGCTTGATTCACTAGCCTTGTACTGCTAAGTACTTTCTGGTGCAATAATTATCTATTACTGCTACTATTTTCTCAAAGTACCGGTACTATAACTGGAAGACAACATACACAGGAGTAAGTCGATTAAATGACAGATATGAGACCAAAATAAAAAGATGAAATCAAAAGAAGAAACACAGAATGCCAAATACGCGTCTTGGACTGTCTATGTAATAGTCCACTTTTATTTTTGGTGTAATTTACTACTGTATTCTTCTATGCTGTGTGTACAAGGGAACACCATCCTGCTATAAGTTGGAGAACTCCAAATAAAGTCATCAAGTGGCAAGTCGCACGTTAAAGGTGATCCTGACCTCATAGACACTTTATCCAGCTCCATTTCATCTTTTTTTGCAATTTAATCGACATTTTGCTACACATGCGTTCCGACAAAAGGCTGTTCACAGAATAAAGACATAAAGAAGTGGAACATAATACTGTAGGGACAGCAAATAGTACTCAGGTAGTTAGTAGTAGCTATAAATTACACACTGGGTCTCTTTTCTTTGTCTGTTTCAGGTTATATCCTTCAAACTGTTGAATCTTCCCAACCTCTGGTTTGGTCTCCAACTAAGGAAGGACAGTGAATGTAGTAGTGATAGGTTCAAGAGACAGAACGAGTGGTATATCGCATTATTCCAACAACGAAAAACACTTGGCTACTTTTTTCCAGTTCAATTCAACTTTTCCCCATTACAATCGAACTATACCAAGTTGTGGTTTGTCTATCATACTTTGATGCTGGGAGATGTGAAATATATAACCTGTTGGGAAAGGATAGTAGTAGTAAAAAGTTATGATCTACACTCTTTGTACCCAGGAATACCTAGGACTAAATCTCCTACTATGTTGTGTTCTTTATTAGTTTAGTAATGGACGTACAACAACGGCCGTTTTTGTTTTTATTAATGATGCTCAGAGAACAAGCTGAAGTATACAAAAAAACCGAAAGAAGTCGACAAGAAAAGTCAGACTCATACAGTTAGCCATGAAGAGCATTTTAGGATCCTTGCCACTCATAATTTCATCTTTTCTCATTCTCTTAACCAAATTATCCCAACCTCCATACTAGTTTGGTCTGGGAGAAGAGCGGTACCATGTAATCATAGTGGTGGAGCAATATAAATGCAGCTAAAAGTGGCTAGACACAAACTATGAGTTGTAGAGAGCGCCATGAGCATTACATTCTACTTCATTTCAGCTTTTATCTGTCTTTTATTCAAGGTATTCCTACACCTTCATTCCCCACATCCAACTTCCTGAAAGGAGTGACAGCAAAACTGTAGATTAGCAGCCAAAAGACAGCAGGTAGTGCTGAAACATTTAAAGGAAGTCAATAAAACATACTGAGCTCTCTAATATACTTCTAAACACTTTTTAATCCTTCTTTATTGAGATACGTCAGTCCTTGGTACATCTCGACATACGTTTCCAAGTAAAGATAGATGAAACAGAACTACAGCAACATTACAGAAACAATGCAACAAGAAGTACACCATTAGCTGGAGGAACGTACTGAAGCTTTTGATTATCTTCAATGCATCTTTTTTCCATGTATTTGCCGACGTAATCATGTACCTGACTTTCATACATTAGTGATACAAAGAAAATTGCAGAAGTACGACAGATAATATGAATGACACAAATTTAACTAGTCAGTTGCTTACTATTAGCAAGCCAAATTGCTGTAGGCATCTCCCCTTAGTATATTTCAACTTTTTTTCTTCTTTTAAGCGAATATGGCAGTCATTTATTTCTGTCTCTACATGCATTACTTACAGAATTGAAGGAATAGAGGAAGAAAAAACACGTCTAGAACAACAAATAGTTACATAACCCGTAATTGAGGACTTATACGAGCTGTTGGACTCATACTTCTATCTTTTTTTTCTTTTATTTGCCATTGAATCGATGTATCCCTGCTATTACAGTTCATCGCACCATCAAGTTTTTGGAAGAACATGAATAAAAAGAATTATATCATACTAGGGACTAGAAGAAATGTCAATATACCCAGTAGAGTCTACAAGGTGCCTACGACACCTGTTACATCTCTTTATTTCAGCTTTTATCTCTCGATATATCAATATATGCTTGCGTCTATTTTTGGCTCTCCGTTTCGCACATTCACAACAACGGTAAATGCAACAGAAATAAACACAAGTGTAACAGAGGGTGTTAAGTATAGATCCTCAGGCCAGAATGAACATCTTGAACACTTTATAGGTCTTGTTTTTATCTTTTCTCTCTTTTTAAACTGAAGTTGTAACCTGAGGGCATTGCCTTAACAATCCAAGTTGCGGACAGAACAGAGATAACCGCATGAGTAACACATACTGCACTAAAAGAGGTGGTTTATGGACTACTATTAGCTGTGAATACCATCAGCATTCACTTGTATCTTTGCATTTCAACTTTTTTGTTCATATTTGTCAACATCTCATGAGTACATGTTTTGTCCATCCTTATGTCATGGTAAAAGAACATGTTAATCAAGCAGTGGAGAGCATACTTCACAGAAGAAGTTGATGGAGTGTACAATGAAACATGGTAAAATGTCCTGAGAGCTTTATCTAAGTTGAATTCAGCTTTTTTCAATTAGTACTTCGGGTTAGGAGGACTCAGAGTTTTGCCTCACAGCCCATGATACGTACTGAGCTGGATAATAACGGAAGTAACCTCCCAGAGACTAGGATAGGTTGTCCTTTCGACAATAGTGACTGCAATAGGGCCCTTGAGTTTCTCATCTCTTTTCTATTCAGCTTTTATTCTTCAATTTATCCAATTATGTCCGCCTTTTCTTAGAGAGACCAAAATCACGAGTCTGGATAACCCGATGAGTGAGATATAAAGACTACAAAGAGATGGAGAAAAAGGCTATTTATGATCTGAGTAGTCCATAGTGTGTATTGACAGATTTTCGAGTTGGTTCATTGTAGCAACTTTCCCTTCTGTTTTGTAGTCGACCCATAGTCCACATACCTTGAGCGAAATGAATACACGATTCCAACATACTAGGTACAAGAAGATCTCACAGATACTTACTATGATTCATGAATATCTTCTCTGACCGCTTCTGTTAGTTATTTTCAGCTTTTCAATATCCAATATCGAGTTACACCTGTGCACGATTTTCGTCTCTCCATACGCCATACTTATAAAGGAGATAGCTGTAGCGAGAAATCATAATTACAGCAGCTAAAAGAAGTATTTCGCACAGTTAGGCGTGAATGAGCGATATAAACATTTTGTCTTGCTCCATTACAGCTTAATTCTGCTACTTTATCGAGTATGCACTTCTGAGCTCTCCTCGCGACCTCTGTTACTTACATGGTGGGTGTAACATTATATACCAGCATCTATTAAAGAGACAAAACCACCCAACAGAGACTGGTCAAAGAATTTCAGAGCTTTATATTAGTTCATTTCATCTTTTTTCGCCATTGAATCGAGGTATCCCGATGCGCGTATCTCCCCTCATGTAAGTGCATACACAACAGAGTGAAATACAGAGGTAGATTATACCAGGAGACAAGAGAACTGGCCTGTTATCTACGTCTACTTGCTACAGGAATTGTGGACATCTTATAGCTCTTTAATTCAACTTTATTTCTCCGTTTTCTCACGTTGTATTAATCATGCTATGGCCTCTCACTATGATTGTCTGGAATTTGAGAGAAATACTATGAATAACTCTATGAGAGACTGTAAAAAGCTCACATATACCTACTTGGACACATATAGATTTATTCCAGCCAGTTCTTGCACTTCTTTCCAACTTTTATTCTTCATTTTTCGAGATTATCTCCACTCACGATATCTGTTTCTTCAATGAAGCTTGCAGAACAGAAGTAAATGAAGCAGTAGTAGAATTCATTGTAGAAAAAAGTAGTCTGTCACACACTATCAGTCATAAGAAGAGATACAAGCATCTACCTATTCTCGATAGTTTCTTTTCTTTGCCTATACTTTCTGTTATCCTACGCTTACATTCGGTCTCCATATGATAGATGCCAACAGAGAGTAAAAACTAGGAAATATAACTCGATTGCAGCAAAAGAGTGTTTAAATATATACCAGACTGCTACTAAAATGTTGCTGGATTCTTTTATTGTCACATTTCAGCTTTTATTCGCTTGATATACCAGTTATTCTCTATCCTGAACTTTGCCATTTCGTCCTCCATGACTATAGAACTGAGAGAAAATTAGCAGAACCAATACATGGACAACAGAATTGATAGCTGCATATTATGGAAACAGTGTCCTCGCATCATTTGACCTTCCATTCTACGTCTTTTGCTCTTTCCCCTTTCAAATATACGAGATATTCCAATCACTAAGCTTCACTTGTCTCAGTGTGAACATATAGAGAAGTTGTACTGGTACCTCTCATATACCTTTTGTGGTGAAAATAACCATGGTTGCGTGAAAAGATTCAGCAGTAGTAGCACCAACTTTTTCGTACGTCCTTTGTCTTCAAATCAACTTATCCTCACGCTCTGTTTCTACTTGCCCGCTAATACGCTCACAGGAAGAGCAAAGTACCGTGAAGAACATACCCAGAAAGAACAAAAGATGAACAAATGCGTAGTAAAATACTGGAGATACGTCTTAAGTCTTTAAAACATCGACTTCACACTTTTCTTCCACAAAAACTCGACTTGTCCAAAGCCCTCAGTTTCGTCTTCGAATATGCTGCGTACTGGACAGTGAAATAAAGGATAGAAAAACATACTCCGAACATCGAGAAATATTCCATCACCTTTAAGGAGCTAATTAAAATGTGATAGGCCTATTCTTCTCGTCTGGGTGTCCTTTTTGTCCAATTTATCCCTGCATGATGTTCGCCCTTGCTGTGGTGCTTACTAAGTGGAGAGGAACAACGTATAAAAAGAAATCAGAGACATGGATTGACTGAAATTCACATCAATGTAGATACCAGTATCTCTTTAAGCAACTTTTCGTACTTCGTTACAGCTATTATTCATCAGTCCATCGAGTTATGCCCAGCAGCGATGTTAGATGCTTACATAACTGAGCAAAATATAGCTGAATACGTACTGAGGGCTACGAAAAGTAGTCTGTCATAAATTTCCAAACCGTGAATCATGCTCTGAGGTCTTGTTTTACTTGAGTTCAACTTTTATTGCCATTTAATCGACTTATTCCTGAGCCTGAATTCGGGTCTTGTCCTGGTTGACTGACAGAACAGAGATATGCTGTAGAAATGGATATTGAGAACAAAAGGAGGCAGTTCAATAGGCACCCAGAGCAATTAAGAAAGTCATGAGGGTTCTATCCTCTTCATCTCAGCTTTCCATCATCATTACCCCGAGTTAAGCGTGCCCAGGATTTCGGTCTCATCTAATAAATCAAAAACTAAACCAAAAAAAGAGGAAGTGAGTAGTAAAAAGAGTGCAAGGTGCTTTTAGGGCTCATCAAATATCTAGTATCACTGTCTTCTGGAGTATGAATGCATTATCGGTACTTCTAGGATTTCTCTGCGAGCAACAGCGAGTGTGAGAGAGGTCATGTATTGGCGTAGCATGATAATCTGAATAGATAGAGGTGAAATACAGACATTAAAGAGACCATATATGCTCCTCGCACCTAGCTGTAGCCACTTGCTAGCTTTTGTTGTCACTGAATGTGAGTTTCAGCTTCATTCTAGCTTCCTATTATGTAACCAAGGGCAGGTTTGTGGAGAACTTGAATAGATGCTAGAAAAGAGCTGAATTCAAGTAGAAACAAAAGCTAGTTACGTTCAGACAGAGCTATTCTAGTAGCTTCTTAATATCTTGATGACTTTACCCTTTTAGTAGCACCGTTCTTCTCAGTTGTGTGGGTATCAACAATGAAAGGAACGTGCTAGGCGTAGTTTAAAGTAGATAGTTTCACGACTACAATAACGAAAAAGCAGAAGAAAACAACCGTGGCATGGATTAAGCCTGTAGACTATTGTTAATGCCTTTTAGTTGCATCTCACAGGTGTTACTGTTTGATTATTCTCTGGTTTGTAGGTTCCCCTGAAAGACATATACTGGGACTTGGAATAACGATTATTTGAGGAAAAAAAGAGTACATAAGTGAGAAGACTAGCCAGTGAGATGATAGGAACTAGAACCACAGATCAATCTAGCTCTAATTCTTGCTGGTAGCTTTTATAGCTGTATACATCGCCTTTATATAATCATACCATGTCAGAGAAAATGGCAGCTCGATGAACTACGAAATAAAAGAGGACTTGACTAAAACAAGTGACTAAGAACAATCCAGCAATCAGTTTTGTATAGTTTTACTGCTCTTTTCACCACGGGTAACTTTTGTAGCACAGTTTCACCGTGTTCTGTCAACAAGACATAGGGCATGAATAGTAACAACTTGATCAACTGCCAAGGAAAAGGCCAAAGGAAGCAGATCGAACTGATTGGGATGTTTAAAGCGCTAATAAGTTGCAACTCACAAGTCAGGGTTAGTCAGGGTTTGTACTACTGCCCTATTTCTCTCAGCTAGGGCTTCTGGACTTGGGAGACGAAGCACATAGCGACAGGATTTCGATTCAATAGCGAAGTAAACCTGAAATGAGGTATTTTGAAACGTATAGGACACTAAGCCAGTCCTTATAGTTCTCATACTACTATTTTTTGAAAGAATTTGTATTATTGCTATTGTTATCACTGCTGCAAGTCTCGTTAACAGAAAGAAGAAAGTCAATCAGAGGTATAAGTTGATATTTTGAGAGACGAAAGTTGAATTAAAGACAAAGAACATGAATTGGTATTTTATGGGAGCTGGAGTGAAGTAGTGGGCTATTAGTTGATGTCCCTAGAATGCTTTTCTCTATTTTACTCATTTTACACGACTATGCGAGACGAATTGTAAGCATAGGATAACACGATGAAATTATCAATAAAAGATGAACTGAAGCGAGATAAAGTCTTCAGAGAGTTTTTCAGACTGTTAGCTAATAGATAGCCCCCGTTTCTAGTGCTGGTATCATTTAAAATTGTGTAATTTACTTCTCCTTGACATCATCGATCGAGAGACAAATGTTGGTGTGGGTTAAGTCGAATAATGAAGAGGCAAAGTTGAACAGTCGCTGGGGAGTAGGCCCAGGACGTTTGCCTGAGTATTTTACACATGAGATGAAAGACATATACTTGTTCTGGCGCATATTCTCTAAGACGATTGCTACCAAATGTCAGCTAATTGTGTAGATGATGATGATGCCCGTATACTAAAGACAGTTGAGGTTGCCCTCTTAGAAGATTAGTCTTGAGAATCAAAGTGCTGCCGAACAGCTCGTTTTTATCTTCTTAACTGTTTGGAACTTCTTGTATAGAACTTCTTGGTTCATATAACCACGGCCTGATGAAGTTCAATAAAAGATGAGCAAAAGCTGAAAAGAGAAAATATAAGATATATTATATTCTCATAAATGATTCAAGTATGTCTCTTACTACTTTTTTCTGGCTACTGACGTGTTATTTTACGGTGTTTGTCTCTGTTCTGCAAGCATCGAAAGTTGAGAGATGGCATGCAGGGAAGAAAACGACTTTTTAACGAAAATAATTTGATGAGAAGATGGAGAAAAGGGCTGGGATCTCGCTATAGCAGTGTCCTTTTATCTTTCACTTTTGGTATATGAGAAGACACTATTAGAACATTTATATAACTTCTGCTGATGGAGAAGAAACTATCGAGCTTGTAATAAGTTGATAATTTGAAGGCCAAAAGATGTTAGTATCCAAATAAAGCCTTCTATAATGTCTTAATGAAGGACTGGTACGTACCTGGCAAGTTTTTGCTGTCTTTGGTGTGCATTAGGCCTGTATATCACTTGGCTCTGTCATCATCAAAAGAGGGACGAAACCCATGCATCGGGATAAGTTAATGGAAGAGTGCTGAAAAAGTTGAAATGAAGTGAAATAAGAAGTTCAAGCTATCACATATCACAGCTCTTGTATGTTCCACTAGTTATTGGTGTCACTAGTATATTTTATCTTTGTATTTAACTCTTCTTCCAGTATCCGAGGTTTACAAACAGTAATCAGGCTCTGGGTGATATCCAGAAACTAGCATAATAAGTTGCTTTGAAGATGAATAAGTCTTTCAGGCGAAAAGGAGGGCTTTACAAGTCGTTGGACCAGCTTCATATGGCTCTTCCTACCGAACATTCGAATACTTACCTCTGTTCTGTTGAGTCAAGCAGAATTTCAGAATTTCAAGACTGGAACAGTTCGTCAAAGAGATGAAAAAAGATGATGTGTACCAGATAAAGAGTGTCACAATCCTCTCTAAGACCTCTAGAGTACGATTAATACCATATTTGGTTACTTCATGAGTTTTTCATGTTTAGTATCTCGTTTCCGTGAACATTGTGGAAAGACTCGAAATCGAGGGATACGGAAGACTAAGATTAATAGTAAAAATAAGTTGTTTTGAAGTCGGGTAAGATGCTCATAGCGTTTTAAGTAGCGTATGGTATACAAATATTCATGTCTTTCTGCTTTAACATGCACTACTACCTTATCTACTCTGTTCTGTAGAAACCACTTGCGAGAGACTGAAGACACGTTTGGTACATATTGATAAATTGGAAGACGAAAGCTGAAATGATGAGTTATATGAGCCCCTAGTCGTTAAAGACCGCTAATAGAGTCAACCTGAGCAGTCTTTTACTCTTTCTTATGTTGATTTGCATTATTTATCCAGGGTCTATATGTATGATTTACTGAGGCGAAGGATTGCCACAATGGATAGTCCATTAGAAGACGGAAGAAAGTTATATTGAGATGAAAAAAGACCATGAAAGTAATATCAAGTCTGGTGATAATCTGTAGAGCTCTTTTAGCTACAGATTTAATATCCAGTTTGTGAATTAACCTCTTCAGTAATCATTTTCGTGCAGGACAAACTCTTGGGCTAGGACAGATAGAAAAATACAATATAGCTACGAAAAAAATAATAACAAATAGATGCGAGGAGCCATCCTCTCCAACATGATGATTATAAACGATATATCCATTTCTAAAACTTCTTTTTTTAATCTTACAATGCATCAATTTATTGACATTCTATTTACATGAACAGCGCCAGAATGGGCACCATAACCATTCCAGTTACAGCCAGACGAGATCCAGAGTTGGACTGGGGCTTCTTGGGAGGAGGTCGAGCAATGGTGGTGTTGGTGGAGGTAGTAGGGGCAACAGACACAGCTGGGGAGGTTAGGGGAGAAGAACCAGGCTGAGAGACAACAGGAACGACAACTTCAGGGGAGGCAGGGACCTCTGAAGGAGTCTCAGGGACCTTAGAGGGCTCATCAACGTGGGATTCAGGCTCAACAGGAGTGTTAGAAGGCTCAGAAGGCTCGTTAACAGCAGTCTCAGAACTCTTGGGAGTCTCAGAGACCTCAGGAATTTCGTTCATAGAAGACTCAGACTCAGTAGGAGCGTTAGAGACCTTGGGAATATCAGACTTAGAGGGAGTGTTAGGGACATCAGAAGGAGACTGAGTCTTGGAAGGAGTCTCAGAAGCCTCAGGAATATCAGAAACAGCACCAGGAGTCTTAGAAGCCTCGGAAGTAGGAGTTTTAGAAGGCTCAGAAGAAGGAGTCTTCTTGGTCTCAGACTTGGGAACGTTCTTATCCTGAGAAGGAGTGCTCTTAGAGTGAGTCTCAGAAGCAGTCTTAGAGTAAGTCTCAGAAGGAGTCTTGGAGTCAGAAAGAGGCTTAGTAAGAGTAACGGTCTTACTGTTAATGACTGTGGTGACAGTATCATCAGTCTTGGGTGCCTCAGTCACCTCAGGAACAGTCAGAGTAACAGTCTTACTATTAACAACAGTAGTCAGAGTAACAGGTTCAGTCTCTGGGACAACAGGAACAGTCACACACTCGTCATCATCGTTACAGTGAGTGAGAGTGATAGTAATAGGCCGAGTCTGAGTGACAGTGGTGAAGTCTTCATCACAAACAGTCACAGTGACAGTCTTGTTATCAACGACAGAAACGATTTCAGTAGACTGAGGAGGAACAGTCAAGGTGACAGGAACAGCAGTGCAAGAAGAAGAGTCGCAGTGGGTGATGGTCTTGGTGATAGTAGACAAGATAGTTGTGTCAGAAGGAACAGGAGAACAGGTGTTCTTGGTGACAACAGACTCAGTACCAGAAACAGTCACTGTAGAGGTCTCAAGACAAGAGTCAGAAGTAGACTGACAGATATCAGTGACCTTGGTGACAGGAGTTCCAGAGACTGTAGTAGTGATAGTCTCGAGACAGTCAGAAGGAGTAGAAATACCGGTAGTCTCACAAGTATCTCTAGTAACAGTAGTAGGAGTTCCAGAAGCAGTGACAACATCAGTAGTAAGACAGTCGTCAGTAGAAGTGCAAATGTTCTTGGTAGATGTCACAGTAGAGCCTGAAACAACTTCAGTCACAGTAGCAGTGCAAGAGTCGGTGCAGGTGTCCACGATGGAAGTAACGGGAGTTCCAGACACTGTGACAATTTCAATCTTAAGACAATCGTCAACAGAAGAAGTCTCACAGACGTTAGAGACGGTAGTAACAGGAGTACCAGAAACAGTCTTCACAGTAGTCTTCAGACAAGAGTCAGTAGTCTGGCAAACATCACTGGTGAAAACAGACTCGGTACCAGAGATAGTCTTAGTCATGGTAGTAAGACAAGGGTCAGAAGAGGTAGTCTGACAAATTTCCCTAGTGACAGTAGACTCAGTACCAGAGACTGTAACGATAGAAGTCTCGAGACAAGTGTCGGTGGCCTTGCAGTTGTCCTTGGTAACAGTGGTAGGAGTTCCAGAAATGACAGTAGAGATAGTCTCAATACAAGAGTCAGTAGTGCAAACATCCTTAGTGACAGTAGACACCTTTCCAGAGATAGTCTCAGTGAGAGTAGTAAGACAAGAGTCAGAAGTAGTGCAGGTGTTCTTGATCACAGTAGAAACAGTTCCGTTAGAAGAGACGGTCTCAGTCTGAATACAAGGGTCAGTAGAAGTGCACACGTCCTTGGTCACTGTAGCGATGGTTCCAGAGATAGTGGTAGTGGAAGTCGCAAGACAGGGATCAGAAGTAGTAGAACAGATGTCCTTGGTGACAGTAGTGGGAGTTCCAGAGACGGTGGCGACTTCAGTAACGGTACAAGAGTTGGTAGTGCAAGTATCCTTTGTAATCACAGACCTGGTACCAGAAATAGTCACTGTAGAAGTCTCAATACAAGGATCAGTGGTCTGACAAGTATCCTTAGTCACTGTAGTAGGAGTACCAGAGATTGTAGTAACTTCAGTCTTGAGACAAGGGTCAGTGGTGGTAGACTGGCAGACATCCTTGGTAACAGTAGACTCAACTCCAGAAACTGTAACAACTTCAGTCTCCCTGCAAGAGTTAGAAGTGGTAGAGCAGATATCAGCAGTAGTGGTAGAGACAGATCCAGACACAGTAACGGTGTACTCAACAGTGCAAGGATCAGTGACAGTAGAAGAGCAGACGTTGCTGGTAACAACAGATTCAGTTCCAGAGACAGTGACAGTGGAAGTCTGAATGCAGGAGTCGGTAGTCTGGCAGGTATCTTCAGTGACAACTGTAGGGGTACCAGAGATGACAGTAGAGAATACAACTGTGCAGGGAGCTGTGTTAGTGGGAGAAGGGGAGATTGAGAACATTTTTGATACTCACTAGAAGAAGACTCAGCAGTAGAAGTCTCAATAGAAATGGTAGTGTTAGTGATAGGGGTAGACTCGGCAGTGGGAGCTGTGTTAGTGGGGAAGCAAAGAAAGTCGAAGAAGATTGATACTTACCAGAAGTGGTCTCAGTGGTAGACTCAGCGGTGGTCTCAACAGAAGAGGACTCAGTAGACTCAACAGAAGAAGTGGTCTTAGTCTCAGTAGTCGACTCAACAGAAGTAGTGCTCACGGTAGTAGACTCAGGAGCAGAAGTGGTGGAGTTGACAAAGACAGAGGTTTCAACAGTAGACTCAGGGACAGAGGAGGTCTCAGTAGAAGGCACTTCAGTGGTCTCAGGGGCGGAAGAAGAAGGCTCCACAGAAGACTCAATAGTAGAAGAAGGCTCCTCAGAAGTCTCAGGAGCAGTAGTCTCAGGAACACTGGAGGTGGGCTCAGAAGAAGAGGTCTCAGTAGTGGACTCCACGGTAGAAGAGGGCTCGGAAGTGCTGACTTCAGTGGTAGACTCCACAGTAGTAGACTCGACTGTTGAAGTAGGCTCAGTGGAAGAAGGCTCAGTAGAAGAAGGAGCTTCAGTGGTGGACTGTTCGACAGAGGTAGTAGGCTCAGAAGACACCTCAGTAGTAGAAGGCTCGACAGAAGAAGTAGGCTCCTCACTGGTGGAAGGCTCAGCAGAGGTAGTCTCTTCAACTGAAGAAGACTCAGTAGTAGAAGTGGGTTCCTCAGAGGTAGAGACAGGAGCAGTGGAAGTCTCTTCAGTAGAAGACACCTCGGAAGTAGAGAGTTCAGCAGAATAAGTGGGCTCAGAAGAAACCTCAGTAGAGCTCTCAGTGGTGGAAGTGACCTCCTCAGTAGTAGTGGTCTCTTCAACGGTAGAGGTGGGTTCAGTGGAGGCAGGCTCACTAGTGGTCTCCTCGACAGTAGAAGACTCTTCAGTAGTGGTAGTAGGCTCAACTGAAGTAGTATGCTCGGAAGTGGGCTCAGAGGTGGTTTCTTCGGTGGAAGTCTCAGTAGGAGTAGGCTCAGGAGTAGATGTGACTTCAGTGGTGGACTCCTCAGTAGATGTGATTACTTGAGAAGTGGTCTCCTCGGTAGTGGACTCGACAGTAGAGGTAGGCTCCTCAGAAGTGGTGGTCTCCTCAACCTCAGAAGTGGTATCAGTAGTGGAAGTCTCTTCAACTGAAGTAGTAGGCTCCTCAGAGGTAGTGGGTTCAGGAGTGGGCTCAGTGGTGGACTCGATAGTGGAAGTGGGCTCGGTAGAAGTAACTGCCTCCGTAGTAGACTCTTCAGTAGTGGTCTCCTCAGTAGAAGTAGTCTCAGGAGTAGGAGTAGGAGTAGGGGTGGGAGTAGGAGTAACTTCGGTAGTCTCTTCAGTGGTAGACTCAGCTGTAGTAGTAGGTTCCTCCGTGGTAGTCACTTCCGTAGTAGTAGGCTCAGGAGTAGGTTCCTCAGTAGTAGTCTCCTCTGTACTAGTAGGACCCTCACCATCTCTGTAGGGAGGCAAAGGCACCGAGCTCTTTCTTCCCTCTCCATCTCCCTGTCCACCTGCATCAAGATCGTCATCAGCATAAGGACTATCCCATGGAGCTCCTCCGCTAGTAGATCCACTTCTCATAAACTCTCCTCCATCGTTAGTACCTAGTTCACCTGAACCAGACGAACCAGCAGAGGCAGGATCTTCAGGGAAAGGTCCTCCATGTCCCTCTTCCCAAAGAACCCAGTCCATACCGTTATTGTAGCGGTCTTGTCTGAATTGGATATCAGACCAGAACACAATCTGAACAGTAACATCGTCTTGAGGAATGTTCTCAAGGTAGAGGGTAAATCCATCTGAAGAAAAGGAGGTCATCTTAACATAAGGAGAAACATCTTTGACGATATCGACCGAGTCATAATCAAAAGTCTCGGTCAAACCATGGAACATTTTCAAGTTCATTTCACTCAAAAGTTGATCTTGACTCTTGTAAATGGATCCATCATCATCAAGTTTATCAACCACCTTGATTCGATCATATGGAGTAGTAGGAACCTGAATAGTCCATCTGATTCGGTTACCCTGACGCTCAGCGTACTTGTAAACGGTATCTTTCTGAACAACTGACTTGATAATGATCTCATCCTTGAAATTTCCCTTGTCAGTATAAGTCTCAATAGTGACAGGACCAGTTTCTCTGACTTTCTCATTATTCAACGAAGCCTGGAGGTAAAAGTCGCCGGAAATAAGATAATTCTTGTCGAGGACGTAGTCGGTGTATGTAGCTGTGAAATGGTGGTCTTGGTTGGTGATTCGCATGATGTTCACTCCATTAGGATCAGTCACCATAAAGTCGTAGGAGCCAGCATCAGCCACGTTCAGTTTATCATCAAGATCGAAAGTAAAGTAATCACCGGGCTCAACACCGTCCTGTTCAGGAGAGAGACCGAAGGTGTAATCAAGTTGCCATTTACTTCGGGCAATACCTTCTTTGTTGGAAGTATCGTCAGCCTGTCCAATCGAAAAAGAAGTGATTGGAGAACTGACTTCTTTGGCGGCTACCAAAGCAGCCAAAAGCAAGAGATGTAGTCGCATTGTTGTTTGACTATACCACGGACTCTTGGGGTGTTATATATACTCCAACTTCATATTCTCTCTGCAGAAACAAAGGGCAGTACAAGCTGCATCGCATTGTGCAGAAGTGGCGGTTGTCGTAACATGCAGAAGAATGAGGCGTCTGCTATATTGACGAGACTAGGCTTTGAAAGGTCGCTGTGAAGTCCCCATGTCTTCATTCAGCTTATTACTCCCATTATACTGGTATCTCTGGTTTGACACTACCACCAAACATACCTCACTAGAACACCAGTATAAAAGCTTCTTCTGTCGTATTCAGAGATATACATGCGTTTCAGCCCAGAAATGCATCTACCAACCCTGCGTTCGCTGATGCATGTTATAACGGTGTGCCGAGGTATATCAAGAAGTGAGGAGTTCCGTTTGGCGAGAAGTAGTGTAACAAAGTAGTTAAAAAGATGAAATTAGGGTATCAAACTACTCTGGTGAATCTTAGACACTTCAATAAACCCTCAAATGAGTTTATTACCTCTCGAATCAACTTTTTAGCATCATTTTTACCCCTTCTGGTAGGACGCTTTTTGCCTCCCTCCTCCTTGCATACAATGACAAGTGCCGTGCACAGGATAGGCATGGAAGAAGTTCCGGAAGGATTGTGGCTGGTGTATAGTGCGTGAGAAACGTATCGACATACATTCAGCGCGGGTAACGGCTTTTTTCTCGGATCAACACACACCTCGAAACGAGAACAAGTCGTATGATAGAGCAATTTCAAGCAGGAATTTATCAGATAGCCGCCGGAGAAGGAGGTGATGAAGTTGCTGGCTGACGGAAGTTTGAGACAGAAATTCCTCTTTTTGGATGAGTACATCTCTTCTTATAGTAGGTCTTTCGACTACATACAACAGAACACACCCTAAGATAACCACCATTAAGAACTTGTTTGATAGCATAAGAGCAGTTAGATACTATCCATCCCACCGCAGATCTGTCGATCTCGTACGACTTATCTCGTATACCTCTTTTTTTGACATGTGAAACCCGTTTTTCTGCTGTGCCAAGTTCTGCTCTGCCAAGAACTAATACACTGAGACATGTGGAGCTCATTGGCAGACATGTAAGCGGCCCAACGGGGTCGGGTGCATGGAGAAACGCTAGCGATATTACTTGGGCCTGTTTATATGAAATTTGTAAATTGTGAAAAGTTTTAACACCCTTCCTTATGCTACAGTCTACTTAGCAGAACCACACTCACAAGACATCTCATAGCTGAGCTACAAGCCTAGAAGTAAGTCTCGTATACTGTTTGAGCGGCTCAGATCCACCGGATAACAATCCGTACATCCTAGAAGCATTTCAGGTGAACAATGGAACAATGGGTAACTGCAGGAGGTACAGGGAGGACATGGAAGTGTCTATAACTTGGCTAAGGAGTAGTTTGAGAAGGCTGAAAAGCTGAGAGACGATCCATGGAGTGTCAATAACACCACTGTCGCATTTTTAGCCACTTCAATACACCAATTACTCGTACAAATCAACTCCATACGCCGTTTAATATTTCCTCGCCGCATGAAGTTTTTTATAAAATATGCAGGACCCTCTTTTCGGGAATTTTGGCCGAGAAGAAAGAGCAACCCGCTGTAGACATGTCAGATCGCTCGTATCGAGGAGAGATAGGGAGATATTATTTGATAAGAGAACGTGAATGATTAGTCATCAGGGATCAGGCTAGTGGTGGATTGGTCACGTGACTAGTTTAGTAGATAGCCACCCCTTAATAACCCGCTATTATTGATCCCTACATCCTTCCTGCAGGTCCTACTCACTGGGTAAAAATAGCCGGGTTTTTGAAACCGGATATGCCGCGGACAAAAAATAGAAGAAAAAAATGAAAATAGGCAAAAAAGTGGAGACTTGGAGTGATGCGATCAGCTGATTGCGGCGGCTATAGTGGGGATGGTAATAGTGTGGCTTGGTCGGCGGGTAAATGGGCAGGCAGTACAAAAGTGGGTATTACTGGAGATATTTCGGGAGACTAAATAAGAGGAAAAAAGATGGAGGGGGGGTTTATTTTGTGTTGGTAGTGATCTACGGGTGCTTGAGAATAGCTTGAACTGTTCATTTCGATCTGATTACTCTTGTATCCTCAGCTATATGGCTCTCCTTGGACATGGCTGCACAGGTAGTCTTGGTATGAAGAAATAGGAGTGTGAAATGAAGGAGGCCAGAATGCAGTGGCCTAAAGAGGAAGTCTTTGGTACTTCGGCTCGGTATGGAAGTGTTTCTACTGTGTGGAGCCGATATTAGGGGCTCTTGATGATAGTCCTCTGGTCTAAGGACAAGATACTAGGACACCTGTAGAGGAATATGACAATAATGAGCCATAAAGAATATCCTCAAGTGCATTATAGACTATATTGAGACATTTGTGTGACTGTGGTTTACCATTTGAGTGTTGTTAACGTCCTTTAAACGCCTATCCCGCCAAGACTAGTTGCATAGTAAAAACGAAATGGTGTAGTAAAGAAGATTTGGGCGACAAGAAGAAATCAGTTGCAGTCTATGTGCCAATGATCTTGCTTTATCCGCTCATCGTACACTCTGTAGGTCTGCGGTCGACTCTGGGTCCGTATGTATCTGTTCTTCATTGCGTGTGGGATAATTCAGATGCGTACAAGGAGAGAAAAGTAGTGTACTGTACACATAACGCACATAACGACTTGATAACAGCCACGTATTCAGGCAACCAACTGATTTAAGAGCCCATCCATCACTACTATCCTATATCAACTAAGGTACATTCTCACACTACACTGTCTCTCAATCTCTATAAATGTCTTGTTTTAGTTTACATCAAAGCCAATCTTGACTCCACCTGACTTCATTCGCTTCCTTCATCGTAAGCTTTCTTTCTTTTGATCCTTCCTCCTTTGATTCACTCGTCATTCACTCATTGAACGTCATGGCCTCGATCCTCTCTCAACTTAGAGAATGCCACCTTCACTTGTTCCATCGAACGCATTAGCACTTCGTCAGATCATCAGCAAACTCCTTCATCGAAAGCACTTCATTCCTTCTTTTCTCGCAACTTCCCTCACCATACTATGATGCGTTCCGTCCTTCCCTCGTTCACTTTTCTGGTCGTCCACTTTTTGTCGTTCTCGGCTTACTTATTTCCTTCTCTAGTCAACTCGGCTTCGCCTCGTTAACTCTCTAATCCTCATGCTCTCCCCTCATCTGAATACCTCCCTCAACGACCCTCAGATCTCCACTATCCACAGCCTTGACCCACTCATTCTCAACTCTGAAAAAGATCCACATCCACCGTCGAGAAATCTCCAGCAACTGGAACACAAAGATTCCAGCCTCGTGATCGTGAACGTGACTCCATGAAGAAGTAAATTTCAATGTCCAAGTGAATCTCAGAACGAGATCAACAACCATAGCAGTATAATACCACCATTTAGGGTAGACCAGTGTCTTTCTAAGACCTCCGTTGTTCAATTCTCCATCCCATATATCTTGCAAAATACTCAAATTCCAATCACACTTGATATCCCAGATGAAAGAGAAGGAAGAGTTGACTAATGCTGCTACCAGCCATACATTATGAACCTGATGAGTCTTCATAAGAGTACCCAGAACCAAAACAGGCAAAGTAGAGCAATATTTGAGGGCGTTGACAAGGTGGAAATGACGTCCATCACGTGAATAATCAGTCAAACACTGTCTCAAACGAATCAAGTAAGGAATAGCAGTCACACAAGGAACAAACCAACTGCCTCCAATTCCCCGATCAGGCCGTTTAATCGAAGTGATTCCGTACCAGAGACTCAGAGCACATACTGCCAGGTCAGCAATGACTCTGGAGTAACTTGTAAGAGCATCAGATAAGATGATATCCGTCACTCGATGCTGCTTACTAAGCCCACCGATAGAAACCCGGAAAAGCGATTTCAAAAAGAAAAATCGCCCGGAATCAGGTTCCCGCCATCCAATAGCAATAATGGTCACAAATACAACCAATCCAACCCACGGAAACACGTCCAAAATGGTCAAATTGGTCGCTTGTTGAACATCAAAAGGAGCAATAGCTACCGACACCCAAAACAACAGAATCCAAAAGACTAGCATAATGGACACAAACAGAGCCAGTCTGTAGATCGGTCTATATGCTGGTCTAGCATATTTCAGGCCCAAAATCGTTTCCACGTCGATTCCATACATGCTCATAATCTGAAGATTGAGCGCCCAGCCCCAGATGCCGAGGGTTAGGGCCACGAGGATCCGCAGAATCACGTTGATGTGCACGTCGAACGCGTCCGTCCGTTTTTCCGGCGCCGTAGAAAAGTCCATCATCTTGGAGATGTGTATGAAATGTGGTGTTAAGGGGTGATGATTCGGATAAGGTGTTATCGAGCAATGCATAAAGTTTATTTGGGGGAAGGAGGGGGGTAGATAAGAGGTGGACTTGGTAAGGGGTTGGGGAGAAGCTGGAGGTTATTAAAGTAGAAGCAAAGTCACTTCAGGAGCTGGTACCTAGATTGAAGCAAATATGGTTCATTTTGGAGTATAATTGACCAAGTTAGGTGGAACTGTTGTGTCTGCCACGCGCCTAGTTAGGTTTAGTTGCATGAGGTTGGGATTAGTTGGGATGATAGATGGAGATAATATAGGGAGTGTACATTCGAGAAAAGAGCTAATGAAGTACAATAGCAAGTGCAAGGTATCGATTGAACTATAAGTGTGCCAATAGCATCTTCTTTTTGCCGTCAAACAATTTATATTGTTGTATTTGTCTCTGTTCTGCTGATACTATTGATGAAAGACAGAACCCATTCGAAAATAAGGGGATAAAAGCTGAATATAGCTGAATATGCGACTCTGGAGACAAGGTACTGCCACTACTGGTCGAAGTATACCTTTTTCCTTGCTTGGTACCTACTACTGTTACTTTGCTAATCTCTGTTCTGTAAGTATCACAGGTTGAGTGACAAAACTGCACATTGAGTATGACTAAATATATTGACGGTAAAAATCTGAATATGGGTAAGGTAAACTGTACAGGATACTCTGCTATTTTAGTATGTATATCTGATTTGATTTTTCTGTACTTGTTGTTCTTCACTGCTTCATTGTCTTCTGTTTTCCATGCCTACTAGGAGAAGGGTCAGAATTCATGGTTTAGGATACCCGCTCAAAAGAGACTTGAAAAGTTATTCTGTGCAATAAGGGATAGCTGAGACTAGTCAGCATGGCTAATTTAAAATGTTGGACCACTTCTTGATAGCTGGTATGTGTTTCTTCTCTATTTTCTCACTGTCCTGGCGACAGCTTCTATGAAGATGAATGGTGACAGTATTAATATGACTATCAAAATGTCTGAATGGCATAAAGAGCTGCCATAGGCTAAATTGAAGTCCTGCCTACTACAAGTAGTTACAATGTCGTACATACCTGCACTTACAATCTGATAGTACCATGGTAGATACCTTCTATTACGTGTATTGCTCTCAGCAACATACCTCAAGTTGAAAGTAGATGTTCTGACGAAAAAGAAAGTAGACTCCGTCAAATATTCTCTCTCCTGGTCTGTCACTTCCCTGCTCAGCGCAGCAACTACCTCTGCCCGTCACCCACGTCAAAGTTCCGGTAACCCATGGGGTCCTCAATGAACGTTGGTATATAAACCAGGGTGTGTAAGTAGTGCGAAAAGATGGAGATGCTGATTTCTCATCTTTCTACAACTTCAACTGACGGCAAAAACACCTGACACATCCTTTTCACTCAATTCTTTTTCATTACACAACTTTTCCTCACTCCCAGTATACCCCATTTCTGATACCCTGCCTAACTCTTGCGATTCTCTTGGGATTCCCCCTTCAAGTATACCATTCTGATCCCCTAATTATCCTCATTCCAACCATACCCTTCCCTTCTCCAGATTCATGTTATCTGCGTCCATCTGACTACTCCCCCTCCCCACCCTCTTCATCTCAACTCTGTATCTACATGCAATCTCTTCGACGACTATTCGGGACTATAGATCTCGGACTAATGGCCCACGTGCGGTCTAACGCAGTTGCAGCTATGATAACTGATGTCGAACTGGTTTGATTATGTTACATTGGTAATACTTCACGTTTGGCACTCCTCCAAAAGTTCACAAAAAAGGCTGATACCTCTTCCCCTGAACCACTCACGTGACCTGCTCCTCTTCCTCTTCTCGTCGACGACATGAAACATGTTAAACTCAACGCTAATCTCTCGTTAGTCTGTTGGTTCAAGATGGAGAAAAAATAATGGGCAGTTATAGAGCCGGTTTAAGACACGTGTGGTCACGTGAGCTATTATCCCCCTCTGACTAACGCTTTCTCACCGCTGAAACGGCCCAAACACTGCATTTATGCGTCAAACGGCGTCAAATCAGGTCCCAACTTGGAATCTTTTTGTCGCCGCTTGGTTTAGACTTTTATCGCACATTGATCTTCAAAACAGAGCCAGATAAAAAGTGAAGGAAGGAGTTTGGAGGGTTCGGAAGATGGCAGTGGGTAGATATAAGTCATGTGACAAGATTTACATCGTTGCTTTCGTTCTAGACAGCTTTTTTGTCACCATATTCCCCTCCTCCATCTCCTCTTATTCGCTTAGTCCCTTGGCATATGCATCTCGTGCATTGGGACATTGAACTTAAACGGGAGATGAGAGGAGGGGAGAACCGATATATCTCGGCGAATATTGATCTGATTTCTAGTCTGAGGCCAGATCTGAGCTCCCCTTGTTTCGAGCATCCAAACGGTACCAGTTCTGCCCCCATTACACTCTTACCTCACCCACCATACTCTCTCCCCCTCCACGTGCCTGATCTACTCGATGAGACTGATTAGAGACACTTTTGATGAGTATAAAGTCTCGTAAACAGCCATATCTGACTCTCAACCAACGATGAAGCTGTCGATACTTGTTTCAGGTCTTTTTACGACCGCTTCTGCGCTCAAAACAGTCACTTTTAAGGACGCTACAGGCAACAATGTGTCCTACGTTCAAAAACCAACTTTTGACGAGAAAAAAGTCGATGCCTATGTTCGTCAAACCGAGCAGATTGTCAATTCGACGCATATGGACAGCTGTGGCAAGTGTTTGACTGCCATTGCGTTAGGAAAACAAGCTGCTTTGAATGGAGATGTGGAACTCATTCCTGCTGTTCTTACAAGACTCTGTAAACTGTACAAGTTCTCCAAGACTTGTGATACAGACTATGGAGCTGATACGACGGCTTTCGATACTGACGGAACCCACGCTGCTCAAACCCTTACCCTCATTGATGACCCCTATGGTACCGATGGACAGTATCTCTGTTACTACAAGGTGAACAAAGCCTGTCCTCTTCCTGAGCTTCCCAAATTTGATCTGAAAGCTCTTGGATGGTGGGGTGATAAGCCTGCCAACATTTCCCTGCCCAAATCCGAAAACAAGACCTTCAACGTGGCTCATTTGAGTGATCTTCATATTGACTTGCGGTACGAAATGGGAGCTGAAGCAAATTGTACTGAGGGAGGAAAAATGTGTTGTACTCCTGACCAGTTCAACAAGGGTGCTCGAGCAGCTGGTTTGCAAGACGCTCTTGTTCCTGCTCAAAAGTATGGAATGTACACTTGTGATGTTCCTGCTCCTATGATTGATCTGACGTTACAGACTGTAGGACAGTTTGCTAGAGAGAAGCAGTTTGAATTTGCCATCTTCACAGGTGATATGGTTTCTCACGATGTTGCTTCTCAGACCAATCTTGCCAACACTGCTCTTTCTGAAGAAGCCATTTACCACGCCTTCAAAAAGTATATGGGAGATGTTCCTGTTTTCATGACATATGGAAACCACGATACTTTCCCTTATGGACAGTTGGCTCAGCATAAAAGTGGATACGGAGGATACTTTACATGGAATGATCAGCTGAGTGCTCAGCTTTGGAAAGATTATGGCTGGATTGATGCCGAGGCTGAACAACAAGCTATTCATACTTATGGATCTTTTGCCACCACTACAAAGCGAGGACTGAGAGTTATTTCTCTAGATTCAAACCTCTGGTACAAGAAGAACTTTTACAATTTTTGGAACACCTCTACTGACCCCGATCCTTCTGGACTGTTCAGATTCTTGTCTGATGAACTCCTTGAGTGTGAAAAGAAGGGTCAAAGAGCTTGGCTCATGGCTCATATTCCTCCTGGAGGCAATATGGACAACTCTCTTCACCATTCCACCGAAATCATTCGTCAGATTGTCAACAGATTCTCTACTACTATTGCTGGACTGTTTTTTGGACATGTCCATGAAGACCAGTTCAATGTGTGGTATGCTGGCAATGGATCTGCCAATACAGTTGACAATGCTCTTCAAATTGCCTTCCTGGGTCCCTCCGTCACTCCTCTGACTTACTACAACCCTGCTTGGAGATACTACGAAGTTGATACTAAGACATTTGAGGTCATGAACCATCATACTTATTATGCCAAATTGAACGAGACGTTTGCTTTTGATTTTGAAAATCCTATTGAGAAGACTCTCGGTAACTTCACTTACCTTGGTTACCCTGAAATTGCCAACATTTCTTCTTCTGATGCTAATGGAACTGCTCCTGTTTACCATTACGAATACAACGCACGAGAAGCATACGATCCTGACCATGAATGGCCTGCTAACGCTCCTTTGAACGCTACTTTCTGGCATAAGGCTGTTGACTACATTGTTAACAGAAACGATACACGTGACTTGTTCCTGAAGTACGAGTACAGACAGTCTCCTTATGTTCCCAAGTGTGCTGACGATAACTGTCTTGCTAATGTCTACTGTTTCCTGTCTTCCGGAACTGTTCCTCAAGTGGTGGAATGCCAGAAGAACCAGAAGGGATTCAAGAAACAGATTTACATTAAGAGAGACGGTACCTACGGTGATGAACCTGAGCATCATCATCATCATTAGGAGGAAGGGAAGGAACAGTTCAGATTCGTGATATCCAGTTAATGTATTTTATTTTGTAAGAAGACGTAGAGCGAGGTTGTTGAAAGCTAGGTAGGCATATGTGAGAGCAGAGATCCAGTTTATGGGCTATTTGAACTTTTAGGGATCTTCCATGGTTTGATTCGAGTATGAGGTGATAGGTTCATGTGTGATTTGTAAGACTTGAGCAAGTGATGAAATTTACGGTAAGAGGGGGTATTCATTTTTTGATTAATGATCAGGATTGATAACTATGAAATTTTCTGTTTCATTCTCGTGACTTATAGGTGGTTGACTACTTGTACTACCGGTAGTTAGATCTAGTATACTGTCCTGCAGCTGCACTTATCGAACTATGATGTTTTGAGAATTCATATTCCAGCATAAAAAGTTGAAATGAACTGAGATATGTTGTTTATAGCCCTTTAGTGGGAGATGGCTAGATGAAGGAACACTCTCCTTGCTCCCCCGGTACTTTTGAACGTTCGTTTGCGTTGTGTTGAGTTGCCCTGACATACATGAAACAAGAGGTACTATTTTTAAAGGAAAAAAAACTAGGTATAACACTACGAAGCTATTGGAAGCCCTCTAGCTACCATGAAGAAGAGTATTATTTTAATAGCCATAATGTCTGGCACTTTTGAAGGGTTTCTCTCTGTGTTTCGAGTCTCCCGAAAGACAGACAGAATAAAGGTTGAAGGGGATTCGATAATGTTGACCAAGAAAGTACAATTCAACTTAGAAACAAGCAGTGTCTCATTCTGTGGGATCCATAGGTTGTACCTGACTATCATTTAAGTTCAATGATGCCTCTGACTGTCCTTTGTAATGTCTTCGTACATGTAAATAAACACGATGTGGGGGGATTAGAACTTATTTACAATTAAAAGTTGATATGATGTGAACTGAATACATAAGGACCATTTATAAGGCATCTGGTAGATATCGCTTTGCTTTCTATGTTTTCACGCCTCTTTAAACGATAAATCTGTTCGTATTGTGCACTATATAAAAAGATGTGCCCGATGAAGACCTGGAATAGTTCTTATATTAGACTAAAAAGGGGATACTCACGAAAGAAACTGGCAAACAGGTGCTTAATACCTCTAATGTAACCAACTGAGGGCTTCCGGCCGTACATTCATGATATTTTTGTGTTTGGCGCTTTATGGATTTGGTGGGTAGATGACATTGGAATCAAAGCAGCGAGAAATCGAATAGTACCGCAATAAAAGTAGAATGGTACGAAGAGTAGTCTTCCAATGTTATTAAGTACATCATGGTAGTCCCAATAATGATTTTTTGTAGCTGCAACTAGCTTCAGTGGCTCTTCGAAGTCGTTCGGGGTCTGCTACTGGTACTTAAAACAGGTTGTTATTATCATGATGAGTTCAGAGTCGTATACATAACCCATAAAAGATGAAACCAATATAATGAACACTATTGTGGTGCATGCCCCCCCCCCCCCCCCCCCCCC
>ULGT01000001.1:2449975-2530316 GCA_900519025.1 Yarrowia porcina
GTTCAGTGAGCTGAGCATGCGCACTAAGTCTATATTGTGATTTAGCGAGCTTATCGAAGAGAAAAAGTTGCAACGAATTAAAGCGAAAGCCGAATTGTACACTTATAGGTCGTTTCTTAACATATGTCTACCCTGTTATCTTGCAATTTTACTTCAAGAGCTGTTTCTTCCCAGTGTTGTGTGGCTTGGGTATCAACAGCCTAGAGATGATCAAGTATTCAGACTGATAAAACAGAAATCTAAAGAAGATAAGTTGTCCAGGAGCTTATAAGAGTTTTTAGCTAACACCTGTCTACTGATATGAGTCCCTAACAAATCTGAAGCTCTTTACTGGCAGGTGTGGTATCTACCAAGATTGATACATAGTATAACTTCGAGATATTTCAATGTACTGAGTGTCAAAAACTGCAAATGAATTGAGAAAGCAGTTAGTCATGCTATAGTAGGCACTAATAAGACGGCTGTCCATTTTTTCATGCTGCTATGACATTTCGAACGTCTTTACTACGGTGTTGTGGAACGACACAAACTGCCGAATACATGATCTGGGATCAAAGGTCGGTAGTGAGCGAAACAAAGATGAAACCAACAGTTATGATAGTTATTAGGTATAGTAGTGGTGTCAAGTACCCTATATTTTAGCTTTCTTGCCTCTCCTGTTAGTTCAAGTACTTATTTTTTCAGGTTTTGTTATCTAAATCATAACCTATCGAATCAAGTGTTAATATTTAGTGGATTCGTAGTGAAGAAAAGATGAAATGATGAGAGATAATAGACTAGTTACCATCTTTCTCGCTAAAATGCTGTGAAATACAACTTCATGATGTCTATGGCCTAAAGTACTGCTATGTTCCTCTTTTTCTTGTGCGTCATTGATATAGAGCCATTGCGAATTGTTAATTATTCAGGGAGTAAAAATCGAATGGACTAAGATAAAAGGCCAGATAAATTCTTAGAGCCTATACTTGGAGATCTATTGTTGCTAGCTCTCCCTGATTCCTATATTACAGTACAAGTATTACTCGCTGTGTAACCATAATGGAAGAAATACAAAACCGAAAACTTGGGATATCTCAGAAAAAGAGGTACAAAAGTTGATACTAAGCGATGCAACAAACTAATTGTACTCTTTAATACCACCACTAGTCATCCTAATATCTCTTATATCTCTAATCAGATATCTACTGCATTATTTCTTGTATTGTCGAGTTCATTGATGGAGAGGGATCATGCAGGTGTACAGTTAGGCCAATCGTATGACAATAAAAGCTGAATGGTAGTAGAAGAAGTAACTAGGAACTGTCTGTGTGGTCTGCTACTGTGTTGAAGAGTACATCTGGTAGTTTCCAATTCTTTTTCAGTCCTTTTTATTTGAATTAGTCAGCATAAAAAGCTACGGGCGGTGATAGAGAGTAAAAGAAAGGAATAAGATGTAAATAAGTTAAGCAAGTCACCAATAACAGACTGTTTAGTATTTTAACGTATGAAAATCTATATGACAACTTATAGAAGGCTTCAGTGTCTGATTTCCCCATATTAATCTCTATAGTGTAAGCTTCTTGTGGGACACCCATCAGACGTTTGAAAAAGGTTGATAAATCGAAGAATTAAAGAATAAATATAGTAATATAGAGGTCTTACCATAGACAGTAAGGGCCCATATTGATCTTACCCTTCACTTTCTCAGTACTTTATTTTTCACTATTACTCCTGGTTCTGTTGGCTGGTGTTATGGGGAACTGCAACGCGTGAGAATAACTTGCTTAATTGACGATAAAAAGTTGATATGTAATGGGATAAAGCACGTATGCTCGTTTACCGGCTATTCTCTAGATATTACCAGTCTCGATCAGCTAAAAGCATTTGATATTGCTGTATTTCTCTCTTTCTTGGATGTATCAGAGATTGAAAGGGAGCCTAAAACTGGGCTAACATGACAAAATGAATAAGAGCCTGTAATGAAGTACAACAAGACAATTTCAACGTTCAAAATAGCAATATCCTATACAGCTCTATTCTATTTTGCAACATTTACGTCGTTTGCTAAGAATATCTCGGTTGTGAGTGTTGTGGATGGTATTGACAAACTTACATCAGAGATATATGTTAATATTATGATATTCAAAAGCAGAAATGAAGGAATATAAGAAGCTGGGGGCATATTTAGTACTTGTTGACAGACATCTGATCTATCTTCTTTACCATACTGTGTTTCACTCAGCTATTTCGCTGTCTTCTTGTTCTCAGCTTTTAGGCGGGCCGCCCACGCGTATGCCGAACTCGGAAACTAGCAGATAAAAGATGAAATTTAATACTATGAAAAGCTCAGGACGCTTAAGTCGTCCATATCTAAGCAGCACACACCTTTTTTCTGCTACTGGCACCAAATACAGATGCATTTATCGCTATTCCGTCAGAATCATATTTGGGAGAAGTAATGTTGTGGTACGCAGAACTCGAATAATGAAGAAGTAACGCAGGAGCAAATAAGAAAAGTGTAGAGGGTGTTACCACAGTCTATGCTTCACGAATGGTTGCATTTGATTGTAGTATTCTAGTTTTGCAGCTGAAAAACATCTGGTCAGTGTGCACCTAGTTGGTGCGAACACATCCGCTGGTTTTTGATAAGCTGGAGAAGTTCAGAATAATATGAAAGTAACTGAGATAACCAGCTATAGATACTCTCAGGAGTTATAGCTTCCATCAGCGCACTCCTAGCTTACTCTTCTCCACAATTCAGCTGTATTTCTCTCTGTCCTGTGTTCATCATTGTTTTGGGTAAACACCACCATAGGTGTATCATGCTTATTAGTGAATAAAATGCTGTAGTGAAGTAATAAAAGAAATCCAAATGCTTATTATCTTGGTGGCAGATCCCCTTAGCTATTTATTCTTCTCGTTACTTGCCATTATTACATTTGCTTCACTTCGGCCAGTATCACAGTGTATGAGCGGAAATGAGAATCTGGCGAAACTCCAATAACTAGAGTAAAAAGCTGAAATGAAGTAAGAAGAAGCTTTCTAGAAAGTAATCAGGTTGCTATTGTACTATTAGTCGTCTTTTGATGTAGCTAGTACATTCCACAACTAAAAATACCCTTGTTCTAAGCGCAATACTACTAGCAGTCACAAAATTCATGGTCTAGGGTACCGGTAGCTCGATAAAGAGAAGAATAAAAGTTGAAATGAAGGGAGATAAAAAGCCCTCAGTACTCTTTATGACTGATGCTGGCGATTTGACTATTTATTCATGTACATTTTTCATTACTTTGGTATATATCTCTATTCAGTCTCATACTTCGATTCTTAGACAAATGCTCATGTATTAATGTCGCAATTATATAGCAAAGAAAGCCAGATGGAACGACAGACTCAGAGTCTTTAAAATGTTTTCTCTGGATTCAAAGTGTACTTCATCATATTCTGTAGCCATTAATTATTACTTATTACTGTTCTATCTACCCCACTTTGTAGGTGTGTCGTGAATTGGTTAACACCCTTTACATGTAAAACACGATATCCAGAGAAACAAAAGCTGAAAGAGAGTAATTCAAGAGGCTCGCAATGATAGTTGTAACTGCAGGTATTAATCAAAGTAAATTTTCGTTCTCCTAGTATTTTCTATGCGATTTCCACATCTTCCACTTCTGCGAAGTTCATGGAGAGACAATATGCTGGCATAGGAAAACTCGATAAATGAGGTAGAAAAGTTGAAATAATGGGTAACCTAGTGCCTGGAATGACTCAGATACATAATTGAGTAACAAAAATCACGTTCTGCATCTATCTAGAATTGTACTGTCTTGATGTGTCCCTCTCTCTTCTGCGAGCATCGACAATACGAGAGGTTTTGCGAATGGGGAGCTCGATTATCTGATGGATAAAAGCTGAAATTGAGTATAAGAAGTTATTGCATGCGTTTAGATAGCTACAAGCATGCCTGCTGCTACCTCTGTTCTCTATTCTTCCTGGGTAGACTTGCATTCAAGTCCTCTCATAGATCACGATTGCGAGACGAAACCTAGTGCAGGCATAACTCGATAAATTGATGAATAAAAGTTGATGAGAAGAGAGATAAAAGATGTAGGGCTAGTTTGATGGCTAGTGGTACGTAATAGTAAGGTCACCCTTGTCTCTACTACGTTTTTCAATAGTATATCTCTCCGTTATGTAAGCATCGAATCTGAGAGACCAACATTATAATGGATTCAATGTGATATATGAAGAGGAAAAGCTGAATTGAAGAGAAAACGGAAGTCCAAAATGATCCCTAGCGATGATTGTTACCATATATAACACCTTTCGTCTTTGTTGTATTTAAAAAGCCTTCTGCATCATAGTTTTGATAACATGAACTTCAAAGGGAACATAAAAATGAGGCCGGAAAGTCGATAAACTTGTAATATAAACAGTAAACATGTGGTCAAAAAGCAATATGCCTCTATCAAATCAAACTTATGACCACAACAGCACTGTCTTTTGAATCCCATACCTCTACTGTCGTTTTCACCTCTTTTCTGTCACCACCTTCCGGAGTTATGAATTGGATAACACGAGTAATTGAGAAAATATTGCTATAGATGAGTGTTAATTGGGCTTTAGTTAGTATAACACACTTTTCAATAGACTGATTGATAGCTTCTATTGTCATTTGTATCAGATTGTACTGGTGTTCCCACAGTAGTGTTAGCACCACTAAGAGGCCATGACAAATAATTCCGAATATTCGAATAATTGACAGAGAAAAGCTGGAATCATGTAAATCAAAGTGCTCATAAGACTTTTACACTCGGATTTTATTCAACCAAGTACTTCTTGTGGCCCTGTACGTATCACTTTTCAATATCACTATCCTGTAACCTCATTGAAGGAGGGACACGATGGGCACGTCCAGGAGGTTCATGAAATAACAGATAAAAGATGAAATTAACTGTGAGAAGTAGCTCAGTGTATATATGGCAGAGCTTCCCAATATTATCCCCGTCTTTTGGGTGACTTTATTACTTCTTATTGGTAGATTTATCTAATTCTCCTCAACCTCTTGTATGAAAGACAGATATCCTGGGTTGGGAAAGTCTGGATATCGCTTAAAAAAAGTTGAATCGAAGATATATAAGAGTTTGAGACCCTTTAATAGTGCCTATTTCTGGTCCATGTGCATTCTATTGCTCTTTCTGGTACTAACGACTGCTGTAATTACCTCTTTTCTACGCTTAAGAGTTATAGACAAAGTATAGGTGCCAAGATAATTGAGGAAAGGGCGAAGAAAACGAAGAGGAAAATATAATAGGCCTATTCTTAGATAAATATCTGTCTTCCTTACACCCTGCGATGTCTGATTCATATTAACTCGGTAATCTCCTCACATCTGTATACATCTGTCAATGAGGAGCAAAGCCCACGGCCCAAGATTACTCGCTAAATCAGCAAAGAAAGTTGATATAAAGAAAAGCAAAGCTACCATGACTCTCTTTGGTCCCTTATTGTCTGACCTGCCCCTTTTAATTGTCTATGCTACCACTTCTTCTACATTTATCGCACTTCTGTGGGCACGATTAGGGAGTCGAAACTCATGGCTGGTATGATTCGATCAGTATACGAATAAAAGTTGATATATAGAAAGATAAGACGGGGATGAGGTGGTATGGGTCTATTAAATATCAATGGTTTGCTACTTTTTCTCTCTACCACGTTTCACTGGTTGTTTTCTGGTCTGTCACCTTTGTAGTTGAAGGGTCAAAATGTTAAGAAGTACGGATTGTTCGCAAAACCGAAGAAAGAAAGTTGAAAATCAGTGCACGAAGAAGCTCATGACATTAAGGTGCTACTTAATGGAGTACTATGAGCTTCATTATGTGACTTAATTGATATTTGGGCTATAAATTCCCTTTCTGTCAGTACTACGATGTGGCCGTTAAGCTATGGCGGGGATAACGCTCATAACTAGTCATTTCTTGTACAAATAAAGTGCAATAGTTTCGAAATGATGTTTTTCAGACCTATTTTGGGCCATTTGCACTTCCAGTTTATTGCTCGTCTCTATCTCCATTGGTATATTTATCTCTGTGATGTGGGCATATAGCCGAGCTGGCCAACCGTAATGGTAATTTGATGAAGGAGCAAAAGAAACTTGGAATGAACAGATAAAGTGAGCTGTACTGTTCCCGTGGCCACGACTTGCACCCCTAGCACTGAGTAACTTGTGATATATTGGCACCATCTATAGAAGAAGAGCAACGGGGAAAAGCAGATATGAACCAAATCGCGGCTATCTATCAGTTAGACGAAAATCCAGCTGTCTTTTCCACAGAAAATTTGGAGGTAATCGGGGTTCTATTTTGACTTAGGGGTGTAAGTCGTGGCCACGGTGACAGTAAGTCATTAAATAGCCTATAATATTACTATGATAGCACTTCTCTATGGCTAAGTGTTCCCATTGCTTAATTTGTCCCTGTTCTGCAAGTATCGTAGATGAGACCTAGCTACTAGTCGGGTGTAATTTCAATAATTGAGAGTTTTAGATCAGAATCGAGGGTAATAAGAATCATATAATGATTATCATAGCTCACTGTAGTCATATCACAATCTGCGGTGTATCTCCCTTGAAAATTACTGCTCTATTACTTCTGGTTCAGCGCTTATGATCATTAAGGGGAAATCTAGGTTCAAGACTAAGTGGATGAGGACCAATAAAACCTGAATTAAAGTGAAAGAAGAACACATAGACAGTCAGTTGACTATCATCGTATGATTGAAAGGCTTTCTTTTGTTCTGGGTACATTTTTCTGCTCGATAATTCTCTGTTCTGCCAGTATCATTGATGTAGATCACAAACTTACACTGAAACATTCACTAAAAGCGGGACATGACCAGTACAAAGTGCTATTGACATTTCTGAAATCTTCTGGTAGCTCTTTGGGTAACTTTCATCAACACTGGGACTTATTTATACAGTTTTTCTCTCAGGTAGGTAATCAGGCATCGATGAAGAGATCCATGGCTATACGTAGACATATAGAAACTGTCAAATTAAGAATAAAAGCAGAATGGACGTTCTAGAACAGCCAGAACCTACTATATAGAACCTGCTGTGCAAATAATAGCTCTTTTCTGCCATCAAAGGTGTGATGAAGACACAGTATCTTTATCTGCCATAGTTGCTCCATCAATGCAGCTAACGGAACGACGATAAACATAGTATAAATACATATAGAGGAACCAAAGTTACATAATTCCATGCTGGTAGCTACTGTGCAAACTAATACACTGTCCATAAACTTGATCTCAACTTTTCTCTATCATATTTTCGAGTTATCGCAAACATTGATTCTCGGCTAACCTTCAACCATGTTCGCGTAATAGAGAAAAATAGAGTCTAATGACAAATCAGTAGCAGAATATGAAGTTTGACTGCTTAATACTAGCTTGATAAACCCCCTCTAGCCTTTTTTAAGCCCTTGTTCAACTTTTTTAGCTCGATAATCGACTTATCCCTACACCTGTATCTTGTCCTAATCAGTGACGTCCACAGCGGGGAGGTTTATATAGCAGAAAAGCGGGTCAGGGACGCCATGAAGATTAAAGATACTTTATTAGACTATCAATAAAGTCACCAACTTCTCTTCTTTTCTCATTTCATCTTGCCTTACTCTATTTATCCATTTATACCATGCTACATTGATTGTTTATTGATCTGTCATACTCAAAGAACACATACTGAAATACCAAAACAACGGACGATTCCCTGAAGCAGCCAGAATTAACTTCTCGACTAGACGGAAGATGATTACTTCTCTTCCTGCTTTATTACAACTTTTAACTATCCAGTTTTCGAGTTATTCCTCTCCCTTCAATTAGGATACTTATAACAAGTAATTTGTAACTGAAAGACTAACACACTGTTTCCAAAAGCTATCTATCGCACTCTTACAGGACATTAGGCATACCTGAACTACTCTTATATATCATTTTCCGGTTTATTCGCACATAAAACATCTTGTCCCTGCACCTGGTTTTCTTCATATATTGGTAGTCTCAGGACAGTGAGAAATATAGCATTATTGTATTCAGTCACATCAGGAAGATGTTTATCACTTACTTCTGGCTGTCTGAAACTACTTAACTATTTCATATTTCTTCATTTCAACTTTCTTGTATGTAGTATACACGCTCTACTAGACTAGCAATTCTATCACTATCTACTATGGGGCCAGAACTGAGAAAAAAAGCATCACTAAACATACCTACATACACAATAATGTTGATTCCAGTACTATATGGGCTCTTTAAACTTCTTGAGGGTCTTATTCTACCTATTCAAGAATTTCTTCGCCACTTGATCGCATTATGTCTCGGCTTGTTTTTCTCAATATAGAAAAGTGAGAAATATACTACGAAAAGATGAATTCAGCAGAATAATCAAGCCCGATAGCACTATGCTGATCGATTCAGCCTCCTGAGCTCTCTCTCCTACTTTCCGTGTGCCTTCTTTGCTTTATATAAGAGTTATTCAACGCACTGACTATACTCCTCACCAAATTTTGTTGACAGATGGAGAAACTAAAGCTTTATTGAACCTTCAGTTACAGTAAGAAGCATTCAGTTCACTTATTGAGTTTGAAATACTGCCCTAATCATCTAATATTGCTTGGTTTCAACTTTTATGCTATATCTACGTTACCGACAGAATATCCAGAACGAACATATCTAGAATGTAGATATTTTAAAACCTGCTGAGAACAAGAAGACGTCATTGGCCATCTACCCTTAGCTCTAATTTACCTTTTGTACCCTTCATGGTGCTCAATATTAGCTTAAATTCTTTCTTAATCTATTCTTCGAATCATGGTATCGGCCTCCACAGGTGGTACATACATAACATGAGCGTACCATCGAAATATATATATCAGATATTATAAAACTGACTTTTCTTCATTATCAGCCCCGTAGCATCATTATGAACCTCTTCTTGTACTTCTTTTCAACTTTTATATCATTGTTTTTCAGATATCCCTAACCTGATTTTGGTCTTTCGTCCTAATGTTTACAGAACACAGCATATGCCAGAAAAAAAGTTACCTAATACTACCAGAGTAGTAAATAGTGATGCTGGTGAATATCCAAAGGTCTTAAGTGACTTAAATCATTTCAATTGCTATTGTTTTCGTTATTGCACAGTCCTAACAAAATGTCGTATTCAAGTCTCCAAGTATACAGACATAACAGAGCGTTAAAACGTATTAAAGATAATCAGCAGCGGCAAGAGGCTGCTAATTACATATTATAGACCGGTAATAACCTCTTGGATCTTTTATACTGTCTAGTTTCAGCTTTCCTCTTTCTAATAATTGAATTACTTCAGCCCATGATTGGTCTCCGTGAATGGTACCTACAGAGAAGCGATTAATATAGGAAGAACAAGTATGAACTGCAACCCGAACTGATTGATAGTATACCAGAAGGCTTACTGACGTTCCAATAACTTTGCTATACATCATTTCAGCTTTTATACGTCAATGAACCGACTTACCCCTTAGCTCTTGTTACTGCTATAGTTGAACCATACTATAAGCAGAAAGAAGAGACTAATATTCGACAAATCTTTCGAAAAAGTAATTCGTTTACACCTGCATTACACTACTAACACTTTTACCAACTCTAATTACTTCATTTCAACTTTTGTTTCTCTATATATGTCGAATCATATCGAGTTCTGCATTTTATATCATCTTTACGAAGGTAATGATGAGTCGTTGATACAGTACGTATAAGAAAATTGCTCATGACAAAAATAAGGAGTACAAGAGAGTAATTTGGCTATAGATGGCTAATTGTCTATATCGTGTCACTCTACTCCTATTTATCTCTCTGTTCTGTAGGCATTGATGGAATGGTAAAAAAATAGGAGAACGGAACACTCCAAAAATTACCGAGAAAAGATGAATTAAGGTAAGACAAACTCACTATGATGATTTTGCTATACAATATTAAACTTCTAGACACCTTTTGTTCTCACTGAGATATATTAGCGCTCGCTGCAACCCCTTCTCAACATCACAAGTGGGAGACCACAAGAAAGTATACGAATAATCGAATATACAGCAGATAAAAGATGAAATGAAGGTGTTTGATGTGCCCACAAGTTCTTGGACTGGTCATGCATAGCTGTAAACTTCTTTTTTTGCAGTTGGTCATATCTCTATCACGTTAATTTCTGTTCTGTAAGCACCATGGAAGAGACAAATATCATGGGCTTGGAGAACTTGATGAATTGCAACTTAAAAGCTGAAAAGAAGTAAGAAAAGTAGCTGGAGCTTATTAAAAGGTGCCACTGACTACTGAATAGTAATCTTTTTACTTGACTTATATATATTTTAAGTATTATTCTCCTTTCTATTAGCATCAAATATGAGACCAAAATCGCCATTGGAATATATTACTATGTTTTGAGATATAAGCTGAAATAACGAGAACAATTAGTGCCAAGGCAATCTCAGTGGTCTGTAGCAGGCAATCTGTTATATCCTCTTATCCTTAGTATGTTCTGAGCCACTTTTACTGATATACTGCTAGCAAACCAGATCAGAACCAATTAAATTAGCCAAAAAAGATCAATGGAAACGAGATGAAGTACTCAAGTTGACTTACTAACCAAACGCACTGGTTTACACATCTTGCTGACGCTGGTAGTCGCTAATACTGTAGTATTCGCAACCCCTTCCAGCCTCTCAGACAAGTATGTAGGTTGTGGTAATAGTGTTAAATCGATTAGTTGATAAACAAAAGTTGGCATTAGACAATTTGAGAGTCCTATGACACTCTGCGTAGCTAGTGGAGAACGAACTAGTGCTTCTGGTTGGTATTTCGACCGTGTTCGTCTCCTCTTTTTCAGCATCAAATGATGAGAGAATGGAATGAATATTTCGGCAAAAATGTGAATTTGAATCTATTAAATAAGTGGTAGCGTCTATCTCAACTCTAGCTGTTGGTTTATTAGTGCTACGCAGCCCTTCCGTTAATGTGAATCATATTTTCCAGTTCTAACCCATACAAGGGCATGTCCTCATCAAGACGAGCGTGAGGAAAGCGAGATATTTTTGTATAAAAGAAACGTATTAAGAGAATAGTAAGATGATTCTTGGTCAGCAACACATGTTTAACGTACTCACACATTTCACATCTTTTATCTGGTCTTACGAGACGAGATAAGCTGGTTTCTCATAACTGTACTGAGAAAGCGTGTGAGCAAAAATATGACATACGAAGTGCTATATTGATATAGTAAGGTAGATAGGTAAAAATGTAATATAATCGGGGTGTAGTCAGATACATGAAGCTTCCAAACACTCCCTGGCTGTCCCTATCCTTCAGATGGGACTGTTGTGTGTAGCCCTCCATGAGTGGCTACATACTGTGGGGTAACAAACCAGGGGTATAGCATATAAATGAAGAAAGGAGAGTTTGTATAGCTCTTCACCTCCCCAGCAGAAACACACTTATCTCATATTCATGCTAGTTTCACCTCTTTGGTCAGCTATTCAAGCCATTCCCATTAGGCTGCAAGGCATTCAAGGGTCAAGAGCCGGAATACGAGAGAAATGCTACGTTTCACATCTGAATGTATAGCTTGTAAGGCTGTGTACGTCTTAGTCAACCAACCAAGACTTTCTTTAGGTTGGAATGACTCTTACCCGCGAGGCAAAGGCGCGCCTGTTGTTGAGCACAGGGTGAGAAGTTAGACAAAGGTAATCCAGTAACTGAATAGGATCAATAGAACTGAAAATAAACATAAGCAACTTATATAATGATTGGTGAGCTTCCGGTGCTTGTGTGATGTAATCTTCATGAGTTTACAAGTACCAGTACACCCTACAAACAGTGCCATGCACTTATTGCAAGTTCTTGGGAAGGGTGCCTGTAGGGAGTGTGAAATGTGAAATGATGTTGAAGTAACAGAGCAAATGAGCCGCAATGAACAAGAACTACTGAAATATGGCAATATTATTTGTATTATCGGGGACCTATACAGGTGTGGAGAAAATACAGGTCTAATGAAATGCACTCGGTGAGATAGGAATACTGATTGCTAGTAAAGGAGGTATATCTGTCACACAAATGATTCTGTAGATTTGAAAATGTGAAGGATTGGTGTTAATTTGTGGATGATCTCGTCTAAATCCGCTATATCCGCTCCAGTGCAGTTCATTGCACCTCCATGAACATTTCGTACCGGGCTGGCTCGGAAGCAGGGGAGTCTTGGCAGCACGTACAGTCATGGTGCGTACATTACAGGTCACCTTATCAGTTGGGAATACTGTATGTCTCTAGTGTACGCTTATCTGATTCGACCAAATAGCTCTATCGACCCGTCACGTAGAAATATGACTAAGCACGACACTAGAACGACGAGAAAAAGTGCCATTCAAACGAAACCTGGCTGATTTTCAGAGTTATACACGTGTGGATAACGTGACCACGTGCATTTACACCCCGCGTTAGCAACATCACCAATATACCGCCTAAGCTGAGCGACTTGCAAAATTGCCTAATTGGGATAGTAACGACGGGTTGGAGGAGCTTGGCGAGAAATGAAAAGAGAACAATAGAATGGCTAATAGTGGGTCAATCGATACCCAACTAGCATGTCTAGACTCGCAATTTTCTCGTTTCCATCATGCTCTTTTCTCAGACGTTTTACACCGAGTTTACCGTCTCACCAATGTCCCTCCGGAACTACAACCAATATCATGCAGGTGAAATTTCTACCACACGGGTAAAAGACATGCAGGTGCGATAATTACCTATTACGGGTTCTATACAGCCACAGCTTTTCTCCTTCCGGGGACTTCTATCTCCAGACTATCGCCTTTTCTCAAGTATATATACCCCCTCTGAATCCCTCCATTACCATCAGTAACAGCTACAACCACTACAACAACTACAACAACAACCGTCTTCCTACCATCACTATGAAGTTCTCTACTATTGCTCTTGCTGCGCTTGCCTGCCTGGTGACTGCTGCCCCTGCTGCTCCTGTTGGGACTGGATCCCATGGCCCTCAGTCTATCCCTGAAGACGCCATTGTGGGTGGTCTTGAGGGTACTGAGAACGAAATCTTTGTCTTCTTCAACGACGACGCTACTGGAAAGCAGGGCGTTGTTATTCTTGACAAGACCAAGGCCCAGGCCGCCGGTTTTCTGACTAAGCGAGAGGCTGCTCCTGAAGCTGCTGCTCAGCCCTGGAGATGGTTCTGGCTCCCTGATTTCGGCGAGCCCAACTGGAAGCGTGACGTTATGTCCGCTGAGCAGGTCAAGGAGAAGCGATCCGCCAGCCCCGAGCCCTGGCGATGGTTTTGGCTTCCCGACTTTGGAGAGCCCAACTGGTAATCAGTATTCAGGTTTTACTGATACTTCTACCAGGCTACCTTCAAGAGTCCAGCTATTTACCTCCTATTTCTATTTCGTATGTGAAACATTTCTATAACTAATACAATAACAACTATATCACCTTATTGTAGGGTGTCCTGGATATAAGAATACTGCCTGTAGCGAATATAACCAAATGATTGTATTGAATAGAAGCATAGTTGTCAGGATGAACGAATGTCCTATACACCAGCCTGTCTGCTTTGATACAGAGGTGACCAGAGTAAAAGGAAGAAGATATAAGACACATGTCAAAGAACTTTTATGACGGCCTTCAACAACTTTTCACCTTTGATCTAATATTCATAGAGCTTTATCACATCTGTACTAATAACCCAGTCTAATATAACTGCAAAAAAAGGAACGAAAGTGAATACCGACACTTGTAGTTGGGCCTTCTTCGATACGGAAAGTTGATTAGGTCTGATAATGATATTTTACCCGGTATTGGACGTAACTTAACGCGTTATCTGAGTTTCATTATCTATGATTGAACACGTCGACACACTGCAATCACATACGCGACGCGACGACTGCATAATTGTAATATTATTGAGAGTAAGTAGGGGGAACGGTAGTCGTAAACCCCAAGTAGCACTTCCTTCTTTAGCACTATCAATCGACGCATTTTCAAGTTCTTGCTCGTCCAGCACGGCCCTATTACGCAAGTAAATAAACGAATATATTAAAATTCGATTAAATTCAATTAAATTTTAATAATAAAAAATAATTAAAGAACTTCGGTATATCTGCGCGTTACCACCATACGATTCATCAGCCCCAATGTACGATAGTCAATAACTGATTTGAATAATCGTCAAGTAAAAAGTGTTGAGGAACTTCGTTAGGGGTGTTACAAGAGACACAATTACACTGGAGATACCATCAGATAGCTGACTAAGCAACCCCACACTCGAACGTACCTTGTAATATACTTGGTGCAATAGTTATGATATTATAATCGCTGTAGCATATAGTGGGTCTGCTCAGTTGTAAATTTTTGAAGTTTGGACACACCCGACCTGAAGTACGAGTACCGGTACTTGTAAACATGAGATTCGATACGAGCACTATACTTATCTAGTTTTATACTCCTATACTATTTATATAGCATATTAAGCTATAATTGGTATTATAAGATATATCATATATAACTATAAATCATATTAAAAATATTGATATTATAAGGTATACTCACTACCCCCATGCCCGGGGATCGGTAAGGGGCGTACATGAGCGTTCTTTACAGACACCCGGAGAGTGTTCCTATACAAAAATTACTTCTGTCTCCTTTTCCATGGTCATGTGCCGTGTGGATTTTCCCACATAATATCTCTACATTCCTTGCAAATTACTAATATTATTAATACAATATTATTGTTACTCTCTGCCCTGCTTCTCAATGATGGAGTAAGCCATCTTAAAGTCGGGGGAAATCTCCAGGGCACAGTTCTGTTTGACACACTCGGTGGTCAGAATCTCGTCATAGTCCTTGCCCCAAATGAAACTAATCTTGTTACCAATGGAGTCAGAGGCAATGACGCACTGAGCAGATGGGATATACCCTTCTTCCAGCAGAGAGAAAGTCTGGTACAGAGCAGACTTCAAGTGTTCGCATTTAGTGTCTTCCGACTCTCCGTTGCAGTTGGTCTCAGAGTTGATATTGTGCAGACGAATGGAGGTGTCAGAGTTCAAAGAGAGAACCTCTTCATGGGCAGTCTCAGGGTTGTTCCAGATATGGGGAAGAACTAGTGCAGCAAGTTCGTCGTTGGTCTCGGCAGGTTCTTCTCGGAATTTAGGACAAGTAAAGGACACAGAAGCAGTGATGGGCTCCTTTCCAGCGTAAGTCTCCTGAGGCTTGAAGTCGACGGTGCTGGGAACAGCCACGACATTGGTAGGGTAGAACCACATTGTCAGAGACGCAGACAGAAGCACAAACAGAGAAATGACAAGCTTGGTAGTGGTCACAGAAGCTACAGGCTTGGTCTCAACACGGGGAGTAGGTCGTTTGACAGAAGGGTCAAAGAAGACACCTGGGATGGAGACTTTTTTCTCAGCCTTAGACTTCTCATCCTTAACAACATCAGCGTCGTCACTCTTGACAGCACCCTTCTCAGTAGCAGGAGTACTACAAGAGACGCAGTCGTCCATGTCTGCAATGGAGTCAAGCTGAGTCTTGTCAATGTTCTCTTTAGTGTCAATCATTGTCTTGTTCTGGTACCAGTTCTGTAGTGTAAGAAGATAGGAAGGAAGGGAGGACCCGGCCCCATTATATATTTTCTGGGAGTGTGTCTTTTTCGTCTTTACGATCCTGACTTGTAAAAGTTATAAGGCTCCACTCAACAACTTAACCTCTTAATTTTACCTCACAACATGATCATTGAAAGCACCCCAGAGCCCCAAACCAACGAAGAAACGGAACTGGAGGACTTGAAAAAACAGGTGGAGGAAGCTGAAGCTGAGAGGAAGAGACTGGAGAAACAAGTGGAGCGGATACAGGAGGAGAATGAAGAGCGGATAAGGGAGTTGGAAGAGACCATTAGGGTGGTTATGAAGTTGGTGGTGGAGTTGGGGGAGAGAATTGATAGTCTTGAACTGTGAGCAAACCATGAGCGAAGCGAATAGTTTGGGGCTATCTTGTTCTCAACAAAATGACGACAAAAAAATAATGACCAGAAAAAATGTCATTTCATTCTCTGATTCATTGTCTTTTCGTTTTTGTTTCTGGTCTTTCATTTTACGTCTTGTCTTCACCTTACCGTCTCCTTATCCCTTGCATCGCGTTCTCCTCTCCCAACATGCAGGATCAGCCTCACCAGCCCCATTTGGGCAATTCATGGGGCATGAGAATGAGAGCAAAGAATTTCGTGGTAATATCGCGATTTAATTATCCAGTGTAATTAAATGGCTGCTGGGGTTACGAGACAGTGCAGGGTCCTGAGATGCCAACGGGGAATCGAAGAGAGAAAAATGAGTGAGAACTGAGACAGCTGGTTCGGATGGTACAGGTCAAAGTGCCAGAAAAAAAATGAGTATAATGAGTCTCTCTTTTCTCCCCTCATCCACTCGCTAATCAGCTCATAACCACTGCTAATTTCCAGTCACATGGTTGACATGCAAACAATGGAGTCTTTGCCACACGGAGAAAATATAAATACACGGATATCACGATGAGAACTTGGTAACCAAGCAACCACTACAACATTCCTACAATCACCATGGAACACTCACGACTCTCCTCTTTCTCTTCTATGCCTTCTCTTTCGGCGAGCACCTCAAACACTCCCGAACAGACAGATCTTGAATCTGAGTCTGTTCAAGTGCTTGATGATGATGACTTCAACCCAGACTTGTTCAATTCTAAGCATGCTTTTACTTGGGGTTCAAGTCTCTCAAACACCCCTAGACCTGTGATCCGACGAGTCCCTAGAGCCAGTGGTAATCTGAGAGAACTGGCTCTCATGTCTGAACGAAAACTCAACGAGAAGGCCAAACTTCTCAGAGTCAAGTCTCTTGTCCTTGAGTCGGTAAGACAGGGACCGTCCTGTGTCAACAACGCTCCTCCTCCGTCTCCAGTTGATGACAGAGAGTATGTGTGACCTAGCACCTCTTATGGCTAACACTCCAGCTGAGAACCACGACACCTAACCAGAACTGTATAGCAGTAACAGATGACAATGATGAGAGCAGTAGTAGATAGGAAGACAGTTGCTAAGAGTATGGCACGTGGTATACGAATAGCTTGACATCTCAAAACTTGGTATGTACTGTAGAGGGAGAGGCTCAGTAGGTAGCTATGAGGAGACCCTGCAGGCATACAGTCTTGAAAGAGTACTAGGTCAGTTAGATGATGTCAATAGAAAGAAACATTTGATAACTAACTGGACCATTCTATTATGAACAACTATCCCACCTTTTTGGTAGTCATTTATGGGTACCTAGCATGATAGCAATGTGATGGGGACTGCTCGATGAAACAGTATACATTCAGAGATGTAGTAAACCTACAGACTTCACTAGGACCATGCTTTACCTCGTTACCTAGTTTTTCGTTCTCTACCATGTTCCAGATTGACTCTACCCTTCCACTGATGTCAGAAGAGAGAGACTAGGATGCGATGAGCGTCAACTATTAGTAGATCAGACCAAAAGAAACAACTGTAGTATCATTACTGATTTTGGACCCCTCTGTTTCTTCATCGAAGCTCTTCTTTACACCAGGTCACATATCTGCTCTACAACCACTTCCCTAGAGAGCTATCAACCACCATTAGAACCACATTTATCCGGCGACGAGAGTATTACGAGCTGAGTGGTACTCGTAGTACTTTGATAGCGCTGGTACAAGTATGTTAATGACAGTATCTTGGGTGTTCTTTCAATCTAAAGACGGTCTTCTTTATGACAGGCTTCCCAACATACAATATACAAGTACCGGTACTTGTATCACCCCAATCAAGCTCCTCTCTTCAGATATGGTGCCCAATAAGTTTTACGACTCTTCTCATCATTTCCAAAGTGGAATATGTACTTCTTTATAGTTTCTGTCTAAACTACCTATAGTCAATTCTTCACATCCACCTATTCATCAAAATTCATTATCATCCTCCCCTCTTTTCAACTATGTACAAAAATGCAATTTCCCCCTCGTCCCCATTCCAATTCCCCCAAACGCTTAGTCATCTCGACTCCTCCTGATTTTCTTCTTCTTCTTCCTTTCTTTCTTAGGCTTGGATGGAGGAGAGCCTTCCAAGTCAGACAAGTCAAGATAAAAGTCTTCCACGGGCGCGGGTGTCCCAGGGGTTTTGTCAGCAGTAGTGTCGACGGTGACAGATTCGTCCTCCTCTTCCACCTCTTCCACCTCTTCCACCTTCTTCTTTTTGTTCTTCTTCTTCCTCTCTCTCTTGGGCTTTGCTGGTGGCGTATCTTCCAGGTAAGACATGTCGAGGAATTCATCAGGAACAGAAGTCTTAGCAGGGGCCGAGGCCGTAGTAGTCTGAACCTTGGAATCCGTAGAAGTTTTAGCCTCAGAAGCCCTAGTAGTCTCAACCATACCCTTACCAACCTCCTCCTGCTGACTAATCACTGTAGTGTCATCCTTAAAAGGGTCAAACGAGCTCTCCTCAACGGTTACCTTCTCCTTCTCTTTCTGAGCATCCTGCATCTTTCTCTCCTTGGCCCTCTCCGTTCTCGGCTTCTCCATCTTCTGTTTGAGCGTTGCATCCGCCTTTCTCTTTTCTGAATCCTCCCTTTGTTGACCCTCCAACGCCTCTCTATGCTCCCCAATCATCTCATCCTCCACAGGCTTCGTGACAATGTTCCACTTTGTTTCCGACTCCGTACTTGTAGGCACCGGTATCGTCATCTTCCTCTTCTTCTTCTCCTCCTTTGGATCCCCAACAGTCTTGTTCTTCTTGAACCGTTTTGGTGGCTCCATAGTCCCGTTTTTGACCTCTTCAACCATCTCCCGAAGCTCCTCAGGTACCCTTCCAACACCCCGAACTCGCATACAATGTCGGTAATGCGTAATCAGCATGTCCTGAATGGTATCTGACATGGGAACAGATACATTTCCTGTCAATCCAAACTCCTCAGCAGACAATCCAGAAGGAGAGAAAAAAATGGTATGAAGAACTCCATCCTTGTACTGGAACGGTTGGAACTCTTCAGTCGTAAAATCTAACAAAACAGACCCATTTTCAACCTCTTCTCCTTCTTCAACTTGCTCATATCCTCCCTTCAACACCTGTTCCACGAAGCCAACCAATTTCTGTCTTTCAAGCATAGCAGCCTCCTTGAACGAATCTACGTCAATCTCAACACCCATACTAGGCTGACACATGACCCGAGCAGATGCAACTTTCAATTTGGGCTCTTTATTGCCAAATCCAGATTGAACTCTTAGGAGACCGGGTTTCTGGTACCATTTAGACGATACAGAAAGGTTAGGAACATCCTGAAGCTCTCTATGAATCAACGGCTTCCCGTCAATCACAGGAACATGATGAGAAGCTGTATTTTCTCCTCTCACAGAAGTAAACTGGTCCAATAATCCTCGAGGTAAAAACGTACTTGTAAGAACAGCTTTTCTGACCGGAGTAGCCAACATCTGAGCAAAGAAATTGTTCCGAGTCGCTTCAAACGCCTCATAATCCTCACTGCCAACTTCTGGAGCCTCTGGACGGGCCAAATATTCCAGTCTCCTAACTCTTTTAGACCGCTGAGAAAACTCCTCCAGATCACTCAAAAGCTGCCTCAGACTGTCGCTGTGGTCACGTGATTTCGCCGGAATTCGGTAGCCAACCTCGGCATTTTCACTTTTGTACCGATCTCGATCTCTCTGCTTTTTTTTCTCCTCATAAATCACACAATCTGCTGCCGGAGGAGCATGCTTGTCTTGTGTCATAGCCTTCCGCATTGCCCCCAAATAGTCCATTTCTTTGCGGATTTTTCGCCTCTCTGCGATCATGGCCTTGGTCTGGGCCCCTCCCCGGGATTTGGCGGCCTTGATCCCCTGTCTCGCCGTCAGAGAGTTCATATCGTGTGACTGAAAAATTTGGAGCATGGAAAATTGATAACCTACAAGTCTGCATGATATGGGTTAGGGTAGAAGAAGGGGTAACCAAGAAAGAAGAAAGAGAAATATTAAAGGACCACCAAGACATGTAAATTGTATCAAAGATGCATCTAAGAGTGTCATATATCTCAGATGTTTTCTAAACCAAGAATGCATCATCTTCTACTGGTACTGTTTTCGTAATATTTTTTCTAACTACTCCCAACAAAAAGTTCAAGTAATGTCCAAGTATAGCCCTTCTCATCCCCAATGACCATTATCATTTTTAAGATACAGCTGAAACACGTACAAGATTGATGTGTGCCACTTTTTCTACATTTCTACACCCTCAGAGTATAAACATTTCCGAAACTTCGTTCTATAGGAGATACTTCTTAGTGACAACCTATCTTCCTCTGCTGTGTGTACCATACCTCTAGTTCTGCTCCTTGACCGCTCTGCTCCTTGCCAGTCAATTCACTGGACTCAATAGTGCAGTGTACTAACGCCACTGTTACTACAACTCCCCAGAGCCGTTAGATGGTTATGAGTGGTGTTGTTGTAGTAGCAGTAACACACCTCTTTATCAGTCTATAGATCACGTGACATCAAAGGGAGTTTATGGGGGTGTTTGAACCAGCTCATCATTTCATGTAGACAACTTTTCTTGTTTGGAGCTGTTTTAACGGAAAAAATGGAGGAGAGTCCTCCAACGCAGAAGATATCTTTTACTGTAGCTATGGAGAAGCCGTTCAAGATGTTCTCGTGTGTCTTTTGTCTTGGGCGTTCACTGGTACCAAAATAAAGCCTGTGGTCTGGGGAATACAACGGTGCAGATCCTGGTCACGTGGCGTTGAAACTGGAGGAATTACGGGGAGAGAGAGGTTTAAGGTGAAAATGTGGGGTAAAGAAAAGAGCAACGAAAAAAAAAAAAAAAAAAAAAAAAAAAAAAAAAAAAAAAAAAAAAAAGGAGAAAAACACCCCTAAATTCATCCCCACGAAATGACACATCCTCTGTATAGTTCCAGACATTTATTAGACCATGCTCTTTTCCCTTATTTTAGCACCATTTTTGAAATATTTTAGTGGCCTTTATTTTTCCACACTGGCAAACTTTGATTCATGCAAGGATTACTTATCGCGATTTGGAGGAGGGATTTTGTAAAGTGAATATATGGTGTAGAGGTGTGAAAAGTTGATATATTAGTAAACACGCTCTGGTGATTAATACTACGGTCTTAGATCCCCAATCCCTCCACTATTGCATCTCTTATCTTAGTCCGCCTGTATCCCGACAACTTTTTTACTTTGCATCGCAACCTCGTCGATAAAAAATGTTTCGGGTCTTGAGAGCGCAATTAGGAGTCCAGGGACGGTGGACAAGACCAGCATGGGTGCGGCACAACAGCTCGAGCACGTCACGTGACCCCGTGGACGTGACTGCCACCTACAGAGATGTGATGGGTCTCCATTCTCAGCCCGTGATGATTCTTACCACCAATGGCAATTCTGAAGGGCATGAGCCCAGAGGATTGACCTTGTCTTCTGTGACGTCATTATCGTTGAAACCCGAGCCTTTGGTATGTTTCAATCTCCAGGTCCCCTCTCGAACTTCACAGGTACTACATGATCGAGGAGTGTTTGCTCTAAACATGTTACCGGGTACTAAAGACTCAGTTAGGGCATGTCGGTTCTTTTCTGGAGCTTATGGTAACAATGTGAACCCCTTTGCGGCTGAATTGGATATCTTTACTCAGTCCAAGGAGTTTCATAATCTTCCTGTGATTCTCGATTCCATGGCGATCTTGTACTGTCAGAAACATCAGGTTATGAGGGTCCATGATCACGAGATTTGGGTGGCCAAAGTGGTAGGAGTGGACAATCGGTCGTTGGTACATGGAGCCGATGAGGCCATGTTGTATCAGAAACGGCATTTCAAGCAGGTTGGAAAGGAGATTGGAGAGCCTACAAAGGAGGAAGTGGAGGAGGATGTGAGGAGGGGTACTGTACATAGCGGGAGCGAAGTAGCATGAGCGAAGCGAATGCTACTGAGCGAGTGAACGGGCTAAGCTCATGAATGAGTGATTGAGCTCATGAAGGAGTTATGAAGGACTATGGAGTTAGAAAGACTGTATAGATGATACATGATTTATGAAGGTTGCTGTGGGGGTAAGGAGACATTGGAGGTTGGATTGGGACTCGTTGAGGTGGTTGTCATATGGAGATGTGGTGGGGCTAGTTCAATTGTTGGTGTTGAAGAGATGGAAGTGTAGGCTATGGAGTGTTGGTACTGAGGACTGGTCTATGGGTGTACATGTGCCTGTATTGGGAGGCGGTTGATCTACCGTTATCATGATGGTTCCAGATGAGTTATATGGACACCTTTTATACCACCATATTGGCACCGGTGCTGGTAGAGTACAGGAGGTAGTGTACATTTCCTGGGTACAAGTTGATTATAAAGTTGCTGTTATAGGTGAATATGGTCTTGGTGAAGAAAACACCCGTTGATGATGGGGAGGCTTGAGTGGAAATCGTTCAATGAGACTGGCTGATGTGAATGACTGTAGTTGATATGGTGTTGCTGTGAGGTTGCTCCTACGGCAGATGTTAGGTCGAGAGGAGGGTAACAGTTTGAGTCGAGGTCCATTTGAGTGGTTACCTCGTACATATGTGTTTATCTCCTTCATTGATACGTTTTGGATGAGTTTGAGGTCTCTGTTGTAACTACTGTATAAGACTAGGGGATGTTGAAAAGTGAAGGCTATTCGGTAGAAATAGGACAAGTGTAGAAGTAAGGTCAATCTGCGAAAATGTGGGCAATATCGTATTAAAATCTTAGCCATCGGTTAGTCAATGAATTGATTCTACATTGCTAATATGAACACCCTCCGTACCATTTCATTGTAGGTAGAAGACCTCTCCTCTGCAGAGAAGATTGAAGTAAGTCATTGACGTGTATTTGGCTAGAGCATATGTGAAGTGGTGTGTCCAAGCACATTTGATGAGTCCAATTACTTCCATTTGACTGTACAATGTCTCTGTAGTCTCATATCCCATATTGGAGCATGCATTGGAACTATCGGGGGAAGTAGAGACTTGCTTAAAAGTAGACAAGAAAGAATATCTTAAGCTGGGATACCTGGAAGGCGGTCACAAGTTTGTCTGAAGTAGATTAGGGTGTATACAGTACGTTATCTTGATGCTGTAGTGGTCTCTCTCAGAAAAGGAGCATACCATGAAACACTCTCATTAGGCCAATAAAAAGAACAATCATACGGTAGGGAAGAGGGTTATTGAAGGTATTTTAGAAAAGTTGGAGAGGCATTAAACAGTTTCTTGAAACTTGAAGATCACAGTTGAAGCGATATAGGTTGAGAGTGTTACGGGGCAAGCAAAGGGAACAGCTAATAACTGGATAGTTGAGCAGAAATTAGGAAGTGAGAGAATAAGGGTGTTTTTCGAAAAATATGTCAGAAGACTTAGTAACAGATCAACATGACCCCGAATGAGCGTTATGGAGTCTACCGTTGCATGTTTCCTTAGGCTGAGGAACTGAGATGCTGGTAAGTCATCCATAGCTAAGGAAAGTTGAGTTGCCAAAAGGAAATTTCCGAGCTTTCAATTATGTTCTTTCTGACGTGACTTACCCCTTCTCCATGGCATAGAAGCTGAGCTGTTCATGTAGTGTTGTGGTCTAGAAAGTAAAAAGTAATTTCTGTAACCAAGAGAGTTCAATGAATCACTTTGAGGTATTCTGATGTTTCAGATGCTTTATTTTAACCCCGATTCAGCTTTTTCTTTCCAATTAATCGACTTCTTATGCCACTAAGCATGCTAACTCAGATATCGATGGTTACAGAAAAGTGAGGAAGAAGGCTCCCAATCATACCAGGGACAACAATCGATGTCAAGATACCTACTTATAGGGGTAATATTAATAACTGGAGCCTCTTCTTCTTCGTTTTTTCAACTTTCTTCCATCAATTTATCAAGTCCAACAGAAAGTGACATTGGTCCCTCTTATATGATACCTACGAAACAGAGAAATGACTGTTGAAAAAGTGCTAGAGGCATTTATAAGCTATCTTTTACTTACCAGTAGCCATGAATATTGCCATTACACACTTTTATACTCATTTAGAGCTTTTATTCCTCAATTCATCGTGTTGTACCAGGCCATGATTATGTCTTCTCCTACAATACACGCTAAGAAGTGAGGAAGAGGGCATTAATTCCATCCAGTGACATCTAGAAGTTGTTGATATTCTAACATTAAGTCACTATTAACAACTTGATCAACTTATATTACTCCATTACATGTTTTTTTCTCTTGTTTAACATCATATCCCGACACTTGCATTTTGTCTCTCCATTGATAACGTCATATAGCAGAGTAGTTGATGATAGTAGAACCCACCAAGAACAGTCGTATGTACTTGATTAGCTACAAAGTCTTTGTTTGTAAAACGTGTAATCTTTTAATGCTACTGCTACTTCTTTTTAACCTCATTTTTATCAAGTAGTACCTTCCCTCGTTTTAGCAGTCCCGGAAAGAACGGGTTGATTGGAAGGAATACTATTTTTGAAGCTACCATAAGCAGTCTGTGACACAATAAAAAGTATTTGAATACTCTGGCAATTTCATCTTATCCAATTTCAGCTTTCATTGCTAGTTAGCCGAGTTCTCCTAACACCTGAGTTCTCTCCCTCAACTTCTGACACTTTCAGAAGAGGTAAATACAACTATAAAAGTTACCCTCAATCACAATAGGCTAACAGTTGCATACTAATAGCCATATATAATGCCCAAGGCTTCTTATATCACTTCATTCCAGCTTCAGTTCTCCTATACATTGACTCCCTGTGTCACGGATGAATGATGTAATAACAAAGTAAAGATGATAACTTCAAAGCACTATGAAATGGTTCAGTAGATTATCTGCTACCATGTGAGCTCTTCTCTTAGGTGATATTCTTCCTTCTGATTGTATACTGTCATGATGTGAGAGGGAGGAAGAGGAACATACAAGTAATTTAACCAAATAAGATGATATCTTTTGAAGGAAGAGTATTGCTGACATGTAAAGAGGTGCCCACGTGTCTCTGATTGGCTCACAGTATCCTATTCTTCTTTTTCAGGTCATATTCTCGACAATATCTCTTGCTTACCTAAACCTTGTGAAAGTGTCCCTGGAATGAGCAATAAAAGAGATATCTGAAATCAAAAAACAGCATATGAGTTGTCTCTTCATAATCAACCGCTTCGGCCTGCTCATTTGTTATTTCCTGCTCTTTTTGACTCGACTCACCTCTTCTCTTCACATCATGCTTATGCAAGCTCAATGGAGCATCCATATCAGAACATGACAGTCTAACCACTTCTATTCAATAAAACTTCTCAAAGCAGTCCAAAAACAACTCCAAACCATTCATTTTAGTCATATCTATAAATTCTACAAATTTCTCCGCTTCTTTTCATACAAAATTTGCCCGTTCTAACCCTCCACCTCTCCACCCCCCCTTCAACCAATCAAAAACCCTCTTTCACCTCCCCTCTCTCGATCTAGACTAATCTCCGTCCTGACTCATCCGCTCCGTTATCTCCGTTGGTATGAGTCTCTATTTTGTGTATGTACTTTTCTCAAGCACTTTTCCCAAGCACTTCCCAAGCAACTTGCACAACAACTGCAATGGATGATCCGGGTCGAGCGGACTTGGCGGACGCAGTCTGAGAAGTGTGGTTGGCTGGAACCAATACGTTCCATGCGCCGACAATGCGGAACAGCCAAAATACGACTGCAGGAGACGTCACGGTGCTTTATTAGATAGGTGCGGTAATTGTCTACGGAAAAGCAAAAAAAAAGGGGAAAATTGTGAAAAATTGGAGAAAAAACAAGAAAAAGAAAAAATTGAAAGAAAAAACTCCATAGAGCGGTGGCTGGAGAGGCGGCTGGAGCGGCGTAAAATGCATGGAAGAGTGGTGGCTGAAAAGGGCGTATAGAAGAAGGGTTGTACTGGATTAAAGGAGGGGGGAATGAGTAACAGCAGGAATTTGGCTGTTATTGAGGGATTAGAGACGGAATAACCTGTAATTTGGACTCTAGAAGGCTCATTGAGTCATCTCCATATCTTGTTTGGTCTTCTTCTATTTCTTTTGACCTACTTTAGGTGTACTTTCAACACACCATAAATGGTTGTTCAAGATAATCACTTTAGCCCATTCAGAGCAAGCAATAAAGACCAAAAATGGCATTAACCGAGGTAGGGTATTGTTACCAGCCACTTTATCACTTCTGCTGCCTTAGATATTACGTCATATGGACCTTGGAGGTGAGTTAGTTGTGAGCACTGAAAGATCAAGTTCTTAGGTAAAAGTGCCAATAAACACAGGTGAGACACAAGAAGTATCGGATATTGACGGGAAGAGAATAAAAAGAGCCTAGAAGCAGGTCATGATACTTGCAGGCGGTATTGTCTCACAAAAAAATGGACTTTGAGAAGGGCCATCTACGAGTGAGAGAAGTAGCATTGACGATGAATGGGGCGATCTAGGAGCTCAGAGAGTTGCTCAGTGACTTCCAAAGGGCTGATAATGTCTTCTTAGCAACTTATCCGGTCTCGTTACAACTTTTATTCGTTGATAAAATATTTTTTCTCTCACAGCAAAACCTCACATAACTCAACACTACACAACAGTAGAAAAATGCAGTAAAAAGAAGGATGGCGAGTCAATAGACCTACTAGCCAGCCTTCCTAAAGCCCATAACCTCTATACTCAACTCCATTAACAGCCTATCACGTTATCCATCGCTATGGTCAACATTCTCGTCCTCAACATGATGCACTATGCACCATTTGCATTGACAAATTGTCCAATGGTGAAATAGGGGTAGTTGACATAGGAGGGGGGCTGTCAATGAACGTATGGACGACTTTTTACTGTTTCTAGAGCTTTATTGAGGTCTATATGATGGTTATATGATACTATAGTTATGCCCTCTTATTGTATTTTCTAGACCTGTAAGACCATATCATATCGCTCAAATTTTGACATCTAAGGTAGACACCACACATCACATCAGCTGATTAATATCCAGCCTCTTGTCTAACTGTTCATTGTTTTCTGAGACATCATTCATTCATAATTTTTCGGTACATGAGTGCTTAGAAAACCTGTTTCAAAATCTTCCAATGTTCCAAACGACTTCTACGAGCATTATTATCGTGTCTCTCCACCCTCCTACGCCTCGGCTACTCTCCAATCACATGTTTCCAGCACAGAAGAGGGTAGATATTACGGTATAGCCCTGAGCCTGCATCTGCGAAAGAAAAGACGACAGACTACATCCTGAGTCACAAGTATAGAAGATGGTACCGACTAGAGCACTTTGGAAGCAAACCCCAAATCTGATACATTTACAAAAGTAGACTTAGCGGATCGATCTTGGATATGGTTAGTGAAACTAAACATAGATACTAACATCAAGAACACCATATTATACTACAAACAAGACAATTCTACCTCTCTAAGACACGCAGGTTGTTAAAGGTTGTCGTCACAACCCATTGTATGCCCCTGTAGCCCCCTACTCACATTACAATAGCAGGGCTAGTCTCCGCATACCGTCTAAACTGCTCACAAGTACATGACCGACCAACTTTCATCTCGGGTGCAGATTCTGCAGAGGAACTAATGGGGACGCGTGCACGAGGGGCTACTAGCACGTACGTATGTTTGGAGGAGAGGATATTTTTGATTTCTTGGGGTCTGGTTTTTTTTTGTTTTTTTTGTCTTTTTCCACGCAGGGTCGTGCACCTGAGAGTGCCGTATAGTAAAAGAAGGTGGCAGTTAGGGTAACAGGGTAAATGGCTAATAGGGTAATTCTGGACGATAAAAAAGCTGGGCGAGGTTGAGAAGTGAGACGTTTAATCATTGCAATTATTACCAGAATTTTAGAAAAAAAACAGGGGAAAAACAGAAAAATAGGGAAACACTCCAGACTACCTAAACAGCTTCAAATCAACAGTTTCACACCTTTAAAACAGCTCCCTCACATTAATTTCCCTATATACCCTCATTTTCCCCTCTCATTCGCCCCTCATATTGTCCTCCACATGCAGCTCATTTGGCCGAGGCAGTCAAAGTTTGGACAAAGTTTGGGATAGACAGGGACAAAGAAAAAGCGTTTGAAGAAGAAAAAAAAGGCGAGGTTGAGCGTTGTGATACGCGTGCCAATGGGCATCTGAAACGTGAAACGAATAATATTTGAAAATGAGGTGGAATTGAAGGTTTTAGAGTGTACTGTGATGGATTAGATAAGCTGATTAAGGTGGTACCCTTAGAGTGGAGTTTTAACATGTCTTTCGTTAGTCCTCTTTACTATCTCCGATAACTCCGACCGTATAGTAATATTGAATGTTGTAGGTGCAATTTCGTTCGAGAACTCCGATGCATATCAAGTCTCCGAGAAACAATGGACGTCTCTGCGTCTGAGTGCATTTTCTTTGCCATTGTTTTGGCGCATGAAAAACGCAGTAAAAGAGTCGGGAATGATGTGTGGAGCCCAATAGAGGGAAAGTATTGGCTAAGCGGTTTTTCCGAGGATTAGCAGAGAAAAAAGGAAATTAACTGATGTGACAATGGGGAAAAATGTGGGAAAATGGAGGGAAAATGAGGGAGAAAAAAGTGGCCAAAAAAAAAAAAAAAGACAAAAAAAAAAAAGACACCCCCATACTAAAGACAGAGAAGACGTCTACATCACCCTCAGACTGTTTCTCTATTCTTACTTAACTTGTATATGCTGTTCTACTCCTTCAACATGTTCCCGGTCAAATGTCCCGAATTGGCACATTGGAGTCGCCTGCACATTCTGTTGTCGCCAAGAATAGCTGTTTTAATTCGTACGTGTATTACTCGGCTAGCAGATGTAACGAGGCAGTGAGCGTATAGAAAAAATTCATTTCGAAAGTCGTTGTTTGAGTGTTGTAGGTGTTGGTGTAAAAAGTCTTATCTGTTGCTTTCGAAGTGCTCGTATAGCCGTTGGAGAGTTTAACGGTAGACCTAAAAGAGTAAAACGGGGGAGTCAAAAGAGAGACATTAAAAGGCAAAGGGGAAACGAAAAACAAAAAGAAAAAAAAAAACGAAAAAAAAGTAGTCCAAAAAAACAAACGGACTTTGCATGTCCCTCTGGGTCGGAGAAAACGCGGGGCTGTGGCTGTGTGCGTAGCTGCAGCCAGTCGGCGTTTCAGCCTGAAAATGCCGAGCGGCGTCTCTGCAGGGGGAGGTTAGTAAGATAGGGGTAGGAGGGGGGAAATGGAGGGGGGAAAGAGGAAACAGAAGAAAAACTGGGTAAGGTAATGGAGAGGAAAGAAAGGAGAAGTAATAGAGAAGATAGTGAAGAAGAATAGGAGAGTAGAGAGTAATGAACCAGAACAAAAGAACGGTTCAATCAGTTGTCCTAGAATCGTTTAAACAAGACGTTGAGCCATTTCCTCTACCAGCCTCCCATTGGCTTCCAGAAGTCTGCTGCCATGTGGTCGTCCCATTTGGGCAATTTCACGACGGTGCATTTGAGAAGAGAAGTTTGAAAAATGGCTGAAAAAGTCGTTTTGGCGATAGTCTGGGTGTTTGGAGAAGTGCAACTGAGGCTACCCCATATCCTTATATAGTCTAGTCTCCTTAGTGTTCCCCTCAAGCACCCCAGTCCAAGGACATATATTTCTGTATCACTGTTTCAGAAGTCGGTTTTGCGTCTGTATGAAGATAATATTCTGCCCAAACGTACACTTGTAGGGCCACGGCTCTCGGTCTTTTACCCTCTTTTGTAACAACTGCGTGGGGTCATGGCAAGAGTATGGGCAGATTAATCATAGAATGAGGAGGGAAATAGGGTGACCTAGGAATATAGGTTAAGGGCTGACGTAAGACACTACAATAAGGATCACCCTAACACTACAACACTAGAGCTTTGGTAGGGCTACAAGAGTGCCAGTTTTTGGCCCTTTTTTTTCTTTTTGTTTTGTTTCGTATTATCCACGGATCTAATCACGGCGACGTGACTCCGATATTTTTTGCACTGGTCGTATTCATTCTTGTCTTGTCTTTGTCTGCGTGCCGTTTATTGTATGCAGCTTTCTCCAGGAGGGGTAGGACGGGGGCTAAAAGTGGGCCAAAATGTCGGAATTGAGCGCTGAAAAGTGGCGCAATCGACTCTACCACGTCAAATAACCTATACTACAACTTTTCAGCTCCTCGATCCACTTATTTCACCATCTAATGTTTGTCTAATTTCCTCTAGGTTCACTTGCGATGCACTCTGCCGAGGGTGCATCTCACATAACTCCATATTTTTGTATTCAGAGAAAGAAATTGCCCAACAGAAGTCAATGAAAAGGGCTGATGTGTCGAACGTGTCTCACAGATCTGATCTGATCGGAAAAGAATATTGACAGAAATTATCATCTTACATTTCAAGCTATACTTTAGATACAACACCTTAACACCTTAACACCACCTTAACATTATACCTTAGTAAAGTACGGCACCTCCAAAGATACCGCTACCTTTCAGCCTCGCTAAATTCCAAAAGAATCACTGCCTTCGTTTTTCGATTCGGCCAAACCTCACGGTGCAGGTGACATGTGCATCTCCACAGGACGGTGTGCGCAGGGAGTGCATTGCCCATGCGTGGAGGGAGACAGAGAAGGGGAGGAGATATGGCTGGAGACAAGAGAAAATCAGGGACAAGAGACCAAGAGAATATCTGGAATGAATCTGATTCAGGGGGAGCAATTATGAGAGAGCGAATGATGGAAAATCGCCAAGTAAAAACGATAAAACAACGCTAGATACTGATTCAAGTGTTGAAATCGAATACCGTAAGAAGTCCACCAGCAGACCAACACCGCCCAGTCTACATCATGCGTGAGCTCATTCTCGGCCCGTGGGTCCTGTAGGGTACAATGTCTTTGTCTGAAGCGAATCCCTTTGCTCTATCTTTTGTATCTTTTGCTCCATTGTGAGGAGATCACCAAAGACAGGAAACGGGGTTATAAATACCATCACAGACCCCCTATCTTTTTTTCCCTTCTCTATCAACCAACAGTACAATGAAGATCACTCTAGCATTTCTGCTTTCGGTGGTGGCAGCCAAACAGGTGGCTTCACCCATCACCTCCTTTGCTGTGGGACAGGCCAACGACGTTTCCAACAAGGAGGGCTTCTCCAGCAGCAAGTGGGAGCTCGACTACACTTTTGCGCTTCGTCCTGACCAGGATGGAGTTGCTCCCGGAGATTACTTCACCTTTGACATTGACAACCAGCTCAACCTGGACGCTGGAACTTATGACTTTATGGTGAAGGATCGAGAAACTGGCAATGACATTATGCGAATTGCCAACGAGGGCCACAAGTTCACGGCCACCTACACCAACTACGTGGAGGACAAGAACTTCCAGATCCAGGGCGACTTTTTCATGCAGGCTACTCTCAAGACCTCTGTTGTTCGAGGTCCTGGAGCTTACACCATCACTACCTTTTCCGAGGGCGCTTCTTTTTCCGATACCATCTATGTCAAGGCTGCTGTTGAGACCGACGGCGCCTACAAGTTTGCTCAGCGTGAAGATAACCGAATCAAGTGGACCATCCAGCTTCCTGCCTCTCCTTATGATCGAATGAAGGTTGTTGATCGACTCAATGATGACGGCTCGTACTATGGATCTCCCGATGAACTGCTTCAGGACATGTACCTTCAGTTCTACAAGGGCCTGACTCCCACTTGGGATTATGAGTCCATGGAGAAGATTGAGGATATCAGCCAGTACATCCAGCTGACCGATTTTGACAACTACGGCTTCACTCTTTACGTCAACAACATTCCTACCGATGATATCACCGTTCAGATTGTCTTTTACTCGGATATTCAGTACCGACAGGAGTCTTACACCAACGTTATGGACTGGGTGCTGTGGGAGTACGGATACGGCCATCTTCCTGAAGGATACGGATCTCAGGACGGTTCTGGATCTGGTGAGCTGGGTGGAGACATTAACAACGGATACTTCCGAACTGGTCATACCACTGGAGGAGCTCCTTGGGAGTCTCAGCAGGGAGATTGGGATCTGGATGCTGGTGGAGCGGGTGATGGTGAAGGACGACGATCTTCTGTTCCTCTTCCTCCTTACCGATCTACCACTACTTCTTCTACTCCCGAGCCTACTCCTGAGCCTACCACTACTGAAGAGACCACCTCCGAGGAGCCTACCCCTACTCCTGAGCCTACTCCCGAGCCCACTTCTGAGGAGCCTACTACTTCTGAGGAGCCTACTACTTCTGAGGAGCCTACTACCTCCGAGGAACCTACTACCTCTGAAGAACCCACTCCTACTCCTGAGCCTACTACCGAAGAGACTACTTCTGAAGAGCCCACTCCCGAGCCTACCTCCGAAGAACCCTCTTCTACTATTGAGCCCTCTTCTGAGCCCTCTTCCGAACCCTCTTCTACTCCTGATCCTACCCCTACCCCCGAGCCCACCCCCGAGCCCACCCCCGAGCCTACCTCTGAGGAGCCCACTACTGTCCCCTCCTCTTCCCCCGAGCCCTCTTCGACTCCTGAACCTACTACTGAGCTCACAACCTTCTCCTTCTTCAACTCGTCCACTGTCCCCGAGACCACTTCTGCTCCCGTGACCGTGTCCGTGTTTTCGTCTGAGCCCGTCGAGCCTTCTTCTAGCGTTCCCGAGTCCTCGGAGCCTTCCAGCGCTCCCGAGAGCTCCGCAGAGCCTTCCTCTACTGTTGAACGTGAGTATCCATTGTACGGCGTAGTCGTACATGTGCATCAAAGACGCTTTACAGATGCACCTTATGCACGTTAGCCGCACCTTATCCACACCCTAACCCGCCGCACCTTAATACCTCCCACTAACTCAGCTTCTTCTTCTTCTCCCACCCCCACTCCTTCTCCTACCGACCCTTGTCTCTTCACAGCCACAATCACCGCCGATGGAACCACCCAGCTGACTACCATCGACGTCTGCTCTACCGAGCCTGTCGACCCTTGTCTTGAGACCACGGTTTTTTTTTACGGTTTTGTGGTTGCTAAATGGCGGTATAGTAGGTCCCATTTCATCAACATCACCGAGTCTGGATCAGTGGCCACCATCACCACCGATGTCTGTGCTACCCCCACCACCTCGCTCGTGTCATCCGACCCTTGTCTCGAGACTGTCACTGTGACTGAGTCTGGAATCGAGTCCACCGTGGTCAACGACATCTGCTCCACTCCCGTGCCCACCTCCACCGACCCTTGTGTCGTTGTTGAGACTGTCACCGTGTCTGGAACCGAGTCTGTCGTGACTTCCGATATTTGTGCCACTACCTCTGCTCCTGTCGATCCCTGCCTCGAGACTGAGGTGGTTACTGTCTCTGGAACCGAGTCTACTGTTACCAAGGATATCTGTGCCACTACTTCCACCCCCGTCGATCCTTGTCTCGAGACCGAGGTCGTCACTGTCTCTGGTACCCCTACCACCGTGACCAAGGACATCTGTGCCACCACCTCTACGCCCGTCGATCCTTGTGTCACTACCTCCGTTGTGACCGTGTCTGGAACCCCCACCACCGTCACCAAGGACATCTGTGCCACCACCTCCGCTCCCGTCGACCCCTGCATTGAGACCGAGACCATGACCATCTCCGGCACCCCCATTACCGTGTCCAAGGATGTCTGTGCTACCACTTCTGCTCCCGTCGACCCCTGCCTCGAGGTTGTCACCGTCACCGTCTCCGGCGTCGAGTCCACCGTCACCGACAACATTTGTGTCACCACCATGTCTGTCGCCGACCCTTGCCTCGAGACCGCTGTCGTGACTATCGCTGGTGTCGAGTCTACCGTCACCGACGATGTTTGTGCGGCCCCTACCCCCACTACGTCCGCCCCCATCACCGCTGACCCCTGCCTCGAGACCGTTGTTGCTTCCATTTCCGGCACCCCCACCACTGTGACCAACAACATTTGCTCCACTGCTCCTGTTGATCCTTGTCTCGAGACCGTCACTGCCTCTGTCTCCGGTTCCACCACCATTGTTACCAACGACATTTGCAAGACCGTCGACCCCTGCATCGAGACCGAGGTTGTCACTGTGTCAGGCACCCCCGCCACTCTGACCAAGGATGTGTGCCAGACCACTGCTGATCCTTGCCTTGAGACTGCCGTCGTGACCCTCTCTGGCACTCCCGCCACCGTCACCAAGGATATCTGCACTTCTGCCGACCCTTGTGTCGAGACTGAGGTTGTCACTGTTTCCGGTACTGAGTCCACCGTCACCAAGAACATCTGCATCACCTCTACCCCCGTTGCTGATCCTTGTGTCGAGACTGAGGTTGTCACTGTTTCCGGTACTGAGTCTACTGTTACCAAGAACATCTGCATCACCTCTACCCCCGTTGCCGATCCTTGTGTCGTCACCGAGACTGTCTCTTCCGGCTCTGTCACTGAGGTCATCACTCGAGACATTTGCACTGTTGCTCCTACTCCCGTGATCACCTCTACCGTCACTGTGCCCGCCACCATCACCAAGACCATCACTGTCTGCGATGAGGAGGCCTGCACCACTGTCCCCGTCACTCTGACCACTCCTCCCGTTCTCTCCACCACTGAGATTGTGACTGTTGTCGATGAGAAGACCGTTACCATCACTGTCTGCGACGAGGACTTTGAGACCGCCACCCCTACTCCCGAGGTTACCACCAAGACTGTGATTGTCACCAAGCCCATCACCCTCACCGAGACTGTCTGCGACGAGGTCGAGTGCACCACCATCCCCGTGACTGTCACTCCCACCGAGCCCACCCAGACTCTGACCACCGTCATCGAGAACAAGACCATCACTCTTACTCTTGAGACCCCCGTTGTTGAGGTTGAGACCGTCACTGTCCAGTCCACCCCCGGTGTCCCCGTCCCCGAGACTCCTGCCGCTGAGGTCACCCCCGTGCCCGAGGCCCCCGTCTCCAAGCCTGTCACCGAGACCATCACCACTGTGATTGAGGACAAGACCCTGACCATCACCCGAGAGACCACTGTTCCTGTTGTGCCCGTCGCTACCCGACCTGTTCAGTCTGTTGTTCCTCAGGTCCCCGTTGAGCCCGCCCAGCCCGTTGAGCCTGCTCAGCCTGTCCAGCCCGAGTCCCCCGTTGAGCCTACTCCCGAGCAGCCCACTACTCCTGAGCAGCCTGTTCAGCCCGTTGAGCCCGTTCAGCCCGTGACCCCCGGCCAGCCCGAGACTCCTGTCCAGCCCGAGACTCCCGTCAACCCCGAGACTCCTATCCAGCCCGAGACTCCCGTCTACCCCGAGACTCCTGTCCAGCCCGAGACTCCCGTCTACCCTGCTGGCCCTGTCGAGCCTGAGACCCCCATCCAGGTGACTCCCGAGACTCCCATGGTCCCTAACAACACCACCCAGCCCCAGACCCCCGGTCCCGAGCCCGTGGCCCCCCAGGCCAACTCTGGCTCCCGACTGGCCGTCTCCGGCCTCGCAATGCTGCCTTTCGTGGCCCTGCTTCTTTAAAATTTCTAACCATTAATTAATTCTGTGTATATTCATCTGAGAACTTGTGAATCTGTAGTTGGTTGTAAGTATGTACATTTATAAATAGTTTTGTGGCTACTTAAGCTGAGTGAGTGCCTCCTGCCCACATCTGACGATATGTCTGAATCTGGCTCCTCCAATAGAAACGCCTCCGTACCATCTGGTTACCAGCACCAGAACCCCGTCGTCCCGCTTACAAAGCAGTTCCATGAGTTTGCTTCCTCCCGGAGCTTCTCCTCCGTTATCAAACCCACTTTCGTTCCCACTTTTCCATGCGTAGATTTGGTGTGTTGCCTTTTTCATGGATTTATCGGCCCACAATTGTTGGAGTTTTTCCTTTGCGTCTGCTTCTGAAGAAATGTGAATTGCTCGACCTATAAAGACTGATTTTTTGTCGGTGATTGTTTGCGAGACCGTCCATGTGTTGCTAGAGCTGCTATATGCTCTGCTGAGTGTCATTGGCGTGATTTTCATGTGTTTCAACATTCCTTTGAGTGCAGGACTTGTAACAAGAGATATTGATTGATGAAAAGTGACTGAATCAAAGTTATGCACATGAGATGCAAGTGGAGCGATGAAGGGAGTTATTAAGTGGAACTCAGGGGATATCGACGTGACATTGTGAAGAGTGCAGTTGCAAGAGATGAGATTGGCTCATAATGTAGTTTAGGAATTATTTTTGTTATTATTTTTATTATTTTTTGATTTAATTCGTTGAATTTAAATTTCGACATTTATTTTTAGTTTTTATTTTAATTCTTTTTAGCCGCATCCCAACCAATGTTGAGCCACCTCTGAAGGAATATGTCAAGTAATTGGGAGTAAATTGGTAGTAAAAAGAGGGCAATTATATCGTCATTGTTTGATAAGAAATTGAATATAAAAGAGTACAAAATGCTTTTCTAGTTCTGTCGATCTATTTATATCCGAATTTCCCCCCTTGAGCAAATACAACACGAAAAACACGTCTCTTTCTTCTCTTGACTTTCCTTGTCCCTGCGCCTCCTACCAAGTACCCTGCATATAGGGGTCAGTATAGAGGAGGATATAGAGCAGATATATGGATTATGAGAGTACAGCGAGATTCCCCTCAACTTCCTCTTTCAAATGGTCCTACTCACGTGACCAAAGCACCTCCCCTTAACCTAGTAATCGGACCCTCTACTCCCCCTCAAATAAACTCTGGTATCGTGCATCTGCTGCACGCCAAACCTCCATCACGAAAAGACACCTCACAGGACAACTCATACTACAACACCCTTCACAGAACCACCAAAATGGAACTCCAATATCGAGGACACAAACCGGAAGAAGAGGAGGAGGCGCCTTTCACTCCAAGATCTCCTCAAGGAGGACTCACACGACTGTTCCATTACATGACGGGAACGCCACGCAACAGGTTCAAATTTGCGTACATGGGTGGTCTGATTTTCTTATGGTGGTTCACTGCTTTTGTGATGGAGCGAGCTTATCCTTCTTACAAAGTGTCGCAATGTGACTGGTCCAACTGGGAGCAATGGAAGGGCAAAAATGGAGCGTATAGAGTGGCTCTAGTAGCTGACCCTCAGCTAGTGGACGATCATACTTACCCTGGTAGACCAGCCAGTATGATGCGTTTGACGGAGTTTGTGGTGGACAATTATCTGCGAAGAAACTGGGTGTATATCCAGAAAAACTTGGTTCCTGATACAACCATTTTCCTGGGCGATTTGTTTGATGGAGGACGAGCTTGGAAAGATGATAAATGGTACCCTGAATTGGACCGATGGAACCGGATTTTCAGTCTGGAACCCGATCAGGACGTCATTTGGTCTCTTCCGGGTAACCATGACATCGGATACGGCAATGAGATTGTTCCTCATGCTTTGAAACGGTTCGAGAAGCATTTTGGACCTTTGTCAAGGGAGTTTGATAGAGGCAACCATACTTTTGTTCAGATTGATACTATTTCAATGGAGAACAAGAACGATTCTCGCATCTATGAACCTCCTCAGGAATTTGTGGAGGAGTTTCGAGTGTCTCAACCAAGAGATAAACCTGCCATTGTGCTTACTCATGTTCCCTTTTACAGAAATGAAGCCAATAGTGATTGTGGAAGACAGAGAGAAAAGGGTCATAAGCTGAGTTACACCGTGGGACATCAGTACCAGACTCAATTGGAACCTGATGTTACTAATAAGCTGTTGACAGCTGTGAATCCGGTACTTGTATACTCTGGAGACGATCATGATGCTTGTCATGTTACTCATCCGTTTGTTATGAATGGAAAGAACCAGATTGCTCATGAATACACCGTCAAGAGTATCTCTATGGCCATGGGTATTAACAAACCAGGTATTCAGTTGTTATCGTTGAACACTCATGGAGGACTCGAGCAGTCGTATCAAACAACTATTTGTCTCATGCCCAACCCCTTTGCTCCGTTTATTGCCTACGCCTTTGTTGGAATTTCTTCCCTTGTGTTTCTGGCTCTGGTCCATTACTTTCCAGCACAATTATCTGGTCTTCACCAAAAGTTCAGGTACCATCCCTTGGATGAACATATTCTGCCAGTGTCTTCTAAACCGACTGTGTTTAACAGGTTTAGTAAGCATGTGACCAAGGCGTTCTTTAAAGATATTGGAGTGGTGCTACTGGCCATGGTCGTCATCTTCTGGTACTTTTTCACCTCCATTTATTGGCATACTTAGGGATAGCAAACAGGACAGGAGAAGAGGGAAATGGTATAGAAGGACATTGAAGAAAGAAGGACAATTGAGGACATTGATACCATACCGTTGTCTCCTGATGATACAAGGATAACGACATATAAGAATGATTTTACTTATGATGAGAAAGGAACTTATTGCAGAGGGAAGACGTTTTCATAAAGGATGATCAAACAATCATTATAACATCTCACACTGTCAACCATAGTCTATACCGAAGAACGTATACGAGGAGATGAACTCACGTAATGAAGAGTAGCGGAGTTGATTCCTCATCTTGAAGTACAGTAGTTCAGGTGTGCGTTCAATATGGCAATATCCATGATTGACGATCACTTAGCAATGGAAGGACTCAACTTTTCGGGGGTACTTGTACTTGTAAAAAGTAGCTGTGACAGGTCATAGAAGTATGCTCAGTGAATATGGTATGGAGAGTCTTGCTCTGGACTTGACTTGATACTCCTATTAAGGGGTTAATGTTTCCGATACCACACTGGACTGATAAACGTTTCAGTTGGATTGATTTAACTGGGTTGGCATCTCACAAATACCTCTGTTGGGACGAGAACATATTATATCCAGGAATAAATATCTTCTTGACATCAATGATTGCTCATCTACACCACAATTGTCATATCAGAGTTGTAAGATTAAGAAGACATTCAGATACTGGCACAATATAAGAAAAAAATCGTACCAAAGATAGTCCCAAGCTATATCTCAGTCTATGAGCAAGTCTATAACTTCACCACTCTCCTGAAAGGAAGGTTTCGCCTTTTCAAAGTTATACATCAGTACCATAATATTCTGTCAACTAACTACTTGGGATTTAGTTAGGCCTGAAACATCCTCAAATTCAGACTTCTCTAACACGGGAATCAGTCAGAATATCACCATTTTAAATATACAGTTCAGCTTCTAGAGGCCATCTTACTACAATGAGTGTGTTCTTCTCTCTTTATCTGTTGTTTTTCCGGCTCTTCAGAAAACCCCATTTTTCCCTTACACTCACCCATGATTTTGTTAGCATTTGGTCCCAAAAATACCTGCTGACTAAGCATGAATATTCTGAAAAGGGGTCTAAAAGCTATAAAAGTGGTATAAATATACTCAGCGCGACTCTCCGACCAAGAATATATATATACTTTCATGGTTTGACCCCTCCTTTACCGCTTTATCGCTCATTTACTTTTTCCAAAATCAAGTTTACCCTTGATTTGGACTTTCTGAGAAATTTATTTTTTTCTCAGATTTGAGAATTTCCAAAACCAAGCTTTTTCTGGGAAGAGCCAAAAAAACCCCTACAGCAGCACAACGGAATACTAAGGTGGGGAATAGAGGAGCTAGAGAGAAACTGACGGTGTAGGAGTGATCCTGGAGGCTGTAGGATTATTTTGAATATATTATTTTGTGTTTTTGTTAATTATTGCGTCCTACAGACTCCTCCTTATGTCTCTACCCTCCATTCAAAACAGCTTTTTTTGGCTATTTTTCCCTTACAGATACCCAGGATTCGATAAGGTGTATATTCTAACTAAAGTCTAACAAATCATACATAATAACTACCCATATATATCGCTACAGATAACGCATAAATGGAAGACAAATACCAATAACGACTATTACTACCCTGATGAATCTAGTGTTACTACTCACTATTGCATAAGACGTTGTGAACACCTACAATGAACCCCCTGCCAGGCTCTTCTTAACTAATACCTTAACTAAATTGGGCTGGGGAATACGATAACAGCAGTACTCTGAAATGTGGAAATAGAGACGACTTCAAAAATGCCTAAAAAGGATTCGTTATATTTGTTCTACTTTTGTCGTTTAGAAAACACTTCATCTGTTGTTTATTGTTGTCTTCAGCTTCTGTTCCAAAATGAGGCAGGGAAAAGTGTGGGTTGCCGGTAGTATAGAAGGGGAGTTATTGGGACCGTTGTGATGATGGAGATGAGGCGGTTACGAGGTTGAAAACTGTTTACTGGTGGCGCTATTATTGAGGGAGTTGGGCTCGCTGTTGGAATTTGTGTAATTTAAGGTGGGTGTAGTTGGGACACAAAAGATGTGCAGTGAGCACTGTCTATTCTCCCAACTGAAGTTGACTTCTTATTGAGCACTTGAACGGAGGGAACTAATGATACCACCCAAAAAGTACCGCAGCAGATACCGAATCATTGTAGGAAAACAATGCCTCAATTGATACCCTTTCAACCACGTCACATACCTCTCAATCGTTTATCTGTGTCTTTACACTGACAGTACCAACGCGCCCCGTCCACGACACTCCCTATGTCACTTGACACCTCATTGAACCATTGATCAGTGAGTACCGCTGTTGCAACATCAACTCATGCTGACACAGATGGCATCAGGACTCCGTGCTACCACCTGCGCTACCACCCAAGCGTCTCTCCTGTCGTCCGTCACTCACTGTCGTCCGTCACTCACTGTCGTCCGTCACTCACTGTCGTCCCTCACTCACCCTGTTGCCTGTTCCTAGGCTGCCACTTTTCCTTTCCTCCCCCCCTCACGTGACTGAAACACGATTCCATGCCGCGGGCTCCGTACGGTCCCCAACTCACAGAGTCGAATGTGGAAGTCAGTCCGAAAGGACGTGTGAGAAGGGGAGGAGTAGGGGACTGGGTGGTGGAGGGTAGCGGTACCAGGTAGATCACATTGAAGAAGACGCTGGCTGATAAAAGGCTCCTACTACAGTGGGGTGGGGACACGAGAGGTCTCAGACTACTCATCTTGCTTCATGGTAGCGGTCCAGCAGGTTGGCTGTTGTCGAGACAGCTAGTGCCCTGAAATGACTTAGAGCTCATGGGGTACATCCATTTTAAGAGCTTATTCATCCTAATGTTCAGTTGCATGTTCTCAGACTCTGTTCTCACTGTGTCACGATAAAGATGGTTATGATAAAAGCATGGCGCTGACGCAGAGGTCATCTGGGGTGACTCACACTCACTTTTGCCTATGTTGCTTTGACCAACAGGATCTCTCATGAGCTACACCAATGGGCTACCATGACAAGAGTTGGATCATTCTGCCATCAGCGTTGCGTGAAGATGTAGAGCCATGGTGACACACCTACGGTACTGATACTGTTCAAGTATTCTACCTTGGACGCTCTTGATGGAAATGCTTCTCGGCTCTTGGTGTATACTTGTTGACTACCAACTATTTGGCCCCTCTTCCACACCTTTACTCCTTCATTCAAACATCAATTATTACTAAGCTAAACTGTACCCTTCTCGGTAGACTCACATTCGGTTCGTCTTCAGTTCGTCTACGTTCTGTAAACAAAGAAGGGCGACCGATCTCCCATTCTGGCAAGCTCTGCACCCGTCAAGTGATCATATTCTCCACTCAACACCTTCTTGGCCTTTCTCTTGTTGGTAAACGTGTATCCCAGATACATTCCAATCACAATAACCATTCCAGCAGCTACCATTGACATGGCGATGGTATGTCCCTGTTTGAAAGCAGGAGCGTCAGGGGCTCTGTACACGTTGGAAGCGATAGCTCCTCCCATGTTTCCTAGTCCAATGACGATAGCCATGGCAATAGCTCGCTTATACGGACCACTGACATTCACAGAAATCCAGGAAATGAAACAAATGAAGCACGGTTGCATACCCAGGTTGACGATCATTGTGCCTGCATAAGTGACCCAGATTTGTTTCACTCCATAGACGATACAGAGAGAGTATCCGATCAGTCCCAGGGAAAAGTTGACCATGAGAAACGGGAATCTTTTACCTGTTTTGTCGCTGAAATACGCCTGGAACACGTTTGCAATAGCTCCAATGAGAGCTGGAGGAGCACTCAGAAGCTGAGACTTGGCTACACTATGTCCCATACTGTTGACGATGATGGGTGTGAAGAAGTACAGCGAGTAAAGAGGAACGACAATGAGAATCATAGCTAGAGCTCCCAGCCATGATTGAATGTCCTTAAAGGCCTGCCAGATGAACTCTTTATCGTTGGAATTGTCTCTTCCTACAGGTTGTTGACCTGTAGCTGCCCCCTTGGCTGCTAGAGAAGCATCATACCCGTCGTATTCCAAAGAGTACTGGAGGTATTCTCGTTCTTCAGCAGTTAAGAACTTGGCAGTCTCTGGAAAGTCATACAATGCCCAGTAAGCCAAAAACGCTGCTAGAACAGTAGCGATTCCTTCCAGGATAAAGATCCATTGCCAGCCATTGAGACCTGCTACTCCTCTCATCTTTCCAATTCCAAAGGCAAGTAGTCCAGAGAAGGCACCTGCCAAACCAGCAGCAGTGAAAAACATGGCCTGACGGTACTGCATGTCTGATCGACAGTACCACATTGTGAGGTAGTAGGTGACTCCAGGGAAGAGACCTGCTTCAAAGACTCCAAGGAGGACTCTACAGGCAATTAAACCGGCATAGTTGTTCACCAGACCCATCAGAGTCATTACGATACCCCAAAGAAGCATGATGGTGGGCAAGTAGATGGACGGTCTGATATGTTTGAGCAACATGTTGGACGGAACTTCAAACACACAGTAAGTGAAGAAGAAGACGGTGATGGACCAGTTGAATTGGGTGCCTGTCAAATTGAGATCCTGGATGATTCCCTCAATTCGAGCATTACCGATATTGCCTCTATCTAGGAACGACATTAGATAGAGCACAGCCAGCATTGGAATGATATGGATATCGCATTTTCTGAGCAGTTTCTTGCGGTCGATATGTGGGAACTTTTCAGAGACGGTCTGGAAGCGTTCCACAGTATCCAAAGGAGTGATTTCTCCTTCGTGGTGAGATATTTCTGTTTTGAGGGACATCCTGAAAGGTGGGTGTATTGGTGATTGGTGACGAACTGATTCAAGAGATCTCACACCTCTTTATACCAGTTTCCACTCCAGTATCCAGATCAACCGCTCACCACTCACCACCCACCACTCCTCGGACCGCCAAGATATGCAAGAGCGGATCTCAGATTGCCAAGTGACGTGTGGAGGAGGAGGGTAGGGGTGTGCAGAGTAAGGGTGTGGATATTAGATGTGGAGTTGGTTTAGTAAGGTACACTTGTAGGTATTGTAGAGATAGATAGACATAAAATGTAGTATTTATGAAGACGTATTCTCTAGTAATTGGTCTCCTATTCTTCTCATATCAATCCATCTGTTATTAGTATAAGTGTATAGCCCACATTGAGTTCCATTTGGTGTCTTATTTTTCCACTCGCTAAACTCAACCCCACACTCAGCCGCACCTAATACGAGGCTAGTGCAGGGTTAAAGCGGAGGTGTAAGTAGGGGAGTGTAAGGCAGGGAGAAGACAATGGTGGACAATAGAGGAAATTGGTGTGGCAAAAAAAAAAAGGGAAAATAACGAAATGAAAAGATAAAATAAATTGTTCTCGTTTTTCCACACCAATTCACACACAACTCCACCTAAAGACACGTTCCTGAACTTCTATGATTCATCTCTAACCACAGTATGTACTCGCAGTTTCGTTACCCTCCTATTCTTACTCTTTCGTCCACCTAAATTAGCCAACTTCCTGAACTAGTCTGGAAACTAGGGTAACGTTCTGCTACAAGATCCGTCCTAAACGGACGCCCAGAAAGGATACCGCAGCATTATCGTGGGGAAATGTGGGGCGATGACGTGTGGGGTAGGAAAAATACTGGGTACTAAGAGAAGGGAGACATAAGAGCTGTACTTACCTGCCCCAACACATTCATACTATACCCCTACTTTATATTTAGGGCTTCACTCTACCGCTACTTCTCAATTCTGTTGACTGCTGATGTAACACTACCAGTAAGGTATATATCGTTCTTCTGGCTGCCCTACAACCATCTTGGCATATCACCTGACAAAAGACCCTCTTTTTTTCTTGGCTAGTCTAGATTGGGGGTCATAATAATGGCATTTCGGTCTTTGACCTTGGAATGACGGTTTCGGTCTTTGACGGCGTTTGACGTGGGTAGGGGTTGGTAGTTGGTGTGTTGGTTCTGAAATTGAGAGGCTCCACTGTGAAGTTTCAAAGAAATTAAATGAAATTATTTTTCCACATCTGAAGATATTATCTGACCCATCCCGTTCTTCCTGCGGTATTGTATCATAGACGCTGACTTATGGAATACGAGTAATGACACTCTTGTCTGTTCTAGTCTATGAATTGAGGCTGGACAGCTCAACAGACCTTACAAGTATTAACCTGTCTTTGTTTATCAAGAATGGTTGAGCTCTTACTGTCCAGGTATAATAAGATGATGTGATATTATATTAAAGAGTCATGTTGGAGAGATGGGATCTGTCTTCCTTTCACTGATCTATGGCGGCTCTATAGCTAGCTAGCCTGTATCGGCTCCTTCCCTTCGTTAGACTAATACATCTACTACCATCCTATCCTGGTAGGGGTACAGTAGTCTTTGAAGATATGAACTCCCACTAATTATGCAAGTGCCGTAAGTTGAGAGCTGTTCTGGTCTCAGTTATTATTCGGGTCTTCATTGAATCATGGTGACTGGTTTGTCTCCCATGGAGCTTAGTATGCAATAGTCTTATAAGACTGGCTGAGGGTCTCTCAGATGTCTTAGAAAGACACTAGGATATTGTAAAGTATACCATTCGATAGCGAATCTTCATTTTAGTACTTCTATATTAGTTTCATGAACACTTCTCATACAATATTTCGAGTTAGATGGACTCTTCTCTCTCATGTAACAGAGCTCACTGGGGAGCTACGTGAACAGACCCTATCGTCCCGAAAAGAAGCGCCACCCTTGTAATAATTGTCAGTCTCTTGAATCCAATAGCCCAGACAAATGAGTTAGGAAGAATCACGTTTCCTGCCCTTGGTGGAGCTCTAGTATCTCATCGACAGCACGTTTGGGAGATGTAGACAGACACCATGGGACTGCTAAATTTGAAAAGTTGAAGAATAAAAGCTGTAAGGAAGAGCAATAACTGTCTAAAAGCAAGACATAAAGCTACTAGTAGATAACTGACAGCTCATTCATGTCTCTTCTTTATTCATTTATAGTATGTTTCTCTGTGTTGTGAGCATCATATTGGAAGGCCAGTCCAGGATTTATAGAACTTGGTAAAATGAACAAAGAAAGCTGAATTGTAGATAAAAAAGAGCTCAAAAGTCTTTCTGGATACCATAAGTTGGTAATTGGCTAGTTTTATTTTATCCCTTAGTATGAGATACACCTGTATTTCACCCTGTTCTGTCTGTAACTATTCTGTAACTATGCATGTGGGAAGAGTCATACCCCTCTGTAGGAACTCTCTCATGAAGACAACACTGCCAGATAAGAACCACTACAATCGCTAGACAATACAGAGACACTGTCCTGAGTTCCAGATACTACCTACTCACTACTCTCACCCTCCCCCCTCCTTTCAAGCAAACAATCAAATTATATACATGTAACATACAAGCAAGCAAACAAACACCCCCTTCCTTCAATCTCTTCAATCTCCCCGAAACATTGGAAGAGAAACAGACGAACCATAGTAAGCAGAAGGACTAACACCGAAATGAGGATGGGAAGTGGAATGGTTCAATGAGGGGGCAGATCCAGACATCATCTGTTGAATAATGGAAGCTTCCTGACGCAGGTTTTCCACTCCTTTGGCCATTTTATTAATGTTGGACGAAAACTCATTCTCCATGGCTTGTCTTTTGGCCTGTCGTTTTCCTCGTTCAGCCATAAGTCTCTGGAGACAGTTGTCCAATTCTCCTCGAATCTCCCGTTCAACACGTGACACATCATTAGCGGCCTTGGCTCGTCGTCCCTGAACCCGATCCAATTTCGTCTTGAGTTGGACGATTTCCTGCTGGAACGACGCCTCTTTTTCGTCGGCCTCCTTTTTCAGCTTTTGGGCCTCCTTTTCCAGCTTAGTCAGCTGCTGCTGGCGTTCTTCAAACTCCTTCTTTTTCGCCTTGTGAGCTGCACTGACTCCTGCAACAGTCTCGTTCATCTCCTCGTACTCGCTCTGTTTCATTGCAAGTTCTTCTTCAAGAGCTGGAAGAGACAACTGTAGCTGTTCAATCTTGTGCCGTGATTTGAAATCCTGTTTGAGATTCGACTCCATTTTCGACTTTGTGTTTTCAATCTCCTGCCGGATAGCAGCCAGTCGTTTCGAGTAGTCTTTTCTCAGTTTCTTGGTCTTGGATTTCTCCTCAGAAAGAGTCATTTGAGCGGTAGTAAGAGACTCTAGAAGAGTGGTAACGGGAGAAACAGGACGAGCGGGGATAGAAGAAGGCATGGAAGACGCTCCGGGGTTACCGACCGAGTTTGCACGTGATCTACCACTGTTACTGACTCCCTTGAGTCGATCAGAGTACTCAGTTTTGACTCCATGTTTGAACAGCACTGTTTCTCCACATGCAATTTCCACAGCGTATTCAGAGTATGGAGTGAGTCCGTCCACAAACAGAAAGAAGGAATTGTTCTCTTCTGAACACGTGGCATTCACCTGAGGCCATAGAACTCCATTCACCGTCACACTCAGTTCATACTTGTCGTTAGTAGGAGGATCTTCACACATGATTTCAAAGACAAAAGCTCGGTCAAACACGTATTTCAAAATACACGGGCCGGCCTGTTGGATGAAATCGTCATCTCCAAATGAATCGTGACGTGCTGCAAGGATAATAGAAGAAGCTAGACCTGTCCATAGAGGTTGAGCTGTTCGTACAGCAGTAAACTTCTTACTTTGTTTGAAAGAAGAAGCAGGGAAAGAAAAGTCGTAGTTTCGAAGATAATCGTCACGTGAATGATCGTTACTGACTGTATCTGGAACCGTCAAAGTCACAGGATCAAGACTATCAAAGTTGATACTTGGTAAAGGAATGACAGGTACTGAAGGAGAAGTGTGAGCACTTGGCTCCGAAGCTGTTCCAGTCGGTTTCACCGTGCTCAGAAACAACTTTTGAAAAAAGGGGACAAATCCAAGCCCAATCACGTGCAATGCTAGAGCCTGAGACATGACCACCGGAATGTCCGTGATGAAATGCAAAATCTGAGCACTAGGACTCACTCTATACAGCATTCCCTTGAGTTCCGGCATCCGTCTGTACAACACCTGGTTATCAATCACGTCAAAAACAACATCCCAGACGGGGCTATGGTCCTGTTGCCCCCATGCCGCATACTGAGGAAACAGCAGCATTCCAAACTGTTTCCAAAAGAACTGAAACATGGCAACAGCAGATGTGGCATAGATGGCATTCGCAAACGGAGACCGTCCACCAGCCATACTACTAGCCACAACTGCTGATGCAAACGTCACCACAAACTGGTACCCTCCTCTAGCACACTGCAACAGAAAAACAGACAGAACCATGTCGATAACTATCCATTTTTGCGACCCTCCAGCCGTGTGATTCTTCTGCTGCACGGGAGCAAACAAATGTGTGAAAAGATGCGGCAGAGACCGCGGCGAAATCAGTCGTCCTTGACGGATAAAAACATGCCAAAGATGGACCACCGCTAACACAACGTTGGGGAACTGGCAGAACAACACCAGAAGAGCCAACGAGTCGAAGAAGGGCTGCTCGGAGATCACGTGCAGGCACCGCCACTCGTCGTCACGTGATGCGCCGCCTCCTCGCCCGTCCGAAGTCGAATCACTTTTGCGAGCCATGAAGACGAAGGTTTGAGAAGCAGAGTCTGAAAATGGGTAAGCAGATTGATGAGTAAGCGGAAATAAAGAGGTAAGAGAAAAAGAACCGTATCACGTGATTCAGCGCGGCCGCATAAAATCACTGTAGTTTTCCTCGAATTATTTGGAAAATATTCGATTATTGAAAAATCCCTCCAAATTCCAAATTAATCACCCGAAATTACATCCTCCAACCTTGATTGAGATTACCTTGAATACAACGACGCGTCATCGAACATAGAACGAAACCATTTTTTTAATAAAGAAACTTGTTCATCTCTACAGTCCTTTCAGACAATCTCTCCTACAAGTATTACATAGCACCATTTTCTCCTCTTTTCTTCTCAGATCCATCACACTTATTCTTGAGATCCATCACCGCTTTCATCTCCTCCACCTTCCTATCTCACTCGTCTTACTAAGCATTTAAGATTGTAGCCCTTGAATAATGACGAGTCCATCTCACTGTCACACGACAGTCAAAAAAACCTCCTACCACGTGGCCAATCACGTGACCAATCCATCCACTGTAAGAAATAAGCTGGACGTTAGTGTCAGTGTTCCGAGTCGAAAACAAGTGAAGAGCAAATTCCCACTCTCTCACCTGTGACAACTCCTCACTTTCAACCCTAACCCTCCGTCCAGGTGCCAAATAAGGTTCGTTTCCTTACATAATCACTTTTCCCGGGGACCTCCCCTTTTCACGGGTACCACAGACTAATCCCGAAAACAATCATGGCTTTTCCAAGTTGAAAATTAGGTTCATCTCCTGGCTTTACCCCGTGACCAAACTGTGTCGAGTGCATCCCCAGCATCACGACGCCGATAGTAGACTCGCTACCACCGACCCATAACCTGTGTCGAGTGCATCCCCAGCATCACGACGCCGATAGTAGACTCGCTACCACCGACCATACCCCGTGTCGAGTGCATAACCAGCATCACGACGCCGATAGTAGACTCGCTACCACCGACCCAAAACCTGTGTCGAGTGCATAACCAGCATCACGACGCCGATAGTAGACTCGCTACCACCGACCCATAACCTGTGTCGAGTGCATAACCAGCATCACGACGCCGATAGTAGACTCGCTACTACCAACCCATAACCTGTGTCGAGTGCATCCCCAGCACCACGACGCCGATAGTAGACTCGCTACCACCAACCTATAACCTGTGTCGAAGGCATCCCCAGCACCACGACGCCAGTAGTAGCCTCCAACCGAGAGCATCTCCAGCATCTCCACGGCCAAATAACTTGCTACTACTGCTGACCTCAACGAACAATAACAATCACATAACAATTAAAATCAACCCAAACTTCCAAAACCTCCTTCTTGCTCCTGAGTTCGAGCACCATCCATCACAACTCCTGGAGGAAGTTTTGCCTTTAACCGCCGAAGTTCCTCCGCCGTAAACTCCTTCTCAGCAAAACAGGAACCATACAAGGATTACAATCCTGCCACGACACAAAATGGATATTCTGTCCATCCACACGTTCGGTCCGAGCGATATACGTCGCCCTCCCCGCCACTAACCGTCGACGAGCCTCAACTTTGTCTGCAGGTGGCTGATCCCGCCAATTGCACGCCAACCACACTTCTTAAGAGCACTGACATTGATCACCCTGATACCGTTTGCACAAGGTGGTCGTTCTACCGTGACACTGTTGCCATTCTTGGAGACCTTCAACCAACACCGGACCCTCATAAAACGGAACCTCTGCCGTCAACTGAGAGATGTCATACAGATGGTCTGTTTTGACAAAGACATGGTCGCCAACCTGATAGTTGCCAGCTTCCCTACGCCGTTTCCCCAATTGATTCAAGTGTTTCTGTTGAGCCCCCGAGATCTGTGTGTAACATTCCCGGAACCTCCTGAGCTGATGCTCGTGGACTTCCTCTGGCGTCAATAACGAACATCCTCTGTGACTCCCACATCAAACGGATCAGCGTGGGAAACAAAACCATACACGACCTGGTACGGTGAACTCTGAGTGGAATCATTAACAGTGGGGTTATGAAAGAACTCCACCTAAGGCAGCCACTTACCTCAATCCCACAAAGGGCCACTATGAGAACCCTCGTGAGCCTTCTCAGCCTGTGCAGCTTCATAGCCAAGTAACGCTCCTTCATGGTCTTCACCATCCGCTCCGACATGCCATCCGACTGTGGATGGGCTTTCTATGCTTTACGAAGCTCACCCAGGTGTCAACCGATCCCACTGGTCCCGAAAGAGTGCATCTCGATCCAACACAGTAACCTGAGGTCGTCCACCACCCAAAATCTTGTCGAAGACCTCCCTTTTTACCACCTCGGCGACCATCTCTGTGATCAGCTTCATCTTGAACAAAGGAATCAACCGCACCATCTTCGAAAACATGCACACCACCAACAATACCTGGGCATGACCGTTCGGCAATACATCCATGCCCGAGTAAAATCTATCCCAACATGGGTCCAGGCTCCTGTGGCAACTCCAGCGCCACCGGCATGACTTGCCCCTTGGATGTGCTATGTTTCGCCTTTTGACACGGCGTACAAGCCATCATCCAGTCCTGTAAATCACGGGTCAGACCAACCCTCCACCACCGAAGCCTCATCGTCTTCAGCATCAACTTGGACCCATAATGACCCTTCTCGTGATACTGACGGTACAAGTTGTGCCTCATCGTCGTAGGCACGTACAAAACCAGATCCTCCGGATGTGCCAGATCCAACTGATATGATGACCAAAGAATTCTACCTCTGACTAGAAGAACTGGCACCTCTCCAACTTCACCATCAACTCCTGGGCTTGGGGTTTCCCCAGTACGGCCTTAGCCCGTCGTACATGTTCCTCCCTAGTGGCCTCTCCATAAACCAGGATGCCATCGAGGTACACCACACACCACTCCGCTTCGATCTCCCGACACCAACAGTCATCATCTTTTGTTTCAAAGCAGGTGCATTACACAGTCCAAACGGCATCACCAACGACTCGTAAAGCCCATGTAGCGTCATAAAGGCCGCCTTGTGTACATCCTGCTCATGAATGCGAACTTGATTATCCCCGCCGTCAAGTCCATCAGCGTATAGAACTTAGACCCCGCCAGCCTGTCGAGCAACTCCTTAATAAGCGGTAACGGGAACTGCATCTTGATGGTATCCTCGTTTAACAACTGATAATCCAAACACATCCGCAGCTCTTCGCCCTTCGGGTCCCTCTTGACAAACAAACTCGAACCCCACCAACTCCAGCGGGATCGTCATTGTGTACCACTTCCTCATCGAACGTTGCCGGGTCCTCCAACATCTCCGACATCCTAGCCTCCATATCCTCCGATGACATCACTGTATGCACCATCGATAACAGCTCCTCCCCACCCCGGTCTGGAGTTGCAACCTGGCATCCCCGCCCCCTAACTCCCTGGCATCGGATCCGGTGGAGTCTCGTCACAACCTTGCTTGCATGACTCTCGTGGTGCTCCCCCCGGCATAAAAATGACAGGGCGTGGAACACCTTCTTCTCCAAGCCCAGGTGCACCTGATGAGGGCCTGTGAACGTACAGCCCAAACCCGTGTGTGGAACTCTTAAACTGCAACGGTAGTTCCACCAACCAGGGCTCAGACCACGCTGAACCCCCCACAATCTCATTCTCTAGATTCCCCCGTTTCGACAGCTGGGCCCAGGGTAAATGTAGCCCCTGTACCAACCCAGGACGTACCAAGCAACCCAACACCCATCATCCACCAACGCTGAAACCGGTCGTCCCTCCACCAGGAATTCCCATCTGAACGGTGACCAAAACACTGCTGCCGGCTTCGTAACTTCTGTGGCCGACGACAACAAATTCAACGCCACCAAAACCGGCCTTCGGGGAATATCAGATCCAGTCAAAGGCTCTCCAGACTCTATGCCTGGCGCTCGTTTCCTTCCACACTCGGGCCGTAGGGTGTCGCCGTAGCCTCATGAAGCCTGGGAGGGCCATCCTTGCAGCTGGTGCCGTAGGGGCGCCCATGGGCTGGCCTTGCGCCCGCTCCTGCTGGCCCCCCGCAACCAAGGCCTGTTTCTTCAACGGCTGTCGGTAGCTGCGGCTCCGATGACTACGTTGCCCACACTTTAAACACACACCCCTCTTCCAACGATCCAGTACCACAGTCGGCGCCACACCCAGCTGAATGATCTTGTGAGTTATCACCTCCTTGAGCGGGTTGCCCGGTTGACCTTCACACTTGCAGGTACTGCCACTGCCTTGTAACCGTTCCGCCATCGTGATGCCAACAGGGCGTCGAATTTCTTCCATTCAACACCCACCTCAGTGATCACCTGAGGCAGAAACCGCGGCAAAAACCTGAGTCATCGATAGCGTGGCCTGCAGTTTGGTTCCAGCCTCCTCGAACGATGGCGACATCCCTGACAGCAACATCGCCATTGCAAACGCATCCAGGTAGTGTGACGGTTTCCCGAACTGCGACGGTTCAAGCTCTTAATTAACCTGACCTGCCGTATCCTCCACATTGTTCCCCGCCGTCAATAGCAAAAATCGAAGTTTCCGTTCCACCCAATCGCCCATCACCACCCAGTTATACTGGGAAGGGAAATGGCCCAAGAAGTGACCCCCCAGATGTGCCACTTCATATGAATCATGTGCCGTTCTGAATCGAAGAATTGAGCCCAACGACCGCTCCAGACTGTTCGTGCGGCGTCAGTCAACCGTTGCTAGTCGTTAGCCTTTCCACGTACCACCCGCGACAGGCGCCTTTGTTCGACAATCCAGACAACAGCACACCGTGCGACAAAACCATGCCGGGACAGATCGTCCTGTCCAACAGATACTGCTGGAGTATGTGATAGTTCCGGGGTAATTCCCGTCTCTGTACCGACCGACCAGAACATTCATCTTATAAGGGTACCGGTTGCCATCCACCTACCATTCGTTTTCTAACACCCTCTTCTGCGGTAGAGCTGGTAATGACACACCCATAAAGGCGCAACCGGTCCCTGCGGGCCTCTCAGACTCGCACTATCTGCGTCCCCACCTATTCCTCCCACGTCCTCACGACCAACATGAGGAATGTCAGCCGACTCAGCAGCGTCTATATCCCCATGCTCAGCAGTGGAAGCGTCTTGACCCTCGACGGAAGTATCCCCACTGCGCTCCTCACTCAGGGCCTGTTCCCGGTTCATGAGCACCGGTACGTCCTGGGCGAGGGTTTCACCAGCGAGTTGGACTTTGCTCCGTCGAGCGAGTTATTGTTGTTAGAGAACATGGTGAAAATCGCTACCAAATGTAAGAAATAAGCTGGACGTTAGTGTCAGTGTTCCGAGTCGAAAACAAGTCTGTATTCTCTATACTCACCTGGACGTTAGTGTCAGTGTTCCGAGTCGAAAACAAGTGAAGAGCAAATTCCCACTCTCTCACCTGTGACAACTCCTCACTTTCAACCCTAACCCTCCGTCCAGGTGCCAAATAAGGTTCGTTTCCTTACATCCACCTAAGTAATACACCTCCATTTCGTTATCTTCGCGAACCCGTTACCCCAGCAACCGGCCCAACACAGTAACCGCAATTAGAGTTCGTCTCGTAAAAAGGACGGCTTGTGGGAATCGAACTGATGTTGAGAGGAGCAATTGGTCATAACCTGTCGACTGAACCCAAGCTACAGCCCAGTTGCGAAGCTTTGCTTAGTCAGCTCCATCCAACTAGTTCTGATGGGTTGTTAATATACTGATACATACTGGTACTGATATTGGTATTTAAGGCGAGAGAGAGAGAGAGAGAAAACTGTCCGGTTGAGGTAAGGCCATGACATAAGTAGATGTCCATGCATGTGAAGACCTGACCGTCAAGGGTTGAAGAGGAGGTGGTTGAATGTATTGAGTGTCCTTGTTCTTACTGTTTTCTTTTGACCGATTTTTTTGTTGTCTTTGACCGATATTTTTGTTGTCTTCTGTTACAAGTCACCATAGTGTAGCGTTGGCCGTGTACACCCAAAGTGGATTCGAATCCCAATGTTCTCGAAAAAATCTAAGGAAAGGACCGCTGGAGCATTGTCCAATTGATGAATTCAGGTGTCTACCTTCCAACATTTTTTTAGCTGTTTCCTAACCACTGGTCGTTTTAATACATCCAAATGACTCGAGTCATGGGGTGTACTGGGGTCATCAGCAGGACAGTACAATGGGACCGAGCGTCTAAGTAATGCTGGCAAAGATGGCAACTTCTCGTCTTTGATGCAGTTAAGTCAACTGAGAACTTGAAGAGCACTTGTCATTCAAGAATGTCTCTACTAACACTCAAGTAAGTGTTTCCACCCGTCATGGACAGTCCATATCTCGAGTTTTCATTACGGAAGGCTCTACATCTCTTTTCTTATCTGTAAGCTGCAACAGTTTTTCAGCTATTTAGAGCCATTTTCTTTGCTACAGCACGACTTGAACACTGAAGAACCCTCAACCCATAAGACAGGTAACGGTGATCAACTAAACGGAATATCGATTTAGTAGCAAGAAAAACATGAAATAAGTGGGGAGGGACGCTGGGGACATAAGTACAGCTGTAATAATGCTACTTTCCACTTTTGATGGTAGTCATTAAGTTTTACTTCTACATTATCTTCTTCTCTATATCAATTGCTGGAGAGACAGAAATAATGGCATGGTATATCTCATTATAACGAAGGACAAAAGCTGAAATTAAGAGAAAGGGGTTGTCTGAGACGTTGACGCTAGTTTTATTTACGCACTGGACTACTTTTTGCTGTTCCTAGTCAGTATTACTGATGAATTCTCCTTGTATTTGTAGGCTGTAAATGTGGACCGATGAACTCGATCTTGGCAAATTGTTTGATTGAGCAATAAAACTTGATAATACGTAAGAAAAGACGCTTGTAAAGTGCTACTCTGCCGTTAACATGTAATGAGCCACCTCTTGTTGTCTGGGATATCTTATGATTACTGTATTTCCCTCTTCTTTGCCAGCACCATGGTGAAAGACCTGAAGTGAGGATGACTCGAATAATGAGCCACAAAAGTTGAAATAAATAAAGATATGAGCGCCCAGATAGTATTCACAGTAGTTAGTAAATGTCTGAGCACTTCTTTCCACTGATATGTGTTCCCTTCTATCATTTCTCTTCTTTAAACATATACCTTCTTACTGCAAGAATGTGTCTCCATCAATGAGATCGGAAAAGAGAAATACACAGTAGAAGTAGGTAATGAGGAAAAAAGGAAGTAGCCAGGGGAGCAGAGCTAGCTCATAATATATTCTATGGGTATCAGGGTACCTCATGTGAGCTTTTATTTGTCTTCAACCAAGTTATATCTATACCTGAATCTCAACCCATGTCAACAGTGCTGAAAGACAATACTGAGAGATAACTTACCATCTTGTATATATCCGCTAACAGCTATAAAGAGCATGCAATGCCTTTTTGACACACTTGATTTCAGCTTTTATTTCTCAAAATATCGAAATTCAATCGTGAATGATTCTCATATTCGTGCCCATTTACGATACTTACTACAAAGGTGAAAGAAGCCGAAAATTGTACCAATCATAGTCTAGAGTTGGGTGCTCTACATTTCAACTTATTTTGCACTATAATCGAGTTATCACAGGTTCTGGGTTGTCTTGTTTGTCTGCCATCAACAAGAGCCCTCAAGATATCAGACAGCTAACTAATCATCTTTTAGACTTGACTAGTTTCGAGAATTATGCTGTGAATTTTTCAATCTTTCTCGAAGATACTCCAAGGGAGAGAGAGCTCTCTACTGATCCATAATAACTGATATGGTAGCTTCCTCATATATATTTGAGTCCTGTAGCACTCATACTGTAGACATGAGGAGGATTGGTTTAAAAGTTTGTAATAGGTTACTGAGATAAATAACAAAGCAATGATACTGCTATAATATCGTTTCGCTGACTTTCGGACCTCACTTGCATATAATTTCAGTTTTCATCTCTCTGTATCATGTCCATGACCACCTACTTCTACCCACTGTAAATGAGTCCAATATCATCGTCTGAAAAGGCTTGAAACACCTCAGGAAGCTCAAGTTACGACTCTTACCAACACTCTCCACTTTCATATTAACTCCTCCACTCCATAAACTACACCTTTCACTCTGTTACAAGTACAATCGTATACCTCCTTTTCTGAAACACACTCTACTATATTCCTATTAATATCCCCTGTTATATGCCATAAAGTAGACTTAACTCGGTGTTTCTGCTTTCATCTCATTCAAACTTTCCCTAATAGCCTTTGTATAAGTCCTTGAGCTATATCATTCTTCATTTCATTTCTTAGCATAGCATATCAGACTATACTATCATCTCCAGAACAACCACAGTAAGAACTTGTACAAGTAAAGGAAGGTACAGAACTGCTACCAGCCAGCCGGTTAGTCGTTTCTGTCTCTATAAATACCTCCGACCCGCCTCTCTAAACTACACCATCATCCCTTAATCCCCTCAACAATCAACATGCTTTTCAAGAACATTGCCCTCCTCTCTCTCGCCGCCTTTGCTGTTGCCAACGAGGCTGTTCCCGTGGTCGACAACGCTCCTGCCGCCAGCGAAAACCCCGAGGACATCCACAAGCTCAAGGAGCACATTCACCAGAAGAAGTGCCCCAAGAAGGAGTGTGTCAAGACCACTACCACCATCACCACCAACTACCATACCAACTGGGTGACCGAGACTGAGACTGTGCAGAAGCAGTGCGCTCCTACCCAGAAGGCCAAGCAGCCCAAGAAGAACTGCGGCAAGAACGGTTGCTAAGTTGTTATAATTAAAGAGTTTTTTTGAGAACAAAGATGTAGACGTGTAAAAGAGGTGTAGAGTTTAAAATGAAGGACTTTTGGGTGTGTAAAATGCATATGTGAAGTCTCTGAGCCTTCAGAAAAGATTTATGAGGTGCTACTAGTGTTATTGAAGCTGATGAATTATAGATTGAGTAGGTGTAGAAGAGAAGATGTAGAAGGAGAAATTCGTTGTAGACTTGATATTCAGGGAGGTGTAGATGTGTAGAAGAGTCTGACAAAGTCTTAATCATTTTAGATTGCTGTTTACAAGTTTTTCAGTACTATTCCAGTTTATAGGCTGTAGACTCAAGAGTTAGAATATAATGTGTACTAGTAGATGAATTACAAGAATGTAGAGTTGATATATTAGGACTTGTGGGTGCTCAGGAGGTCTGAGTAAAGTTTTTTGGTCTTTGAAAAAGATATTTGCATGTTTTTGTTGTACTCTTAGTGTAGACTCTGTTTAGAATGTATATGAGACATATATCGACTTGGGATTCATAATAAAAGTTATTTGAGTAGTTCAAAGAGTTATCAATGTCCTCTATTAATGATTTGGAGATAGTCGGTATATCTCTTCTATGTTCAAAATACTTTTAGGGCTCTTTATCTGCTTATGACTTAAGTGCTCTCTCATGGTGTTCACACGACTGAAAGAAATACCAACGTAGAACTTACTAGTGACTACGAAGAGTAATCAGTCGTCTACCAGAATTCCAGTTTTCCGTTACTAGCTAATTTTCCACTTCTCTGTAGCTTTCTTTCTATGAATGAACAAGTTACTCCGGCTCTCATTTTAGTCTTTCCTAAGATGTTGACATAGAGAAGATATAAAATGCATTGTAAGGTATCAAAAGCAACTTGAGGTAGTTCATGTGATACTATACAGTGTTTTGACCTCCCTTACTCTTTGTTCAGATGTCAATTCAACTTTTGTTTGCTAGTTAATCGACTTTACCTGCCATTCAATGTTGCGCGTCAGTATATGCTATCATAATAGAGAATAATGAGCCAAGATAGCATAACAAAGGATCAAAGAAAGGTCAAGGTTTACACTAGTAGCGTAATAAGCAGTTCTGGTCTATTCGCTCTTTTCATTTCAACTTTTGTACTTTTGAAAATCGAGTTATTATCGAAAATAGCTTTGGTATTCTTATATGACGCTTGTATACGGAGAGAAAACTGCTCAAAAACATACTAGAGGTTAGGATGAGTTATTTATACTAGCTGAGAAGATGTTATAGTTGTCCTTAGCTTCTTCTCATACTTCTCAACAGCTTTTATCGCTCAGTTCATCGCGTTAATTCAGAAGCATGGCTTAGTCATCCATCGAGGGTGATCATGGAAATGCCGAAAAAGCTTCATCTATATGTCAAATGTATAGGCAAATGTGGTATCTCGCATATATACTGCTAGATAAACATAATCATCAACTTTTCATACTACATTTCAGCTTTTATTCTTCAAGTAATGGATTTGCCCCTTACCCCAGTTTTCTGTAGCCGTTGGTTCACACAGAAGAGTGAGATATAAGGCCATATAAGTTGCTAGGAACATTTAAAAGCTCTACGAGTTCCGTAGCTACGTATTTAAAGTACAACTGGCCTCTCATATGACTACTTTTCAACTTTTTGACTTCTTCTGTCGAATCCTTCCTACGCCTGCTTATTGTCTCTCCGTGGACCTCACAGAGATGGAAAATGTGAAGGGAAATAACTTACCAAGGACACAAAAAAGTAGTGAATGTCATAGAATTGTGTATTCGAAGCAATATAGGACTCTTTTTTTAGTCCAACTCCGCTTTCCTTTCTCATAAATCGAGCTATAACGATAGATAGTTTGTCACTCAATTCATAGCTCAAGGAACAGGGGTAAATGGATTATAAAAAGATATCTGTAAGCAAATGAAGTTGATCAGTAGCATTTTATAGCCTGCATAAACGTCTGCAGAGCTTTTTCTGTCTTGGTTTGGTTCTTCTTTGCCTTTAAATTGAGATATTTATACATCAACATTTTGTCTTCGAAATGATGTGACTGCCAAAACTGAAATACCTACCGAAATAAGACATACAGGTCAAAACTAAGTAGCCATATCTTTAGTGGAAGTTGTGGAAAGTATTAATTTCTTGTTTTATTTCTTCCTTTCATCTTTTTTTCAACCATTTATCAAGTTTTGTTGAACTATGAATTCTATCCCTCCTACTGGTATGTGCACCACATGGAGAAGAGAGGCATATAAGCTATGAAGTGTTCCAGCTACATAATAATGTCATAATAAGTACATTTTACACTGTTTCAATGTCCCCAGTGCTTTATCTTACTTCATTTCAGCTTTTCTCCTTCAGTTATTTGCCTAAGAGAGGTTGTGGATTATGGCTGTCTACCCTGATGCAACATAAGAGGGGTGAACGTAATAAAGGTAGCTAATTTGTGTAACTTAAGGGTGTCAGAACCACTATATCAGTAATATGAACACTTTGGACAATTCAGTATCTTTTTCATGCCATATTTCAATTTTTATTTGTCAACTAATCGACTAATCCTTACACCTAGTTTTCTTGCTAGTATTGATGCTCACAGAAGATGGAGATGTGAGGCATATTTACCAGCAGGATACATCCAAAAGTTAATGCTACTCACTTTCAACTATTCTAATCATTATGAAGAGCTTCCACCACTTCATTTAAGCTTGATTTGCTCTATTTTTTACATCCCTACGCCTTCATTTCATGCTCAGTCAATGAGGTTGGTAGAGACGAGAAATACAGAGTGATAATAAATACGAGTGACAAAATAAGTGATTAGTTACACATAAATGGCTTATTAAACGTCTTTGGCTTCTTATCCTAACCCATTTCAGCTTTTATTCATGATTATTCAGACTGCCGGTGTTCCCTTTTCTCTCAACCAGAGGTGTTGACAGAAGTGGAAAATACATGAATGTTTTATACTGGGTACAAGAATAAGTGGCCCATTATCTACTAGTGGCTCTTTTAAACGTTCTGAATCTCGAATTCCTCTTCATTACAGCTTTTTTGCATCATTTATCTACCAGTAGTATCAACCATGCTTTTGTCTCTTATTAATTATAGAGACAGAGACAGACAGAGAGAAACACACCTTAAATATACACTAGACACCCAATAAGTTGACATTATAAACTATTAGAACTTGTTATGTCGTATTAGCCTCTTATTTTACTTCATTTCAGCTTTTATTGGGTAATTTATCAAGTTCTTCACACATGACTTTTGAGCGTCTATCCTTGATGTTTATGGAAGAGGTGAATGTATCATTTATAGAAAAAGCCTGAAGTAAAAAGTACTCTAACATTTACTATTAGCCATTCAGAGTGCCATTATTATCTTATTCTACTTCATTTCAGCTTTTCTAGGTCATTCATATAATTTTCCCTACGCATACATTTTGCCCTGACATCTGAGATGCTGCAAGAGAGGAGGTAAGTACTATAAGATACCCCAGAAGCTACCGAAAGCACTCGAACACCTAATACTAGCCATGACGAGTATTTCTGGCTTCTCATCTTTCTTTTCTTCAACTTTTAGTCTTCAATTCATCGAGATGTACTTGTCCATGATACTTCAGTCAATCTGTGATTATCTCAGAAAAGGTAAATGTGGCAGTACTACATTCAAACTGCGACAAGAGGTAAATCAGTGGAATATTTGGGTCAGTTTAAACGTCCTGGACGTCTTCTCCTTCTTCCTTTCTACTTTTATTCGTTATTAATCAGTCTATTCTAGCCCCAGCATGTATGTTTACAGAGAGAAATGTTACAACAGAAGCTTTGGAGACTTGTATATGTGGTTAGTTAGTCACTGCTACTGTAGCTATGTTAAGCGCAATTGTATTGTGACTTATTCTCACATTGAATCTTCAAACAATTTACCTATTCCTACGTCTTCATTTCCTCTCCTATGAAGCTCGCAGAATAGCAAGATATACAATAATAAAACATACTAGAAACCATATGAAGTGTCAGGCTATCTATCACAGCCTACTATAAGTGTTCCAGACCTCGTAGGTGCCTTCATTTCGGCTTTCTTATCTTACTATATCGAGCTATCACTTTTAGTGATTCATGTCTCCCTCTACAACACTCAATGTGGAGGTAGTTGTCACATAGCTACATAATTACTGTAGTTGAAAGTGGTTTACCACACTGTAGTACCATATAGTCACTCTGGTCTTCGACTACTCCTCTTCGGCTTTTCCTCGCTCAACAATCAAGCTATATATACATCCGTCCATCTCATGCTCATAGGATGAATCCGACACTGTACTCATTAATATTTACAAGAGACACTCTCAAGTGGTCCATTGCGTACTATTAGGTAACCTCGACGCTATGAGCTTCTTATCTCACCTCATTTCAACTTATATTCCCCCACTTTTCAGTATATACAAGCTCATGATTTTTGTCTAAAGGTGTGATATAGAAGAGTGTTGTATTGGAGGTTGGTAGTTTTATAGAGAAGAGAAAACTGACCTGAAGTGTTTGAAACGTTCAATTTAGCGGGTCAATATTTCGTCTCTTTCTTTTCTCATTTTTCGCTGTTCTTGATTGGCACTTTTACTTCTCATATTCGTCCATCTACAATTCATGGACATTAGACTGAAGAGACCAGGGTAAAAGTAGAGTCAGCAAGAGCTGAAGCTGGGTTGCAGAGCACAAGGACTCAGAATATCCACCATTTTGAAACAACTTCCAAAATAAAACCGTTATGCTGTGCATTGATTACATGACAACACTGACATCAATGAAAAAACGTTCCCCGAATAGTCTTATTGGGTTCTATTCGACTACAGCGAAGCTAGGTAGGTCACGTGACTTATCTAATATTTCACCCTAAAAAGTTCTATCACATGTCTAACGGTGCTAAGGAATCAAGCTTACCTTTAAATGAGCCGCTTCTCAATTACCGGTGAATACCCCCTCATGGCATCTACAAATCTTCTAGCATACTCGATTTTGGTACCATTCTCCTCCCCCTGCTCTCCTGAATCTAATTGACTACTTTTTATTCCAGCCAGACCAGTATCCGCAGAGTTCTCTTTTCCACCCCTTTCACGTGCGGCTTTTCCATCTCCGATAACACGCACAAACCTGTCACACTGCGTTTCCGAGAGTTTAGCCGTCTCGGAGACTTTATCTGGCGGCGAAAAGGCTCCTTTTGGAAGGTCCTTGGGGCCGTTGAGATTTTAGAGTGATGGAGGCAGACAACTGAAACTGAAGGGTGAAGTGGAGCTATAGATGAAACAGGTACAAGGAGACCACTTGGACACTGTTAGAAGTCAACCATTATCAGGTGTATGAACAGAACGATGGTAAAAGTATGTTCATTCTTATTTATCACACCCCAACAAACCATATTACATGTCTTGGAAGTCTTCTCCTCACAGTCTCACTCTCCCCTCTTTAAAATGTCCCAACTTCAAGAGTACACCTCCAAGCTTAGATCACGATGTTCATGTGAAGAGGAAAGCTATAGACTAAGGAACAACGTCAAACATGGAAGGTATCGATGACCATTCAAAACATAAAACCCAGTCTAACGCAACTCTTACCAGTCAATTCAACGCAACAATGCTCATATATACTCTTCTTAGTCATCCAAACACCTACCTACAGGTACCCCAACTGACCTAAGTGACCTACTGCTGTGGTGTGTTCAAAGCCCATCTCAACCACGTTCACCTTCACATGTGATGACTAAACTCGAATCGCCCCCATCACCGGAACAACCCTTAAGTTTGGCTCCGATCAAACTGAAACCGGAGCTTGAGATCGAGGGGAAGGACATACAGTAACATGTGATAGATGGACTATGGCCAACAGACAATGAAGGACAATGAAGTCGTGTGAATTCAATCGAGTGGCAAATCACGTGACCATTTGTACGCTTTTACACCGCCCAGTTTGCTTTTGCCACCTACACTGCCCACAGCCACACCTCGTGATGTCGAACTGCTTAGCCTTCCATCTCGTATGCATACAATGCATGTGAAAGCGTCGCCGATCGGAGTTCCGGACAGTGCAATTTAAGGGCGGAAAATAAGGCTGAAAATATGGAAAAAGACGGAAAAAATAAAAGACCAACATGACAGAACATGAACGGGGCATCGAGATGTGAGGAAAAAATGGAAAAATGGAAAAAGAAAAAAAGAAAATTGACCAATTGTGAATAAAACACTGGTAGTACTTCTGCTGTGGTAGGTATTCGACTCGATACTCGACTACGTCTCGTATCTCGCCTCATACCTACACCCACCTCGTATACTTAACCTCCTATAATATGGCCCGATATCCCTGTGCACGGCTGACACGCTAAATGCGTAGTGACGATAAGTGGATTCTATGATTGAAGAGTTAAGCTGCGGCTGACCGAATTACAGGTACCAGACTATTGCAACTAGGGTATGTACTATCTGATGGTCACCGTTTTTTGGTTCTTTTTTTTTTCTTTTTTTTTCTTTTTCGTTTTTTTCTCTACCCCCATCATCACTTCTGGTATACCTCGGACATGCACTGGTGCAGCATGTGAAAGTTGGGGGTGGAAAAGCACGGATACCGTGGGATTTTGTAGGGGCCGTAGCATTCATGTCTCGTACCGAAGCGCATTTTCAAATTTGTGGCAAATTGGTTTTTTGCATTTTTTGGTTTTAATTCTCCTCACCATACAACCCCTCTCGTATGCTGTCGATCGCTGTAAACAGAGAAAGGAAAGGTAAGGAGGAAGAGCTGAAGGAAAAGGCGCATTTTTGACCGTAAAAATGAACGGAAAAACGCTTACATAAGCAAATTGCACCGTAGAACCCGAATTGTGCACTCAATTCACCCCTAACCCTTTATTTCTACGTCTTTTTCCTTATCCCCCCCTACACTTGCACATGCCAGGCGGAAGCCAAAAGTCAACTTAATGATAGCCGAAGTCAATATCAAACCTTCTCAACATGTCTACAAGTATAAGTAGGAGGGATGGGACGACCAAAGATATCCTCTTCTTCACACACTTCCACACACCCACACCCACTCCCACAATGACCTACAACATCACTGCTAAAGGCGTTTCGCCAACCACCTCCAAGGCCGAAATCAAAAAGTACTTTTCTTTCTGTGGAAAGGTCAAGTCTGTGTCCATTGATGAAGCCACCCATACTGCCACCATTGCCTTTGCCAACCTGGAGGCCGTTCGAACCGCTCTTCTGATCGCTGACGGCCAGATTGGTGACTCCAAGGTGTCCATTGAGGTTGATGATGCTACTCTTAAGAAGCTTGATGAGCCTCGAGCTGAGCCTGAACCTGAAACCAAGGAGAAGTCCACCACTGAGTCTGACATTACTACCGGTAATGATGATGCCGATGGAGCTCGAACCCCCGACTCTATTTCCCAGGAACTCAAGCCCCGAGCTGCCATTCTCGCTGAAATGCTCTCCAACGGTTACGTTCTGTCTGATAAGGTGCTGGAACGAGCCATTGACTACGATAAGGAGCATGGAATCACCGCCAAGTTCACAAACTACCTGACCGACCTGGACAAGAAGTACCACGTGGTCGACAAGGCCCAGGCCACCGACCAGGCTTACGGTATTACTGCTCGACTGCAAAAGTACTGGGAAGACGCTCTCAACACCTCTTACGGCCGAAAGATCAGAGAGTACTACTCCGAGGCTGCCAAGGAGGCCACCGACATTCATGCTGAGGCCCGACGACTGGCTGACCTCAAGGAGCAGGAGCTGGCCAAGCAGGCCGAGGAGAAGAAGGACAAGATCACCGAGATCAAGGAGGACGTCAAGGAGAAGACCGAGAAGGCTTGAATTAAAAGGGTTGAATAAGTATTTATTAATGTGAAAAGATTGCCTGACTGGTGCGACGTAAGAACAGCCCACTTCTCATACTTGTATGAGTAAGCAGTTGTAGTGTCTGCTGTAGATTGCTATTGGAGATGAGAACCGTATCTTTAGCAAGGTATAATTATAATATGCAAACATCGTATGATAGATGGAAAGTACAATGTTTGATAGGTGGGTTTGATGGGTGGAAATATATTATATTAACAGCTGGATTTGTCACGTGATTGTAATACCGGTTTGGGGGCAAACACACATTTTTTGTATCTACAACCGTTGAATACCCTTACTGCTCCTGTAACTGATGTAGGTACACGCCGATCAAAGTCTACCATGTGGGTAAAACGAGGTGCATGATTCGAGACATGTAGCAACAAAGAGGGCCGAAAGTAAGGCGAAAAGACGCGGCAGAAAAACTCAGGTGACCCTCGGCAATGCACTTAGCCGTATGTACGGGAAGGACAGTGCATGTGGGGGTCAGAGGGGGGAGGAGGGTGTGTAGGTTGCTCCAAGTAAAGGGTGAGTAGTTTAGTTGGGTTTAGTTAGGTAGGAGAAAAGAAGACCGAGGAAGAATGAACCAGATTCAAGTCAACTGTTTCAAGATGAAACGTGGAGCAATGTAAAGGACGTGTATGGTCTTAGACAGTGCCCTAAGAGAGACAGAGGAGTGCTTAGGGTGCAATTGAGACTGATGTTATATCATGGTGCATTTGAGGTTGGAATGGCTTGACAATGAAGTCCAACTTATTGATGTCTTTGTTATCGGCCTATGATACCATCTCTACTCTGATAGGACGTTGTAATGCAGTGAGACTATGTCGACTGCTTAACCGGAATTCAGTGAGAGTACTTGTACTGGAGGACCATAAGGGTATAAAAATGGACATGATTATATAAAATTTATAGTGGTATCTTAATACAAGTAGGTCTATATCATCTTCACTGTTTATCACAGCTACAATTCCTCCTCATGTGATGTTACTATACTAGTTAGACCAGGTACAGGAACTACAGTATTATGATATATATACAGCTATTATTTATGGTAGTCCTCGATTTGTCTTTACCATAAGTTATACAAGTACGGATCAAGTACAGTATGTACCAGTACATATATTGACACCATCTATAGAAACAAACAGCAGAAAAAGGCTGTTAGATTGCAGGTATCTATCTGCTACACCAGAATAGAACAGTCCTTTCTACAGAATATTTCAAGATAATCGAGCTTATATGTTCACTTGGGGGTGTAGGTGGTGTTCGCAGTGACAGTATCAGCTACCTTCGAAAACAAACGCTCCCAGTTCTCAGTCTCTGATTCACTATCTTGTAGATACCGGTACTTGCTCTGATAGATTAGTGGAGGAAATATAGCAGTAATAACAGAGATATCGCAGTTCTGAAGCTACCAGTAGACTCCTGGAAGTCCCACGATTCGAATGCACTTATCAGATTACTTCTCGGGCTCTTATTTGTCGTTAAGAACTGGCATAAATAGAGACTTGCTTATGGTTGTCTGAGATGATAGAGGTGTGGCTTGAGAGAGGTGTTTAGTCTCACTCTGTTTGAAGACTACCTTCGAAGTTCCAAAACAGCTTCTCAAGGTAAATACAGACGTAGAAGTACATCCACAGCTGTCCAAATATCTGCCATATTTGTGGATAAGTCTCAATTGGCCATTATGATAGCATTTATCGCATCTTTTTTAAGAATTAACACTTCTATTGTTCTCTGTTATATCTTTATGTCTCCCAGGGTTTGTCTAAGGCACGATCTTAGCTTCTTCAGCCTCACATCCTTCGAGGAGGGGTCCCAAGAACAATGTCTTCCATATAAAACATCACAGATATTCATCGAAAAATAATGCGAAGAGACGCCCAATTGACCCACGTACTTTTGTTTCTATCAATTTCAATCAATTTCGTCACTGTAAGTGAGCTCACATCCCTCTCTTCAATACTTCGGAGACTTTACTAGCACTGGGTAGAAAAGAAGTATGACTCTTGAGACCCACATATTCGATAACAAGAGTTCAAGATATGATAAGATACCAACACCTTCTCGACCAATTGACGTCCTTGTCAATGATTAGCAGTTTATTTGCATTAAAATCGCGAAAATGAGACTACTGTAGGGTCCGGTCGTCTTCCTGGGTTTACTACAATGCTCACACTCTACTTTACTTGGGCTAACACATGTATAGAACTTGAGAGTGTCAAGAACAAGGTCTTCAACAACAAGACTACCAGATATAAGTACAGCCATCTCATCATCTAAATCAATTGACCCCAATTCCCTATAACACCGTTAACATCCACCAATCTCATGATTCAAAGTCCCCCCCTCTTCACCCCTCATTACTTGTACTTGTACTGTACTTACCTCTACCCACCCTTTACAAGTACCTCACCTCCTCCAACCTCCCAACTGAACCCTCCTTAAACCACTCCCCATTCAACCATTCATAGAAACACGTCCCTTAAAACCACCAAAGCTGACATCTGACAAGCTCAAAAACACCTCCACTGTCTTTATCCACCCCAAATTTCCCGTTTCCCGTTTTTCTTTTTCCAAATCCCCTCATTTTCCATTTTCCCACTCGTCCTCCTCTTCCCATATCCACGCAATTGAACAAGCATAACCAAGGGCACATCCCAAGTGTCTTTTGACAGTTCTTCAGACAAAAACAGCAAAACAGGAAACACAACCGAACAAAACCAACCCTTTCCCCATCTCATCACGTGACCCCCATCACAATCACCGAGCAATTGAGTCAAAATACTTACAAGTTTTCTCCTTGTGCTCACCACCTCTACCCTAACCCATGCATAGACATCATCTCACCTTCAAACCTGTGATCCGCTCTATCACAACTACAAGTATCACCACCGCCATGGCCAAGGGAAACAAAAACAAACGGTCAGTGAACCCTGCGGACCTGACTCCGGAGTATATTGCCGAGCAACGGGCTTTGCGGGAAGAGCGCAAAAAGAAAAAGTTGGAGGAAGCGCTTGCAAGAGGAGAAGTGCCCGAAAGTGAGAAGAAGGAGCCGTCAGCTTTTTTAACCAGAGATTTTATCAATGTGAGCTCTACAGATGCTACAGGTGGTGTTGGACCGGGTAACCCTTCTACCTTCTCTATCATGACATACAACACTTTAGGTCAGACTCTTATTCGACGCAAGCTTTTTCCTGAAAATGGAGACGCTCTGAAATGGAAGTGGAGATCGAATATTCTCAAGAATGAGATTTCGCATTATAAACCGTCGTTGATGGTATGTCAGGAAATTGACGCGGAAAAAATGGGCTGGTGGAACGAGTTTTTACACAAAGACAACTATGATACCCGGTTCAGTACTTATGAGGGCAAGAACCATGGCTTGTTGTGTGCTTGGAAGAAGGATGTTTTTGAGTATGTGGCTCAAAAGTCGATTGAGTACGATCACGTGACCATGGAGGGTCTGCCCGTGCAGTTTAAGACTCGAAATACCGGTCTTTTGGTCCATTTGAGGCATGTTTCTTCTGGACGAAACGTTATTATTGCCACTACTCATTTGTTTTGGCATCCTATGGGCTCCTTTGAGCGAACTAAACAGACTGCCATGTTTCTTAGAGCTTCAAATGACTTTTATAATGAGGTTAGGGCTGCTGAACAAGACAAAAAGTGTCTTTTGATAGTTGCTGGAGACTTCAATTCCACTCCCTGGGATGGTCCCTATGTTGGAGCTACTCAGCAGGAGTTTGATGAGCTGACGAGGCCGATTCTGAGCAGGTCTCTTCAGTACAAGTTTACCCGGAAGTCCAAGGAGCAGAAGGCTGAGGAGAAGAGAAAGGAGAAGGCAGCCGGTGAGGTGGCTGAGGTAGCTGAAGAAGCTACAGAAGAGGTCGTTGAGGAGGAAGAACCCGAAGATGCTGAAGACGAACCCGAAGACTCAATGGAAGCTCTAGGGGACGTTATCGTTTCCGAAGAAGAAGCTGAAAGTCATATCAAAACTGTGGAGAACGAGTTCAAGAAGTTACCCAAACTAGTCTCTGCTTATGGGAATTATACAGACTTTGTTCCTGGTGCTAAAAAGGAGCCTGTGGAGAAACACAAGAAGGAACCCCAGTTCAGTAATTGGGCTCATGCTTGGAGAGGATTGTTGGATTACATTTTCGTATCCTCTGAGAGTCTAGGCAAAGAAGTGAGGTTTACTAAACTGTTGAAAATGCCTCTAGAAGAGGAAATGGGCCCCGAACCAAGTGGACAGCCCAGAATTGACATGTACCCTTCAGACCATCTTTGTCTCATGGCGGAAGTGGAGTTGGTGGAGTAGACATATAGAAGGGATAGATAGGTGGGAGAGCCAAAGTGTATACTACTACATACAGTATATAGAAGTGAATCAACATGTGTTCATCAGGGTGAACGTAGTGGTACCGGTACCAGCATTGAAATATAACAGTGCATACTCTACGGAGTACAGCTCCTTGTTATCGACTGCCAATTGGCAATAAAAAAGACCATATGTGTCGTAACTGTTATATATGGGTTAAGCTGGATACTGGTACTTAGAACTCCACCATACAACTGCTAAAGCTACCAATACAATCGGAGAATGAAACGACTGTGTAATAAGTGTACATACTGCGCAATTCGCCAGGATATACAATTGCCTATTCCATTGTTATTCTCTACTCATGTCGTCTTCTTTGAAGAGTACAGATGTCAACCTTGGAAGAGTTGGACCTCTATGACTGTATGGATGTGACCTTGTAGCAGTAATGTGCTTGGAATGAGACTTCTAGGACACTACTACTCGGAATTTACTTGGAGAAACACCAAACCAGCCATTTTAAAAGTCCAGAGTCGTCAGAAGTCTTTGCCAGTACTTCTCGATGACATTTAAAAGTTCTTAAGAGTCCTTCGTAGTCCACTCACAGGTAAAAATACAGTATCCACACTAGTTCTCCTCTAAAGAAGCCCAAACGAGCCCATTATGGTACCAAAATGGAGCTCCTGAACTCCCGAATACCCAAGGCATCTTTAAACCGCTTCAAACTGATTATCCACCAACTTGGCAATTTCGATCTCCTCATCTTCAGATCTCGTCACCCCAGCAACCACCCAAACCTAATCATTTCCGAGCCGCACGGCTGGGGGTGCCGTTTTGGGGGGTACCTGAAATGGCCTTTTAGCAAGATAGAGAAGTGAAATCTTGACAGTACACTTCTCAATGTTGAAGGAGTATCATGGTGAACTCAGATTTCATTTATCTTAGAGAATGAGCCAGTTATGGTACTTTCCGTTTTTCACAGCAGGGTCGTCGTAGAAGTGACTAAACTCGAAATGTGAAGAGGTAACATGTAGATTTTATTATACCAATAGAGTCAGCACGCCTTCAGCTATCTAATGGTATAGTTCTCACTGTTATTTTCTTCTCAGATCATACTTTAGTGTGAGAAATAGAACCTCAAGATTGTTCTGTCAGTGCAAGAGTAGAACAATCGAACGAATAAGACTACAATGAGTTCTTAAACCAAGATGACTCAGTAAGAAGTATCAAAAAGTACCCCGATCAATAAAAATAGCAAGTTTAGGACAATCCAGTATAATACGAGGCCTTCAAGTTCACTCTGAGAAGTTCCATTATTACGGAGGTCAGGGTTGTGTTAAGACAGAAGTTCTTCGTCTTTCGATATATTTAGGCTGCCGTAACATTATATGAAGTTAAGGATATGAGGAGACTCACAGGTCTCAAGACTACCTTAAGATGAATGTTTTTGCGGCTCAAAAACTCCTCAAGGTGCTCATTATCACTGAATGACTAATGAATGAAGTTTCAGTGATTTTTTTAAAAATTCCAGAGTTTTATTGCACAAAAACATCCACTCTTTCATGATTCTCCCTATGACCCAGATAACATATTTCAACCGTCTCCAGTTACCTCCATCACTTGACCCCACAGTCACCTTACTTTTTCATACCTTGAATTTATAGCCTGTGTTTACCTTACCTATTCTCTTCCTTAGATACACCACATTCATTCAAACAGAAGAGCTGGAACACTCGCTACTGCTCAAACTGCTTATCACTCATTATCGTCACTATCTACTTAACAGCCTCAAAGTCACTCACTGAGTCACTCACTACCAGCTAGTCGTTGAGAGAACGGTCTAGCTCATAGTAGTTCGCTACAAGTAGTAGTTCACTTCGTTCACTACTACTCCGCTCACTACTACTCGCATGGGCAAAAAAAACCGTTTCAAAAAAGCGACTCGAGGAGTTCTCGGCCCACCCTCAAAACTCGAGAAATCGCCTACTATCGTTTTAAACGAAGAAGCTCAACAAGAGAGGTTTGCTAGAAACCAATGGTACCGCTACTTTGTGCAAATCGAGTCTTCTCATAAAATGGTAGCGAAAGAAACCACTCTCAAGGCCGTTGAACCAGCCATGATGATGTTTGGACAACCAGTTGGAATCAGTTTCGACTCGGAACTCGGAAAACAACTCAAACAGGATCTGGGAAGTTTACTGAAGAAGACGAATGAGAAGAAGAAAGAGGAGAAGAGAACAAGGAAGACGTAGAAGAGCCCGGAGAGGGAATAAAGGCCATTATGTAGTTATATAGATAATAAATTGTACTGAGTGAGATGGCGACTATTTAATGATGAACTCTTGTTGTGTCTTAAGGTCTGTCTTGTAGATAGGAGCTACCTACTAGTCTGGAATCTCTTGGAACAAGTAGCCTACCATGTCAGAAAGAAGACTCTTAACCTGTCACAATCTGCATGTGACCTTACATTTGCGTTTGTGTTGTGACACAACCAAAACCTGGATTGTGCACTTCTTTGCACCCCCTGTTACTCGCTTGACTCCATTCATACTCCCCCTCCACTCCGGCCGAATTGGAGACATAACATGATTGCGTCCGCCGCTTTGGAAGTGGAGGGGTTGTGTGAGTGGTGTAGGGGAAGAAGAGAGTAATGTGTTGTACGTACCGGTACCAGTAAGGTACTGTCGTAATGGCCACGGTGTACCACTTTTTTAAACTTCTGGCAGATAATATTTGAGAAAAGAGTGGCGGGAGACACAAAACCTGGCCAAAAATTGGAGAAAACGGGGAACACATGACGAAGTAGAATAGTTAAAACTCCCATTGAAACAAAGGAGTTGAATAGTTTAAAAAAACTTAGCCAAAAAATCAAGCCGGGTCTCTCAGTCATTCAGAGGGCTTTACTGCCGAGATCGGTTCCCTAAGAGCCGTAAAGAGATAGACATCGGTAGCAGTAAAATCATGGGAGTATCTATGAACAGTATGCCCCAATGAAGTGGGAGGCTGCTGCTAGGGATGACTCTCGCCATACTACACGTTACACCAGAAGCCTACACGCAGACTGACATGCCAGAAGAGCTCAAGACTACAGCTTGGAGTTTACTGTGTCTCTGGAAGACAACTACAAGATAATGACCTCTCTCAAGAGTCACGAAGGGTCGTGCGCGCCTTCATGTGCCCTGGCTCTGTGGTGGGTCATTGTAACCGCAGTCAGCTCAGGAGCACAACAGTACTGTTGGTGACAGCATGCTGGAACTGGGTTACAGATCTACTGGGGTTTTGCTGTCTTTCTAGAGGCTGACCTCGCCGTCGCCGTCGCCTCAGATACTTACCAGGTGGAGTTGCTAGTCGTGGAACACAGAATGCCCCGTCGTGGGCACAAGCAAGAGAAAAGCGGGAAATCTGACGAAAGTGGTGAACAGTCAAGTCGTACGGATGAGTCGTAGGGTTTGCCGGGACATAAATCATGTAGTTGTTGCGTTAAGTTGTTACTGCTGGGAGGGAGTTGTGGTGATGCTAAGAAAGAGTGCAGACCAGACCCAGAATTAAGGAACCACACAGACACAGACACAGACACAAACCCCAACTCAGGTGACCAAAAAACCGTTGCGACTTTATTCAGCTCCCGCGCGGCCCGCCCCGGCCCGCTCCTAACCTAAATTACCAAAAGTGGTACACCGTGGCCATTACGACAGTATGTACTTTTGGGTCCACCTTATATTAGGAAACCTGAGTAAGCAAATACTAGATGTAGACCAATATGAGACAGTGGGAGACATGAAACGAGGTCTTCCAGTGTCCATCTCTTGTCGTGGCACTGCTATCGGAACTAACTGTCCTGTGGTGTGGTGGGTAAGTTGTTACATTAACTATTTATCAATCAATATACTTCATTGATTTCATCACCCTGGTCCATTCCTCAAGACTGATCAATGGAGAAGATGATATTTCTTCTTTGAAGTGACATTTCCATCACTCCTCACCTCAGTCTTCTCTGGGTTGTGTTTTCTCTCTGATGAGTTTGCCTTCTAAGTAGGCATATTCAGCTTAGGTGAACTATTTGAGATAGCTTCAAAGAGACTACCGGTACTGTACATGGCTTGTTTTGACGCTACAGTACAGGTATTACTTCCGTCTTTTGACCATCAATATTCACTAAGCTATGATGCGTTATTAGCCACAGGTACAGTACTTGTAATAGAAGCTGAAATGAAATATAGAGTGATTTGGAGGATGTTAAACTGGCCAATAGTGTGTTTCATACTACTCCTGGTTGTCAATATGCTATGTTTGTTGCACTGTCTCGCTGTACTGCTGTCCAGCTTACTTTAGTTGAGGTAATAGTGGAAAGTAATCGCACTGATGGCTGATATTAGTGGCTAAAAACAAAAGAGAACCATAAAATAAGTACCATTCGATAGAGTGGGATGGAATCAATGGTATGACATATTTATATCTCCTTAATATCCCTCTCTAGACGCAATAGATGGGTCTCTTTATTCAGTTGTTTAGTTAGCTTTTAGTTAGCTTTTAGGCCTGTCCAAATTCTGGGTAAGTGTATGGGAGAAATGGCCCAAAAAGACTATTTTGAATGAAGGCTGAAGGTGTATTGAGGAGTCTGTAGGACGTAATAATGATCGAAAATACAAAGTAATATACTCAAAATGATCCCACAGCCCAGGGGAACATATTCGTACCGTCACTTTCCCTCTATCTGCCCTACTTCGCACTCTAGTATTGTGTTGTGCTGCTGTAGAGGCCTTTTTGGCTGTTCCAGAAAAAAGTCGGTTTTGAGATTTTTTGAAATCTGAGAAAAAAATAAATTTCCCAAAAAGTCCAAATCAAGGGTAAACTTGAATTTGGAAAAAGTTAATGGAGGATAAAACGGCAAAGGAGGGGTGAAAGCAGGAAACTGACACATGATTCATAATCGGGGAAGCACGCTGAGTATGGTGGTACCACTTGTTTAGCTGTTAGCCTGCTTTTTGGAAAATCTATGCTTAGTCAGCAGCTTTATTTGGGACCAAAAGCTAACAAATTCCTGGGTGAGTGTAAGGGAAAAATGGCGTTTTTGGAAAAGCGGGAAAATGATCAAATTTCGAGAGCATAACACATTTAACATAACAAGTTGATCTCTAGAAGTCGATGTGTTAATTTATATTGCCGTTATTCTTACTGCTTCCCGTTTCAGAGAGGTCTAAATCTGAAGATGTTTTAGATACAACTAAACGTCAAGTAATTAGTTGAGTATTGGGCTGATTTCAGTTATGAAATGAAATGAAGAAAAGACCGTTAATTCGATTTAATGACTATCGAGGATGTTATAAGATCTTGATTAGCTATAACTGTCTCCTTGGAGTGACGTAAAGTGTTCATGTAGATCATATCTATGTCCTGACAAGTGTATCGGTAGTAAGAATAGTCTACGTCCAGTAAAAAAAAAAAAAGAGAATAAAAAAACACTACAAAATCGACTAAGAGACTAGCTGATCAAAGTACTTTTAAATGACACTGTTAATACCAACTTGATCTAACTGTTGTGCTGCTTACCACACTCGCATGGAGTATACTCCTAGGACATCAGTGCTGGGAATGGTAGTAAGAATATCAGAACATCAAGCGTCAATGTAGTGAGCACTACAAGTACCAGGTACTGTAGCCATTCACAATTTAATACTACTAATTGAGTCAAACTCATATATCACTTGGGTCTACTCACTGGTGGGTCTTGGACTACTTATACGGGAACCACCAACCATTAGACTATCAGAGAACCCACCAGCAGAGATATCGATACGGATATGACATTATCAACCCATGTCGAGATCGACAAAGTGTCTACTTAACTCTCAATTGTCAGCGAATCAGCAATGAGACAGTCTACTTGTAACACTTGATGCTCGACCCAAGTAGAGACTATAAGACAGGAGGGTGAGGTACTCTGAACGATGGAAATACTCTCTTCCCACCAGAATAAAATCACCCAACAGCCGAGCCTTACAGCAACTCCACAATTAGAACGATACCCACATTCCTTATTATAGAGTCCCTATAGCCCGCTGTTAACGTGCCCTTTAGCCATGTACTATTCTCAAGAACACAAGAAGCAGATTAATAGAGCTTCCAAAGACGACATGGTGAAGTAGATCACGATATTGCTTTTCTCATGAAGACTCTACCCGTCGTCAATGTGTTATGGAGAGTTGTCATACTACTACACCCCAGTACCAACACTGAGACATGTCTATAACCAATACTTGAATATAACCGTAGTCGTGTTTCTCTTAGATACTTTTCCCTTCACCGCATTAACTCCTCATAATCTGTTAATATTCATCATTCGTTATATATCATGTCCTGATATGGGTACCGGTACCAGGACAACATGGCAAAAGTAAAGATGACAGCCAGACACTCGTCCACTTTCGGAGGCAGTAGCACGTGATAGGGTGTAATGAACCTAACCAACAGGTATTAACTCCGTAAGTAGCAGGTCGTTCACATAGTTGTCCAATAGGTCGTTCACTCCTAACCAACAGGTCGTCCACCTCCATGTTCCATAGGTCCGCTCGCTCACTCGCTTTGCTCGTTCGCTCTCTCTCTCCGTTCAAGGCCGCTACGCGACCTTTCACTTATAATACTCCATCACACACTTCACCCAATCCTTCTTCAACTTGCCCTCCTTTGGCTCCACATTATTCCTTGCTCCCCACGCTCTCAATTCAGCGACCGTACATTTCTGCACCGCACTAGACTGTACCAATCCTTTCATTGCTTCATCAGTGATTCCTCCTTCATCCGGTTTCGCCTTTTTAACAGTCTTCACAGGAGCTTCAACTGTTCGTTTGGAATTCTGTTGGAGAGTCTGGTTCCATTCCTGAATATAATCGCCCACTCGTGTATCAATAGACCGGTACTTGGGAGTAGTTTTATCTTCAGGAACTTCGGGGACTTCTTCTTGAAGAGCCATAGCCCTAACCACTCTGTAGTGCCACTGAAGCCGAGGGTTAGGGTACCGTTGCGACTCAAATCCGTTGGGCATGAGTAATCTTGAAAAGATCTTCTTTGTTGCATCTACCAAAGCAGGAGGAGCAGAAACTAGTTCAGTCTTTGGTTCTTGTCTAATATCGTCTGCAAACGGCAAAAAGACCATATGTAGACCTTCCAATTCACCTGTAGAAGGAATCAGCAGTGCTAGAATCGGTTTAGCGCCCTTTCTAAGGATAACCCAGGCCAAAGCGACTTTATCCTTCTTCTTGAGACTCTGATAAAGCGCAGAAAAGGCTCGAATCGAACCCACAAGTTTCTCATCAGAAGGGTAAACAAACATGGACGACCGAATACTGTGGATAAACAGCTCGTTGAACTCCGAGTAGGCGTGGAAGCCCAGAATTCGAATAATGGGGTCTCCAAAGTGACGAATTTGGGCCAGCTGTTCTTCTGTAAAGGGGACATAGTCATTGCCGAATTTGAATGTTTTTCGCAAGTCCGTTTTTTCAACAACTCGTCCTGATTCAATCGTCACGGCCTTACTTTCGAGCTTTGCCATCTCAGGCTTCTCTCCTCCAGTGAAAATCCATGCTTTTCTTGTTGTAGAAGTGGCCTTTTGTTCCGCATACAAAAGGTATCCCCTAACCCCGATATTCAGCCCTTCTCCAAGCTCCATTTGGACATTAAACAGAGATCGGTTCAGGACATTCCGCTTACTAATAAACTGTTTGATATCGATCGAATCTACTGGTTCCACCGAAGTATCTTCATTGAACACCAAACCGTAGAATTTCGACGAATCAAACCGTTCATCTTCCGAAGGGTTGATCAAAAGAGGCTGAATCTTCACCTTGAGATGACTAAGATCTTCAATTCGAACTCGGGTCTTGTTAATATCATCTTCTGAAGACGTAGGGGTATCTTCATCAGTAATATAGATGATACGTCTAGACGAGAAATTGGGCGCCATATTGATGAAATGACGGTTCATATCGAAAAAGACGTCCATGAGATTGGCATTTTCCCTAACCTCAAACTTTTCCGACAAATCTGGATCTTCAGAAAGACGTTTAAGACGTTTGATTTGAGCAGCAGAGGGGAGACCCAATTTCAAGATAAAATGGGTATCTGACTCGTCATCTGCTGACTCAGCATCGTCGTCATCGGACCGCATAGAAGCTCCAAACAAAACCACTCCTGTGAAGTCTTGAGGAGACATGACTATTCGGTCAGTTACAGCTTCAAAGGCTGCACTCAGAGCATTATGAAGAGTTCCATTGTGGAGCGAGTTTTGGGTCACGTGAATCGCAATTAGCAGCGCATCCTTTCGAACCTTGTAGTCCTCAATTTCCAGAACCTCGTCGTCGTTTTCAAGATGCGAAATCCATTCCATGGTGGTGGTACAAAGGTGGAGATAAGTTCGTGTTGAGGACGTGATGCAGATGAATTAGAGTTGGAGGGGGGGGGAGGGAGGTCATCATAACTCAGGATTGGGAAGAGCCACGACGCTGATAATAGTACCATCAGAATCAGCGAGAAATTTTAGCCCTAGTTGTCTCTCTCAGAATTCAATTATTTTCATTATTCCAATTCACCCCCATTAAACGCTTTTGTCACGGTTCGAACTCCCAACATATGTACTATCCCGAAACTCAGTTTTTGGTGATGCGAAAAAGTGAAATTTATACATTTCATCTCACCTCACATCTATCACCCCAGCCATGTTCTACAAAGTCACACAGGTCCGATCTATTCTGCGAATGCCGTGGCGAACACGTGACGTGCTCAAGACGCTCGGACTCGGCCGAATCGGATCCCAAAAGTACTACAAGGTCTCTCCTGGTATTGCCGGCCAGCTCTACAAGGTCAAGGAGCTCGTCAAGGTCGAAATGGCCGACGAGCTCAAGTCCAAGGAGCAGATCAAGGCCGAGCGAAAGACCGAGCCTGGATTCTCCGTTGTTGGTTCCAAGCGGGTGCACTAACTGAGCGAAGTAAAGTGCACACCGCAAAGTCAAGTGAACTACTGAAAAGACACGACAGTTGACATACGTCAAACTACGACAAGATCACCATTAATGATCCTTGGGTCAAAACCCCAGACTGTCTCGACAGACTCGGCCGTCGAGTCACCACATGTATATATCCAATGTATTTATCGAGTTGAGAGAGGAGGAGGGTAGGGAGAGGGCTTGATACATGGTACTTACTGTACTGGTAGGAGTGAATAGCACTGTAGAAAAGAAGAGTTATGCTTAGTCAGCGTATTATGTGATACTGGTGGGTATACAGCTGATTCTGTCTAGTCAGAAGACTGCTCTATATCCGATATTTATCTCACTGGTTGATCTCCGCTTAATGGTTATACTTTAGTTGACAGTAGAGGGGATAGTATTTAGCTGAAGACGTGTGGAATATGTTGTAGAGGTGCTGGAGCAATGAAACTGAGACAGATTGGTAGAGACGGTTCTGCTGAGTAAAGACATCTAAAAATCTTGAGCTCGGTCCACACAAAATCTCGAGATTGTTGGACTCTTACATGGTCCTTATACTTCAAGCTTACTTGACATTATAAGCTGTCTGAAGGCCCCTAAAACAAGTTCTAGAAGTACTGTGACTTTGGGGATAGGTTTATTCGATGGCCACATTTCGGTTTAGTATCTATATCTAGAAACCTAGACCTCGGTCCATACAAAATCTCGAGATATTTGGGCTCTTGTACTCCTCACTTGGGACTTCTGTAAGATGAGAGGATAGGAGGTGTCTAATGAAATATTGAGGTGCTGGAACAATAAGACCAAAACCATTAGATAGCCACAGCTCTGTATAGGAGATTTGTGTAGTAATCTTACACCTGTTCAGTAGAAATTTTCGATATGGACGGACTTTTCCACCCCCCACATTCTGAGCTTACTTGAACATCAGAGAGAAGAGCTGACTGGTTTGTAAAGTGTTCAGGGGGTGCTGGAACAATGAGAGTGAAGCAATCAATAGCTACAGCCTTATTAACTAAACATATTCTCATATCATAAGTTCGGACCATACAAAAAGTCGAGATAAGGGGATTCTCAGACTCCCCACACTATGCCTATACTTGGAGAGGAGGTAGGAACTGAGTGGGGTCCAGAATAAGACAAAGAGGTACTATGGTAACAAAAATAAGAAAATCGAGAGGTTACTACCGTGCTAAGTGATACCATATAGAAATTTGCATCTTGTTTCATACAACATCTCGAGATTGATGGACTCTTAAGACTCCCCTATTGTTGTCCTGTGTGAGACAAGCACCTCCACTGTTAAGGTTTTGTTAGCCATTTGTTACTATGGCAACGCAGCGGAGCGCGTGAGCGCTTCCACTGAGTGACACAAACACAACTCCCAAGTATATAGTTCCCCCTCAGTACTTAGCTTCTAATATATCGTTTTATTCAAGTACTTTTCCTAGCGTTTGCTCTAGCCCACTTGAATAAAGCGCCCGGTCTTCTCTGAAGACCACCGCTGGTCTTCGCCCAGCGCACTTTCGCTCGAGTGTCTCGCTTCACCTTTCATCTCACTTTCATTGTTCTCACGCTCTCGTCACCACTCGAGCTTCTCACGAGTCAAATCTGACTGTATCCTGTCGATTTCGGATAGGTTTCGCGTCAGATTACTCACAACTGGAGGACGATACACTCTTCACACTAGGACACCACCCGTCTTGTGCTGAAGAGCAACGTCGTAAGACACCGGACAACACCGAACCAGGGACCTCTACGTGATACCACTACACACACACGCCCAAACCCAGACCTGTGCACTCAACTCTACACACGACACAACACTTGCAATGTTCAACACATACCCCGGATACACTCATCAGCAAATGGTTTGGCCTTACATGCACCCAGTGATGCCGTCACCTCCCCAGGCACCTGGGCACATTACACCTGCTCCTGCTGTTCTCCAACACCCTCGCACCTATGAGAGTGGCCCATCTGACAACGCTGATGTCTACAGCGAAGCTGGCCACAGCTATGCTCAACGCCGTCAAGATACTCACCAGGGACCCTCTCATACTGCACAACCTGTCTATGCCCAAGGTCCACCCGTTCACGGACACCCCGCCTATGGTTACCCACCTTACACATACCCGAGCTTCAGCTATGCACCGCCTGTCTATACCTACGGGCCAGCTTATCCTGCACCGTTCTGGCATGGTCTTCCAGTTCCAGCTGTCTATGCGACAAATGCTGCTGTGCCCCACACAGTCACTGACCCCGTGAGTGTTGTGGAAGCATCGGGGCACCCTTCTAAGGCAGATCCAACAACTGCCGCCGTGCCCCATACAGCTACTGATCCCATGTGTGTTGATGCAGCATCGGGGCACCCTTCTAAGGCAGATGACACAGCTGCTGCCGTGCCTAACACAACCATTGATCCCATGTGTGTTA